>CM043729.1:24300227-24630617 GCA_023969325.1 Oryzias curvinotus
TGGTCCTTGACAATGAAAAGTCCTACCTTTCTTAAAAAGCCGTCTATTTCCCCAAAGACAACAAAAATTGTACCTGTTAAAAACAGAAAATGCAACTGTATGTGGCAGCAATGCAACTCTCAAAATAGTACACAACATTTCCAACAGCACAAGTCTCGTCACCATCTATTTTGGGATAGGACATGTCTACGTCCTCCTAACCACACATCCAAGATGCGTTATCCTGGCAAGTACACCACCACTGTCCACACGATGCAGTCGATCCCACTGTACTCTGTGTACCTGTCCAAGTGGAGCCCCTCAGACTACCCAGCATCTGGCATGGTGCTCTTAATTGCTGTGATCAAGGAGTCTAGTTCCTCATCACTACATTTACTGTATGTGGCAGACCCAGATATATTATTTTCAGATATCCGTCTAAATAGGGTCACTCTGGACACAACAAGGAGTTTGGTAATAAAACTTGTCGGCAGTCTCCTTTGGGGGGTCCTGGCTCGTACCTGAGGTTGGGGCGAGGGGATGCCCAGAACTTCTTGGTGGTGATAAGGTGCTCATCTGGGGCTGTGGGCACTTTTCTGGGGCGGTGCCCTACGTTGGGCCCTCCCGGCGCGGCAGGGGGGCTGCTCCCCCCATGCCTCCCTGTTCTCTGGCTCTTGGGGCCCCATGGCGATCCTGCTGGCCCTGGCCTGGGTGGCGGATGTGATCGTCCGGGGGGCGGTTGCTCTCCATCTGCTGACGTGTGGGCGTTGGGGGGTTCTGGCTGCCGCTGCTGCTGTGGCGGGGGTCTTGGTGTGGGGATGGCTGGACACTCTCCCTCCTTCTTTCCACATTCCATCATCCATTTTAGAAGAGCATAAACACTCACCTGAGCACAGGTGTTAGCTCACCTTTGCACTAATATTTTGCGTGATTGAATGAATGAAATATTTCACATTAGTTGGTTTGAAGGTATAAGTATGCGTCTGTGAACAGTATTTTGACATGTCAACATATTTCTTTGGAGCCAACAGGTGTGTTTATAACATTTGAGTGTGTTTGTGGACAGGCCTCGCCCCTTCTAGATTTCTGATTTCATCTGAACCTCACTGTAATGATTATAACCATCCAGCAACTTGTTGCTTTATGCTGCTTCATGGTTTTACCCCCCCCCCCCCCCATAATCACCCTCCTATCCCCTCCTCTCTAACATCCCTCTTTCTTCTTTCCTCATTTTTTTTTCCATCCCGTCCAACACAAAAGATTCCACTGGTTTGTCTGAAGATTAATAACCCCTGTTGTTATGTTGTTAAAGTAAAATATGTCCAACACAAGAGGCCTTCAGCTCTCATCTGTTTTCCCAGCTGTTGGACAGGACAAGTTAAAAAAAAAAATTGTTGGCAGACCCAATTCCACGTTAAGTTTAAGAGTCTCTGGTGACACTGCCAATCGTGGACGGCCACAAGAACCTCTTTCAAAGTGCAATGTTATAATTGTCCTCTGATTGTCTTTTTCCTACTGAATAATAGTATTCAGATCTGAAAAAGCAGCAAATAAATCCTCATCTACATCAACAATGTCCCCTAGAGCACTTAATAAAACTAAAAAATGGGGACAGGCAAACTGCAGGCCTTCCACATCAACAGGTTGCCTCACGAAGATGTGATGTTGATGATGCACCCCTTGAAGGATGTCATGCTTCAGTAATTCCTATAGAATAAATAAAAACATGACAAACATGGATTAGATCATTAAAATGGCTGAGATTAAATTAGATAACTTTCAGATCACGAACTTCCGGTTCCGGGTACACAGCAGATCGCATGTCGTGGCTCTCTGCGGATAGAACTATCTTCAAATTACTTAAAAAGTTGATTTTCTCCAAAAAGAGAGCTGACCATGGCCCCTAAGAAAACCCAGGAATACGAAGAGCTCAACTTTTGATACTTGATGAAATTTTGCTATGAAAATTCCTGAAACAGTGTTGTGTCTATTTTACTGATATAGTATTATGTTTTAATCATATGAATGACTTTTATGAGAAACATAATCTGTATATATTTTAGATGACTGATCTGCAGTTGCCATGTTGATTTCTAAAATATTTATTTTTTACATAATAATTAAATAATTCAATTCACCTTTGTCATGTGCTTTATCGATACCTTATGATTCTTAATTCTGTCTGATAAAAACTAGCAACCAGATATTGATAAATCATGTAATAAAATGGTTACAGTATAACGGGGTGGGATTATATAAGTTCGCTTTCTTCCACTCCCTTTCAAGCAATATATATTAATATGTCTAGTTATCCTAAGTTTGATTAGTTACTGTATGAATGTATAACTGATGATTATATTGCTTTTGTGTATTATTTCCACTTAATTGCTTGAAATAAAACATTTCAAATCAAAATCAAATTAAATTCAAATCAAATATTTGAAAAGGGACTTTTTTAAAACACTCTTGCTATGATAATTTAAATTTGTGGTGAAGAACAGCTACTAAAAAAAAGACACAGAGGCAAGACATTGATCACAGGAAGCATGTGTGTAGTACTTACAGTAACTTCTGACATAATTTTTTATACATTTATTATGAATTTATGATTTTTTTGTGTGTTTGTGAAACAGAGTGTGCATTTGAGAAACCTTTAGTGTGCATTTCCAAATTTATATTGCACGCTTGCATAAAATTACATTTGTGAATCGAAGTGTGTGCAATTCTGAATTATGAGACTGCTCTAGCCTCATAATTGATGACTGAAAACATAAATCACAACCAACTCAGTTTTGCTCCTGCTGCCTTTTTTAAACACACACTAGCATGCATGTTTTACCGTAATGTGTTAACGTGCCCGGTGTGCCTTTTGTATGTGTTAAATACCAAAAAGTCACCCATAACTAAGACTGCGCCCTTTTATCCAGAACGCCCTATGGTCATAAAACACGGTAATAGTAGTATTGAGATATGACCTGAATCCTAGGCAAACCTGATATATATTTCTTTCTTTTAGGTTGTCCACTCCAGCAACCAAGCAAGCATACAGGAGTTCATGGTCTATTGACCATTTTTATTCTAAGGGGTTATGTGGCTTCAGGCACATGAGACATACTGTTGTATATACCACTTTTGTATTTACGAATAAGCTTTTTTTAAATTATATTTGCTTGCATTTCTTTTTTGGCCAGATGACTTGATAACTACAGCTACTTTGATCAGGAAGGCAGGCAGGAGTCCACTTGGTGTCATCAGTTGTCATGGTTTGAGTTTCTTTGCTTTTGTTTTGGGGTCTTTTTTTGTTATGTCATGTTTTAAGTTCTGCTTCCTGTTTTATTTTGAAACGTTCCCTGTTTTCGAGTTTTACTTTTGGTCCCCATCTGTCCTGATTGTTTTTACCTGTGTCTTGTCTGTTCTGTATGTATTCAAGTCCTGTCTTTCCCGTCCTTCTTTGCTGGTCCATAATATGTTGGTCCCATGTTTTGAGTTTTTCGAGTTTTGTAGTTTGGCTTTCCTGCTTAGCAGTGGTTTTAGTTTTTGGTTAAATTTGAGTTATTAAAGATCTTGTTAAACCTGGAATCTCCTGCCTTCTCCTCTCTGCACCTGGGTACTCCTGCAACCCCCCATCGTGACATCAGTGAAGAAAGTTAATAAGACAGAGTGGTGTAATAAGGAGGTGCCAGAGTGTATATGGAGCAAGAGATTAGCTAAAAAGAAGTGGGACTATGCAGGGAGTACAGGGAGGTGCATTGTAAAGTAAAAAATAAAGTTGTCAAAGGCCAAACATGGGGATTATGATGACTTGTATGTCGGGCTGTCAGAGATTAGTTGTTGACTAATTAACCATTAAAAATTATCAATTCTAATTTTTTATTGTCAATTTAAAAAACAATTTTTTTTGGTGTCATTTTAGTTATATGAACGTTCATACAGCTGCTTGTGTTTACATCAGACAAGCACCAGACATGCAGGTAACGACAGCGAGAAGATTCTTCTTCTTTTGAGTATCTACTTTATGTTAGTGCTTATTCGCCACCAAAGTCAAAGAGTTATAAATCTTGCTCCAGACCTTTTGTTTTCCCAGCTTTGTTCCTATAAATGACTGTCTTGGAGTAATATTAATACAACTGGACACAAACCGTAATTATTAATGTCTCTTTCGTGATCATGTTTACAATGGTCGGTACTTCCATGTTTTGAAGTGGATTGGTTCAGGAATTGTTGCTGCGATTTAGCGTGAAAATGTTCAACCGGTTGAACTGTCAGTGTGTCTGTCAGAACATAATACAGTGAGGTCAATAAGTATTTGATCCCCCTGTGATTTAGCAAGTTCTCCCACTTAGAAAACATGGAGGGCTCTAGAATTTTCATCATAGGTGCATTTCCACAGTGGCAGACAGAATCTGAAGAAACATTCAGAAATCACGTTGTACGATTTTTTTAAACAATTTACTTGTATATTACTGTGACAAATAAGTATTTAATCACTTGATTATCAGATAGATTTCTGACCAGCAAAGACCTGCTGTTCTGCTTTTAAATAGACCAACTCCACTCTGCTCATGATTCTAAATTAGTGGCGCCTGTTTGAGGTGGTTAGCTTGCATAAAGGCACCTGTGCCCCCCCACAATTAGTCAGAAGTCTAACTACCAACATGGACAAAACCAAAGAGCTGTCAAAAGACACAAGAGACAAAATTGTAGACCTTCACAAAGCTGGAAGTGGCTACGGGGCAATTGCCAAGCAGCTTGGTGAGAAAAGAACAACCGTTGGAGCAATTGTCCGAAAATGGAAGAGGCCAGGACTACACGGGAGGAGCTGGTCAATGACCTGAAGAGAGCTGGGACCACCGTTTCCAAGGCTACTATAAGTAATACATTAAAACGTCCTGGTTTAAAATCATGTATCGCACGGAAGGTTCCCCTGCTGAAGTCAGCCCGTGTCAAGGCCCGTCTGAAGTTTGCCAATGACCATCTTAATGATCCAGAGGAGTCATGGGAGAAAGTCTTGTGGTCAGATTAGACCAAAATAGAACTTTTTGGTCTTAACTCCATGTTTGGAGGAGGAAGAAGGAGGAGCATCATCCCAAGAACACCATACCTACAGTGAAGCACGGGGGTGAAAGCATCATGCTCTGGAGGTGTTTTCTGCACAGGGGACAGAACGACTGCACTGTATTAAGGAGAGGATGAACGGGGCTCTGTATTGTGAGATATTGGGCAGAAACCTCCTTACCTCAGTCAGAGCATTGAAGATGGGTCGTGGCTGGGTCTTCCAGCATAACAATGACCCGAAGCACACAGCCAAGAAAACCAAGGAGTGGCTCCGTAAGAAGCATATCAAGGTTCTGGAGTGGCCTAGCCAGTCTCCAGACCTAAATCCAACAGAGAATCTTTGGAGGGAGCTGAAACTCCGTGTTGCTCAGCGACAGCCCAGAACCCTGACAGATCTAGAGAAGATCTGGAGGAGTGGGCCAGAATCCCTGCTGCAGTATGTAGAAACCTAGTGAAGAACTACAGGAACCGTTTGACCTCTGGAATTGTTAACAAAGGCTTCTGTACCAAATATTAAAGCTGTTTAACTCAAGTGATCAAATCCTTATTTGTCACAGTAATATACAAATAAATTGTTTTAAAAATCGTACAATTTGATTTCTGAATGTTTCTTCAGATTCTGTCACAGATTCTGTCTCTGTCACAGGGTAGCTTGTTGACCTCACTGTATGTACATAGAGCTCACAACCGGACTCAAAAACTTGCATTGCAACACGCAATCATGGGCATTCTGGGCGTGTAACTCCGAAATTCTGGTCTGCACCATTGGCTGTAGAATGGGAGGAGCCAGTGCACACCAAAGATGGCTGCAACACTAACACAGAGCATCTTTAACATGTTTCTGAAAGGAACTAGATGTCTGTCAATGGGTGAAGAGGATGGATTCAAAGACATGATCGGGATGCTGCACCCTGGCTACCACCTAAGTTACTTTTGCAAACTAATGGAAGAAAAATTATTGTAGAATATTTTGCTGTTCACTACTTGCAAAGAAGTAAAACCCATGTGCATAAAAATATGTTTTGCTTACTGTTTCTATGGGAAAAATTCTTTTGCCAATCACTTTACATAAATAAGAATCGTTGACTATTCGACTAATCAAAAAAACAAATGTTGACTAATTGACTGTTGATATAATTATTAGTAATAGCCCTACTTGTGTGCTAGGTTGTGTAGTAAAGAGACTTATCAATGCTGATTAGCAAGGCAGAGAAGACAAGATAGAAAGGTCATGCAACCGGTTAGGGTGATTAAGCATAAGGACGGTAATGTATTGACAGGTGTCAGTAGTGTGCGTATGATTTTATTCCAAGAAAGTACACTGCAGATGCAGTATTTGCTTAAAGGATGTTAATAGAGAAGTATCTGAATCAGTTACTGTCATTTAAGCTTGGGACAAACATGTTGCACTATTGAAGACATCAATTGTGCAAATATGCAGTTGTGCATGGATCCAATGTGCAAATATCCAACATATAAATAGAAGGTTGAGAGGTAAATGGATAAAAATAAAAAGAGCAAGGAGCAGTAACAAGTAAAGTTTTAGACAAGGGTACAAAGTCTATGTCATTGAGTGGTATGATTGTTGCTTATTAATATCTGTCACGGAGGGGAGAATTGGCCGATTGTTCTGTCTGCTGATCTCACTGCCCTTTGGAGCCTCTGCCGTTCTGATGCCGTTGTGCAGGGTAAACCACACTGGAGGGCAGGTTCGCTTGATGGGTGAGCGGTAGAAGGTCCTCAACAGCTCCTGGTTGATGTCGTTTCTCCTGATTTCCCTCAGGAAAGGCAAGTGTAATATAAGTAAGGGTTAATGGCCGACAAAGTATGCATTATCACTTTTTAACGCATGCTGTGGAAGCCTGACGCAAAGTGCGTTTAAAAGTGATCATGCATACTCCGAAGGACATTAACCCGCTTATACCATGGTGACTTACAAAACAAATAAATTGTAACCAGTTTTTAGTTCTTAATTCTTGTTTTTTTTCCAATTTGCATCGCTTTTCTCACAAAAAGCGAACTATTTGTTACGTGGTGTGGCGCGACACGCTACACCACGTAACAAATAGTCCGCGTCGCACCATACCATCGCTGCAGTCAAGATTCGGCGATTTAAAGCGATATATATATGCTGATCTTTCCGATGGGTTGAATAAAGCATCAGTTCAGAGAGAAAGTTCACCTCTTGCCGCTTTTTTTGTCCAAATGATGAAGATAAAGGTTGTTTTAAAGAAGCTGGCGCAGTGATACAAAACATTTAAGCTAGGTGACCGGAACCGTGCGGTTACCTGTGATATATCACTTTTTAACGACTGCAGCAGCCAATCAGAATCGAGTATTAACCCGGACCACGGTATAATATATTAAAAAGCCACATATTCTCTTCTCTATGGTTATTGCTTTTTTATGAGTGAGTAATTTTTCATCAGTGTTAAACAAAAATACATCAAATAAAAAGCTATTCTGATGAGAAAAAAAATTACACAAATACAAAGTGAGACTTGCACACAGACAAAATGAAAAGCACCATCTGTGGTAGGAGCAGCAACACCAATCTATCCCCCACTTACCCTCTTACCTACCTCCCATGACAACCACAAAAAACTGGGGGAAAAAAGGCATAACAGGCACACCCTACAATAATAGCTGAAGTTGTGCTTGACACAGAATGGCATTACTCATATGCCCTCTGTCCCCCAATCAATACCTCCCCCTCTGTCATTCCTGTTACTATCACCATCAATCTATATCTCTTTGTCTCGTTTTCTTTGCAGTTGCCTCCTTCCCTGGTTCTCTTTTCTCTAAATTACATTAGGGGCAATGTCATGTTTTAATGCTAACAAATGTAAAATGACCTACATCAGAATTAAAAAGAGTGAAAGCAGACAGCATAAGCCGAAGGGCAGCAGGAAAATGAAAAAAAGTCAGAAGAGAAGAACTGATGTGTTGATTGGACACTGATTGTGGACACTTCACTGTTGCTGTCTTTTCTTTTCTTATTTGAACAAAAGCCACAAGAAAGGCAGAACTAGAGTGGATGTGGGGGTGGATGGGTAGGTCATAGGCTTCTTATGTGTTTGCCTGCATTCAAACCAAACCAAAATAGCAGTCTTAATAAAACGTTGTCACTAATGCTTGACCCAGGCACGAGGCTGCAGGCGTGCAAATTTCGCCAACATTCTTCAGCAAGCTGTGGTCTTTTGTTGACTCATGTGTCATTCCCACAAACTTCCCATCTCAAAAGGTACTCCTGCAAATAAAGGCAGAGTGGGGAGTGTTAGGCTATTCAGTGAGCAAGCCATTAGCAAGAAAGGACTGAAAGGACTGGAAATGAACTTGCATTTGTTCAGGCTGGGATGCCATTGGTCTCCTCTACTGCTCCTTGTTTTCATGTTTTCTGTTAAATCTACAGTTGATAGTCTCAAAGCCTTGTTGTAGCCTCTACCGTAACAGTTTTTTGGCAGAGTAGTGAAATTGAGTCTTCTATTCTGTAAAAAATATTAAAACCTACATTTAACTTAATTACTAAGAAAATAATTGCAAAACATTCATATCCTCCGACAAAGAAATTCTAAGATAAAGATATGAAACAAATTTGTTTCTCATTTATGAAAAACCATGGCTGGATGACCTGATGACTGAGAATCTTCACAGGCAATGGTTGGTGCATGGGAATGCTGAATGTCAGCAATCAGTGACAATCTTTGGAAGCATAATAAAAGTGACAAACCAGATTATCTTACAATTCAGAACTTAGACCAGACACTTAAATGCACAGAAGATTATTAAAACAAATCAAGGCAGCTGTGGATAGTTGGCAACCGAAAACATGAGTGACTGACGGGAAAAACGTGAAAACAGAACATGAAAAGGACAGAGGGCATTAAAGTCCAAAGCAGCATTTCATGGCCCACAGTAGGCACCCGCACTGCCCTTGCCCTTGCTACACACCCCTCACTCTCTCCTTCTATCTTTACCCTTGTCAGAGCTGCATGTGACAAATAAAAAAAATACATATATATTTATGTTTTTCAGAGTGGAATTTTTTTGTTAGCTTTATCTCTGTATCAACTATTTTACTTTTTGATTGCCTGGAGATAACAAACAGGCCTAATTTTTAAGGAACTGTAACAGTAAATTTGGGGATTTTCTTGGCAACAATTTTTTGTTAACCACTTAGTTTCCTGTAGGAGCCTACGATTCATGTATCACATTTTCACAATATTCCAGTAAAAATGTCTGAGCAACAGGAAAATGCCACTTTTGCAAGCTCTCCACAGCAACGCCGTTCACAATCTAAAACTTGTAAATCCAACATTTTTCCCCAAAAGGCTTTCCAATTTAAACAGAGAAAAAGGAAACAGCTTCTTTACGAAGTAACAAGGCAAATTCCTGCATCCATCCATTTTCGTCTACTCGTCTGTTATTGGATCACAGGGGCAGCAGTCTCCTGCAGGAACACCTCCCCTTGGAGGTATCTGGGAGGCATCTGAACACCTCAACTGCCTCTTCTTGATGTGTAGCAGCAGCTGTGTTCTGAACCCTTTCTGGGTAACAGAGCTCTACCTTTCTCCAGTCAAAAACCATGGCCTCAGGCTTAGCAATGCTGACCCTCATCCCAGCCGCTTCACACTTGGCTGCAAACCGCGCTAATTCATGCTGGAGGTCGGGGCTTGATGAAGCCAACAGGACAACATCATCTGCAAAGAGCAGAGAGGAAATCCTGTGGTCCCCAAACCAGACCCCCTCTGGCCCCTGGCTGCGCCTAGAAATTCTGTCCAGAAAAATTATGAACAGAACCGGTGATAAAGGGCAGCCCTGCCGGAGTCCAACATGCACCGGGAACAGGTCCGACTTACTGCCGGCTATGCGAACCAAGCTCCTCAGTAAGACTTCTCTCTCCGTAACTGAGTAACGCAAACAGAATGCGTGCTCACACACTGACTTGCACTGAGCTGTCTGCCCCCCTCCTTCCTGCACACAGGCAAGCGCAGACACACCGGCTTCAGCCCACACACATACTCTTCCACAACACTAGTGTGTTTAAAAAAGCCAGCGGGAGCTGGCTTTTTTTTTTTTCAGTCATAAATCAGCATCCAAAAATCCATCAAAGTCCTCATCTTCTGTATTTGAAATGAACAACTGGGCTAAATTTCTGTCAAATACGCCAGGTTCCCTTTTGGCATTGTCAGAGTCTGTCTCGTTGCTGTGCGGCTCCTAACTAATGATGATCCTGGCTTTTCAGCTCTTTGTAAGCAGTGCAAGCAGACACGTTAGCCCAGTGCTTCTCAAATAGTGGGGCAGTGCGATGCCAGGGGGGGCGCGCGGTAGTGGCAGTTTTAGGCACAGGTAATGCGGGCAATTGTCCGGTGCGCAAATTTAACGTGGGGGCGGCAGTGACAGCAGCTCAGTGCTTGGAGAACAAAATCTGTGCAACAATTTGGTTCCTGTTGTCTGTTAAATCACAGAGTTTACAGCCTGAAACCTGTGAATCTCCGTCCCTGCAGCCGCGCGTTCCTGTCTCTGTCACACGCAGCTGCGTGTGTGAGAAGGAAAGGGGAGGGGTAGTGTGGGCTCTGGTTGCCAGGTGACACGGGGCACGCAGAGGACCAACACCTGGATCATGGAGTGCCTTTAGATCAGTGGTTTTCAACCTTTTCTGAGCCACGGCACACTTTAACCTTAAAAAAAATCCCGCGGCACACCACCATCCAATTTTTAAAAAAAAAATCAGAGAAACTCATCGTCTGTATTGATCTACAGTCCCGCCACAATCTCACATGCATTTTTGTGATAATTGTGGCAGAAAAAGCTGGAAACTGCAGCTGTTTTTTCTAAAAGATGTAATAAAAGTTAAGTTACAAGATTTAAAAACAGTTTGAAGTGTGTTCGTTGGTTTCAAGACGTGTAACAACAGATCTCCTTGTGCAATGTCACTCTCACAACCCAATGCATCATGGGAGATGTAGTGCATAAAACGGCCGGCGGAGATCGCTTTTCGGAGCTTAATTGTTTTGTTCACTTGTTCCACGGTCTGATACCGGATTCTGTGGAAAGCTACACCGCTAAAGACGAGCTTTAGCAGGTATTTTTGTTAGAACTGAGCGTTTTTACGAGCTAAATCGGGACAAGGAAGTGAAGACTTTAACCACCTCTGATTGGTCAGACTGATGACATGTGATTAAGCCCCCCAAGAATGATTGGTGGAGACAGTTAAAGGGGCGGGACTTTTCCAAAATACAGCCGGAGCTGCAGCTGAATCGCGGTAGCGTAATTCTTATCAAAATGTCTTTAATAAAATAAAATAAACGCAAAGAAAAAGTGTTTTACGATCTTTTATATTCCTAACTCCTCAGTGTTTTATCAGGGCCTGTTTGGATAAACAAAGAGCTGATTTCCTGGAGATGGAAAATGTTTTTAGATCAGTTAATGAGGGCAATTTCCCACAGCACACTTGACCATCTCCCACGGCACACTAGTGTGCCGCGGCACACTGGTTGAAAAACACTGCTTTAGATTACTCAGCTCATGCTAATAATGTCATTTATTTATTAACTATTGTAGACATTTTGATGACGTGTCTTTATTTTCCATAAATGTATTCTTTGATATCATAAATAAATAATCCATAATTTAGAAAAATAATCAGCAAAATGTTTTTTATCTATTTCTTCAGACTAAAAACCTTAAATATATTGGTGCTGCTGTGTTAATGTTTCAGATAAATTTACATTTTATATTATTTATTGATGTAATTATTTTTCTCAGCATCAAATGGTTTAGTTTGTCAAAATGTTTCTAGTTTAAATAAGGAATGACAGATTTTTTCATTTCAGGCACTTTAAGCTTCTTTTCGGTTTTAGACTAGAGGGTTTTTGTGTGGCTAAATAAATGTAATATGATCTGAAATTTGAAAGTGGATTCATTTTGTTCTTTTCTTTTGTTAATGTTAAAAGAGACAACTTAAGGTATCCTTACACAATTTTTATAGATACTTAATATATAGACCTTTTTCACACTTCCGCATTTTTCGACCGGAAATACGTCATTGATGTGTAAAACAACTTCCTGTTAGCATAGCGGCAGATATGAAGAATGGCAGAGTCAAAGAGTTGCAGTTTCTGTTGTGTTCCAGGCTGTTCGTCTTCCAGCCAAAAACAGCCCAACCTTTAATTTCATTATTTTCCTGTGGATCCAAACCTGAAACCCAAATGGATACAGGCGATACGAAGAGAGGAAGGGCATAGTTTTAATGTAAACACAGGTAGCACCGTCTGCTGCCGGCACTTTGCTCCGGATTGTTGTGGTGCGGCTGTGTCGTTCGTCGCCTGAAGAGTGGTGTTGCCCCGAGCCTTTTCCCTTGGAACAACTTTACTGCTCCTTTGAGAAGGGAGTCAGTATATGACAGAACCTCAAACGTCAGTCTATGCAGCTATGCTGTGAAGATAGCAACATGGTGGCTAAGCTAAGCTAAGGCAGTAAAGATGGATCACGACTACGTGACACATCCACCTGCAGGTAAGGTTGTTCATAATGTGTTTAGATAACGTTAGTCAACTATGTGTACCGTTATTGGATAAATGCATTTCTACCTTAACAAATTAATGTTTATAATATAAGCTGTTCACGCTCTCCCCTATTTTAATTACATGTATTTAATTACTTTTGAGTATTTTGCCATTTTGTATTTTCCTTTCAAAAAATAAATGAAATGTATTTGTAATTAAATACTTAACATACTTTTCAAAACATGATTACTGTGTTGTGTTGAAAGGTATCAAAAATATGTTAAGACTGGTTTTTAATTTTCTTTATCTTCACAGGTGCTCTGGATGAGGCTTTGGATACATCCATTAGAAGCCAAGTTCCCTTGCTGGAGCCAGGAGACGATGTCATGGCGAAGAAAGAGTTCCTCGTTCCAGACCTCCTTACTGACATTGGAATTAAACTCATCATTCCACCTTTCAAGCGTTCCACTCAATTCAGCAAGGAGGAAACGGAACAAACACAAGCCATTACCCGGCTCAGAATTATAGTGGAAAGTGTGATCAGTAAGGATAAAGTCCTTTCACATCAGGGACTCTCCCGTGCCGCTCTCACTGATGGGCAGTGTGAATCAGATCTGGCTTAACTGTTGTGTTTTGGCAAATTCTCAAGGACTTTTTTGTTTTGAAGAGTGAATTAATGTTTGGTATGTAGATAATGTATAATGTGCAAATAGTATGGAAAATTTTAGTGTTCCCACATATTCTTAAAATCTAATTAAATATAATTGTTATATTCTTAATATTTTTCTGTTGAAATGTGACTTTGACTTCACAAAAAAATTAGATGAACAAATAAAACAATTTTGGTCAAAATTGTGCCTCGTTTAATATTTTGGTATGCATAACATCAACTGATTAATCACAACACAAATAATATCAAACATTTACAATAAAAAATAACATTACAGATCATTAACAGTAAGACAGAAGGCAGAAATGATTGTTAAAGACAAGATAAGTGTAATTTAAGGTATGAATTCATGCATATGCCATAATAAATATCCAATTTCTCTTTCATTCCATCTCAGAAACCCCATCCAACACAGCCATGAGAGGTTGGGGCTGCACCTGACAATTTACTTCCAGATGCCATCATATATGGATCTGGCAGTGGTCCTACACAAGAAAAACACAAGATTATTGGTCACACAAAAAAGTTAGACATAAGTGCATAACTACATTTAAATTTTATTAATTATATCTGCAATAAATGTCATGGTGCCTCTGTCAGCTATCTTCCCCCTCCCCTCTCTGCTTGGTCACTGATTCTTCCCAGCTGCGTCCACTCATCTCATCAACCTGCCAGACCTACTTAAGGAGCGCCAGGACCAGAATTCAACGCTAGTTCGTTGCCCCTGATGGTGCTAGTCTGGTCTCTTTCAAGTTTTCTTGTTATGTATCTTTACCCTCGTCTAAACTCTAGTCTTTCTATGTCCAGGACCTACATATCCCACGAGTGGACGCCAGCATCAGCTTCAGCCCAAGCGGAGTCTATCCCCGGAGTACCTACCTCCTCTCAACGCTCCATACATCAGGCCTGAGCTCAAGCCACAGCCGAACCTCCAGCCACGTCAAGATCCACCCTCTCATCTGGAGTTGCCGTTCCTGCCATTCCCCGCCACAACAGGACAAAGTCATCCGCTGGAAAAATTAAATCTATTATTTACCTTCACTCACCTCCTGTCTTCCTTCCGGGTTTTCAGCGTCTGGGTCTGTCTAAATTTGACGAGTCATGACAAACATAATTTGGTTAGTCATAACATTAAAAAAAAACTTAAATTGCTCTCACAAAGCAAAAAAACTTAAATTATTCACCTGTATATGCCTTGTACAGTGTGGAGCTCAGACTGTCCCTGCCAACTGTTTTGGGCTTTTGCACCACCAGGGGCCTGTTTCAGAAAGGAGGTTAAGTGTAAACTCTGAGTGAGTTGACCCTGAAATTAGGGAAACACTGGGTTTTCCGTTTCAGAATGGGAGGTTTGTTAAACCAGAGAAAGCAGAGTAAGTCAGACCCGTTTCTGAAAGAGAGGTAACTTATACTCGGAGTCAGTGTCCATGGTTACTTATGCTGTGAACCTAACCTGGTCGGGAGCAGGTTTTATTCTCTAAACTCAAGGTTTCTGCCGGTCCCCTCCCCTTTTTAAAGACAAAGCGGTATTTTTTGCTTTAACCTTCATTGCTCACAATTCCGTCACACAGAGACAAGCTAAGTGACAAGAATGACTTGTTCTTTTTTGGAGGACCCAATAGACGAGGAGGCTGCATTAATTCATAGAGAATTACCACAAGAAAAAAAAAAGATAAATACAAAAAAAGAATACCACAATGAATAAATTCAAGTCACAATTTATTTGGTCTTCCTTATTTCCTACAAATTGAAAAGCAACAGTAAGAATTCAATATTCATCCAAAACCTTTATAGAATTCACCAATCACAATACACACCATACCTGTAGCTTGTGTTTTAGGATCTCAATTTCCAGATCTGACTTAAGGATCCGTCGATCTAAGTAGGACATCTCTTTATCAGTTTTCTCAATTTGTTTAATACAGTAGTGTGGGGTTAAATCCTGTTCATTCAACATGAATTCCATAGAATAACACTCTGGCATTTACTGTACATCACTGAACTGTGTTCATCCGTGCAGAGGAGTTTGATGGACCCTCCTCCTCCTCCTCCTCCTCCTCCTCCTACATCCATGACATGCTCAAATTTTACCTGATTGAATTATGTTTTATACTTCATTTTTAGCAGCTGCCATGTTCTTTTAATTCCTGCAGGATTGCATCTACATGAAAATGAAATCAGGGACATTGAATTAGATTAATGTAACAATTACTTTTTGGAAACACAATTTGCTAGTACTGCTTACTTTCTTAATCCAATATAAACCTATACCACATGATCAATACAAGGGTAGACAAAAGTTCACTTTTAAAAACACAATTGCATGTATTAATATTAAACTGACCAACGTTTGCAAGAGGGGAAGGTTAACAAAAAAAGTCCTCTAAACATTACCAACGTTAAATGCATTTTTCCCCCAGATTGGTTCTGTACACTATGCAGCATTTCATGCAATTACATTAGGAATAACACTTCAAAAGTACACCGAAATATCACCATTTTTTAATTTCACACCTTACGCCATTTAAAAAGTTATTACAGCCAATATTTTATAACAATGATTTAAATGCAAACTTACGCATTAACTCGAGCAGCTATGTTTTCCCACGCTAACTGTCTCTGTGTTGCAGATGCAGCGGTGTTGCTTTTCTTCTGGAATATGTGCTCATATTCACTGTAACTCTGCAGCAGCACGTCAAGTTCAGCTGGCGAAAAATATGCAGACCTCTTTGTTTCCACGGTTGCCATGGTGACTCGTAATATCTGCGCTCCATTGATAATGGCTTCTTATAGTCGCGGTGCGCACGCTCAACTCCGATTCAGTCCACTCAAAGTTGATTAACCTAACTCCGATCAGCTTCTCTGAAACAGAAAACTCAGAGTTGTTAATCTCTCGGTAGACCAACTCAGAGTTCAAGTTTAACCTCACAGTTCGTTGAACCTCCTTTCTGAAACAGGCCCCTGATCTGCTGGAAAGATAAATATTACATCCAAGGTGAAATTCTGACACGAAGATGAGCGGAAAATATCTGTCCATCAATACACTGTGGGTTAGGAGGAGGGATGAAGCAGACAATAGTGTTACTGTTTTTAATTCAGTTTACTTAAAATAAATGCCAGTCATTCATGTCCTTATAAATGTTTAGGCAGTGACTCATATTTTTTTAATTTTTTTTTTATTTTTTAACTTGTCCTGTCCAACGGCTGGGCAGACAGATGAGAGCTGAAGGCCTCTTGTGTTGGACATATTTTACTTTAACAACAGGGGTTATTAATCTTCAGACACACCAGTGGAATGTCTGAATAAACCCCTTTTGTAATTGAGGCCAAACTTTATTAATTTCAATCATATTTGAAAATCTTTGATGTTGGACCGGACGGAAAAGGATAGGAGGGTGATCATAGGAGGGGGGGGGGGGGGGTAGAACCATGAAGCAGCATAAAGCAACAAGTTTATTGGATATTTATCATTACGGTAAGGTTCAAGTGCAGTACAAATCTCAAAGGGCGGGGCCTGTCCGCACACACACTCAAATGTCATCAACACACCTGTTAGCTGCAGAAATGTCCACCTGTCAACATGTACACAAAACAAATAGTGTTCCCACACGCACACCCATGCCTTCAAGCTAACTGGTGTGAAATATTTCATTCATTCAATCATGCAAACTATTAGTGTAAAGGTGAGCTAACACCTTTACATTGTGGATTTGTTCTGAATGACACATCACTTAATTACACATTACAAACACATCTATTTACCATGCCAGTAGAATAGAATATCTTTATTTATATAGCACTTTTCCCAGAAAGAATCCCAAAGTGCTTATCAAAAGAACCATCAAATCAAAACAAATATAAGTATTAAAATACAAAAAATAATAATAAAAAAAGAAACAGTGCATATAGTAAAGTGTTATGCACCCTAGGTCTAGGGGTGTGGGGGCATAACATAAAGATGAATAAAAAAAAATATAATAAAAAAAAAATGACCCAAGAATGCAAAAGGTAAGCCCTAAAACAAAACCCACCTAATTTAATAAAGCTGGCAAAACCAATTTCCGTACAAATAAGGGTTTATTGTCCTACATGTAAAGTTGACAAAAGGAAAGAAAAAGGAGCATCAAACTTCAGGGTGAACCCAGGCCAAAATAATAAACAAAACAGAACTAACTCAAATGTCAAATGCTCTATCTGACCTTCCAGAAACCAAAGTGAAAATAAATGACAGAGTCTGACCTGTCTCCCTGAAGCTCAACAAAAACAGGAGAAAAACAGTCAAACAAAATGGCAGTTCACCCCTACTGCTCTACAAATAACAACAAAAGAGAATCCTGATACAAATTACCAATAAGCTTCACCAAAAGAGTCTACACAGCCAAAAGGCCTCACACAGATTTGTCAATGGGGGGAGTACAGACAGACAAAACCTCCAGCTAAATATTTCTTTCTTCCCCCCATAGGGGCAGTGGAGATGCCAGCGTTTTAAAGTCTCATCCTCCAATCATGTGCCGCCACCAATCATCCTCCCTCCAATCCTGAGCAGCAGCACCAGTCACTTGTCCTCCAATCATGGGCAGCCACAAGGCCTTAGTGCAGCCATCCAGGTCACCTGAAAAAAAAGAACAGAACCTACACACATACAAAAGTACTTTCACCCCTCTACACAAACTCTCCATATACAAAACATTAAATACAAATAAAAACATACACAAATACGACAAGGGTCGTGACATAAAGCAAAGGCTAAATTAAACTAAAATCTCTCCTGGATAAAAACGTCTTTCCAAAGACGAGGAGCAAGGGCTTAAAATGAGAGATCTCTTCTTTAAAGCCAGTTTTAGGAGCGCTTAAAACATTTTGGTTGGAAGACCTCAAGGATCGGGCCAAAGTGTATGGGGTTTAAAGGTCAGATATGTACGTCTGAGCTTGGCCATGCAAGGCTTTAAATACTAAAAGTAGAATTTTAAAATCAATTCAAAATTAGACTGGTCACCAATGTAAAGCAGACAGCAGAGGAGTGATGCGTTTACTGGTTCCTGTTAAAAGCCTTGCTGCAGAGTTTTGGACAAGCTGAAGAAGGTTTAGGGAATTTTTCTTAAAACAGGTAAAAAGAGAGTTGCAGTAGTCTAAACGAGAACAAATAAAAGCGTGGATAATTGTTTCCAGGTCAGATTGAAGTACAGTCTCTGCTGGACTTTCTTCGCTGTGGCAACAGGGTTTCTTTCCCAGCTGAGGTTGTCTGATCTGCAGACCCAGGAACCGGTGACAGTTGGTCTGCTCCACCACAGTCCTGTTGATGGTGAGCGGCTGATGTGGCGGGGCTTTCCTTCTATAATCAATGATCATTACTTTAGTTTTTTTCTATGGTGATCCTGTGCACCAGGTCTCTGCATGCAGACTCATCCCCTCCTCTGATGAGACCAAGGACAGTTGAGTCGTCTGCATACTTAATGATGATGTTGATGGGGTCCAGGGAGGTGCAGTTGTAGGTGTTCAGTGAGAAGAGCTTTGGAATGTGGTGTTCCCGTGCTTACTTTCAGGTCTGCAGAGACCTTCTTTCCCATCCTCACAATATGTGGCATGTAGGTGAGAAAGTCCAGTATCCAGTTTTGGCTGGGTGTAGGTACTCTCAGTTTGGCGAGTTTTTCAGTCAGCTTCCACGGCCTAATGGTATTGAAGGTGGAGATGTAGTCCAAAGACAGTAACCGAGGATAAGTGTTCTTAGTGCTCAGGGTGGACTGAAGTGCCAGGGCCACCATGTCTTCTGCTGATCTATTTGGGCGGTAGGCAAATTGATAGGGGTCTACTGATTTGTCGACCAGGAAGTTGATGTGTGTCAGTACCAGCTTTTCCAGACACTTGATTGCTGCAGGAGTTAGAGCTACAGTGATCTAGACTGAAGACCTCAGAGGTGTTGTCTGATGGAAGGAATTTTATGTTCTTGGGAAAAACTCAATGTCTCAGTGCTCTGGGTATTTAAGATAAAATGATTATTGCTCAGCCATCTTTCAATGCTGGTTAAGCAATTCAACAAATTTTGCAGTTTGTAATAATCATTTTCCAGGAAAGAACAATAGAGCTGGATATCGTCTGCATAAAAAGAAAATAAAATATGGGTAAATTGATTTATAAGTTTCCTAAGAAGAATAATATATAAAATGAATAGAATAAGGCAGAGTACAGAACCCTGGGGAATGCCATAAGTTATTTTTTCAATTGCAGAGCTTGAGGAACCGACAGCCACATTAAATGTTCTTCCACCAAGATATGAAATGAACCAATTTAAAACTGACCCAGAGAGACCGTAGTCATTATGAAGACATTCAATTAAAATGTTATGATCTACAGTGTCAAAAGCAGATTTCAAGCATGAGAACAGTATACTGGCGCAGTCAGCTGCCATAAGCACATAATTAGAAACTCTTTGGAGAGCTGTCTCAGTGGAATGGTTCTTCTTAAAAGAATCTGATCTATTGTGTTCTTTCAGGTACAATTTTAGTTGGACAGCGGCCACTTTCTCCAAGATTTTAGAAATGAAAAGAAGCTTTGAGATCGGTCTAAAGTCTTTTGGATCCAACTGGTCTAAAATAGGCTTTTTAACATTGGTTTTTATTAAAGCATGCTTTAAGAAGTTAGGGACTGATCCTGACTTCAAGAAAGATTAATGAGGTCAACAACAGTAGAAGGGTCATTATCACTATAAAGTGCCTTTGGTGTCCCCATGACTATTACTTTTTCATAAACTAAATGGAGCAGAATAACTAAACTCTGAATTCTTATCATAAGTGACCCAAGACTTGCACATAAATCAGTCAAATAATTTGGTTCTTAAATTGTGATTTCTTTAGTTTATGCAATTTTTTTTCTTTGGGTGTATGCGATTTTGGTATGTCCCACACGCTGTTCTGCTAACTTCAGGGTGTGTAATAAATGGTTAAATTATGCTAAATTTAAAAAAAATTGGTACACATTTCATTTCACAGCACAGTACTTGATAAAATAAGTAAATTTTGATCAGGCAAATTTTATTTTCATAATGCTATCGAAGATTTTGCACACGTCCCTGATATTGCTGTCCACCCTGTCATTTTGGGAAAACTGTCTCTTTAAAAAAACTGCAAATGTTTTAGGTGACACTACAACCAGCATTTTGTGTTTCTTCACTGGAGACTGAAACAGTGGCTAGTTGCAGAGTAAATATTTACAATTTTGTTTAGTAATTTTAATCATATTAGGTGTGTAGTCGAATGTTGTCAAGCTTAACATGTCCATCCTGTCATGGTGAAATATCATTTAATATAAAAGCCTTTCCTAAATTTAAAATATATAAGTTAAACAGTACATTCTACTTGCTAACTGCATCATGTTGCTAAGTGAAGATCCACAATGTGCTCAATAAATGCTAACATTAACCAAAAAACGTCCACCCTGTCATTGTCCACCCTGTCAGAAGACCTTCTTTGACAGGGTGGACATGGTTCATGACAGGAAAGACATTTTGATAGTTTATGGCAGCAAACTAATAATGTTACATATTACAACAGCTCCTACTGACATTTTATTGCTTAAATTTCCCCTGGTGGAATTAATAAAGCATAATTGAATTGAATTGAATTGAATAACAATAAATAACAGTTTATAACAGTAAAGGTTGCTAACTGATACATTGAAATGTGGCCAATATGCTGAGAGAAAAATCTTATATGCAATTTCTTCAGACACCTCCTTTTGCCGTCTCAGAGCCTTTCGGGTAGTATCACAGTGAAAAGGGAGACAACAACTACAGAGTATGTGTTCACCACAGATTTCCAGGAGAGGCTACTCCATTTTAGGCGCCATGTTTTCAACATTAAATGGCAGTGTGATACCTACAGGAAGCTCAGGAGCAGCTTGAAGCACAATGACTCCTTCTTGCGTATAGATTTTAGAGAAAATTACTCGTGCAAGTACAGTGAAGAAATACAATCTGTGCATTTTGGAGGTTCACATAAGCAGGCCAGTCTGCACACTGGAGTGCTCTACATCCCTGGTGAACAAGCACCACATATCTTCTCCAGAAGACATGACCCTGTTGCCATCTGGGCCCACCTTGATTCAGTTCTGAAGATACTGAGAAAACGTCACCCACTAGCTAGCATAACTTCATTTTTACAGCGAAAGGCCTGCAACACGGCGTAGACAAAAGGGAAATTCCTTCTACCTCTCAACAGAACCCTACAAGTATGGGTTCAAACAAAAAACATGGAATTTCATTGAGGCTAGTCATGGCAAGGGTGCACCAGATGGTGTGGATGGAGCCCTCAAGAGGTCAGCAGACCGGATTGTAGCCCATGGAGGAGACATTCCTGATGCCCAGAGCTTGTATGAAAAGCTGAAAGCCTGGAGACATCTGTTGAGCTGCTCTATGTCCCAGAGAGTGATATTGAATCCAAGACTGAGGTACCTGCAATAGCTGCCATAAAAGACTGCTTGGAGACGTGTCTCGGTGATATTGTTCTTGTTGTTTTTTTCAAACCAATCATTCTCCCCTTAAAACAACATTTTCTTCTCATTTTACAGTTGAATTTTTGACTTTCACTGTGCACATTGATGTTCAGAGGTTATCTCAATAATGCCACATGAATGACTAATTTTTGGTATTTTTTGACATAAAGGAAGAGTGGATCAAAACCAGTCGGTTCACCTGATAATTTCACCCTACACGGGAAAGGGACTTCTGGTAGTAATTTTCTTTCATTAATTGCAAAATGAGGTAATTTAAAGACCTTTTAAAAATGTGTCCACCCTGCCGTGCTACTGTCCACCCTGTCATTTTCCTATTCAAAGAAAATAAAAAAATTATTTCTACAAGTTAGCAAAACTATCTTTGTGATTCCTTTATTAATACATATGGGCCTAGTGGTTTTGGTTGAAATTTTCACCAGATATCTTTGTTCTTAGATTTTATTAAGAAAAGAAAGTGCAATTCTTGATGATTTGGTATGGTAACAACATTGTTTGCCCTAATTTTTTACTATCTAAATACTTTTCTTATTAACTAATACACAGTTTTGACAAAGGGACTAAGTAGCTTTCTGAAAATATAAATTTTATATCCATGATCTAATTACAATGTATTTAATCTACTCTGAAATTGTCCATGACAGGGTTGACATTTTTTCCTGTTTGTGCGTGCATTGTCTGCTTGCAGTTGATTTATAAAAAGTGTGGGAGCTTGACCAACATGCATTTCTGACAGCACGGCATCCACCTAACACAATAAATGTGAAGTTAAATGGGAAATCCCATATTTTTTGGTGGGATATTGGGAAGTCTCAAAGGCACCTTATGTTGATATTGACCCAGAACCTATACTCTGGAACACTTTTAAAAGACAGGGAAGGGAATTATGTCAAGAGGCCAGGACGAGGGTTTGATCCTTTTCAGCAGAGAATGAACGCCCTCCACTCTCACAGAGTGTTGAAAACAATCTTAGGATTTTTCCTATTTGTAAAAATAAGTTTAAAGGAAAGCTGATCTGGCCTGTCTTATCATTTCATTTAGAGAACAGATCAGATCTTTAAGATGAAACCTGTGTACTTCCAAATTTGTTGATTTCCATAAACGCTTTGCAACATGGAAAAGACATTTGTGGAGAGGCAATTTTCACTCTGACAGGAGCAACCTCGTTCGAAATGGTCTCACAAAAGGGTTAAAAGATTGCATAAAAGAATTGACATCATAAAAATTCTTAAAATAATGTCAAACAGTTCAATGAAAACATCAGAAACATTGTGATCTAGAACAAAACACTGAGATATAAGAGAGACTAAGAGGGTGAAATAACTTTGATCCAGCTATGGTCACTTACATGACTGTCTTTCACACAAAGCTGATCAAAATCTAGGCCTAGAAAAAGACAAGGTCCAAAGTGTGACCTTTGACATGAGCAGGACATGTCACATTCTGTGTATGATTAAATGACTCCTTTAAGAATGATATTTCTGATGCAAAAACACAATAAGAATCATTAATATTAAAATCATCCACTAAAAGCACTTCATCAAATTTGAAATACTAGATAAAAACTCAGCAAACTCAATCAGTAAATTATAATACTGTAAAACAGAGGGTTATATCCAAACTTGACGATCTGAAGTTCAAATGAGCCGAAAGAGTGAGCTGAAAGTGTGATCTAATCAGGATCAAGGCGAGAGTCAGGGCAGGCGGCAGCCAAACAGGATCAGGGTCTGGAGACAGAAAATCAGGTCCAATTACAACGCTCGGTCATGAAGCCGTGTGGCACAAACAACACTTCGCACTCAGTGTGGCTCAGTGCAGTGCATAATTAGACTGTGATTGATTGAGTGAATGAGAGTTAAGCGTGTGGCATCCAGGAAGTGCACACTGGTTGTGCTGGGAGGTAAAGTGCTTTCAGTACTCTGGAGACTGCTCCCGCTGGTGGCCAGAGAGGCAGACAAGAGTTCTGACTTCTAACAGTCGCTAAAAGTCAGCAAAAGAAAAAAATAAACATAAAGAATCCGCTGTGTATGCCCTGGAGTCAAACTAGTGCTGGAACTGTATTTTAGTTGAATGGTTTTGTACGCAAAGAAATACACAGCTTTTTACACCCTTCTAGGGACAACTCAAGGAGGCAAAAATGATGTACTACTTTTAAAACATGCGTGAAAAAACTGCTTTTATGGCCAAACCACTGTTCTTTACGCCACTTTTCCTGGCGCCTTTTGCTTGCCAGAGCCAGCAATTGCATGCACATCCACTTGCACTGGATTCTTCTCCTGGATCTTCATAACATAGTGCTGAGAAGCAGAGCCCCTGAGCCCCCAAGGTTCCAGGATTGCAAAGCTCTCCCAAAGGGGAGCTCACACAAGAAGGTGCTCCAAACAGACCGGTGCAGACAAAAAAGAGCATGATGTCATCATGCTTGCAAAAACTGTTTAAATGCTGGAGATATAAAACTTGTCGAAAATGTTATATGCATTCATTTCACATAAGTACATCATCTATTATTTATTTTTTTATGACTGGTTTTAGATTTTAGGATTTTTTTGTATTCCAAAACGGACATTTTATGTGTTTTACACACACACACTCCTAAATAAATGATTGGTGTTGTTAGGGTGAAGTCATCATCTTGTTAGTTATAGGTAAAGGCTAGAGGGGTATATCGTTTAGGCATCACGTTTATATCTCATGGTCACTGGATTTTTGTAGATCCAGGGGACAGAGATGTTCACAAGGAGTGACATCTGGGTCTATTTTTTTCTTTACCTGCCTCACCAAGAAACCCAGCAGTTCTGCAATTAGACCAATCCATTCATACTGCTATCCATCTCTTTTCTCTCTATAGCCTTTTGTGAAAGCTTAAGGTCTTTGTGTTCAAACCCAAGTCCCTTTTCACCACACACTCAAAGCAAACACTGGTGCCTAGATATTGGGGACATCTGTTGAGCAGTGGCTAACACTTATCTCATGAACTGGGTCATACTTTGTTCAACCGGGAGCTATGTCCAAAAACAATAGTTTTAAAAAAAATTTATTTGTTTTGTAGCTGAAGCCCCTGTTCCTCCAGGGACATGGCATAATTCCTGTTGGGGACAGAGCCTATGGCAAAGATCGTATGAAGAAGAGGAATGAAATGTCACTAACTCCTCCTGTTGTAATGTAATTTTAAACATTTAAAAGTTAGTAAAGCCTAATTAAATATTCAGACAGACTTAAGTTCTTTTAAAAATGCAAAAAGAAATACCCAAGATGAAATCTAACAATAAAATCTATTCAAAAAATGCTTAACATGAACATTATTAACAATAACAATTAGCATTAAAAAGTAGAATTCAAATTTTAAAATGGAGACAAAATAAACCTACTACAATGAATCTGAACTGAAACCTGAAATCATTCCTGAAGGTCTTTTTTTCCACATCTTACATTTTTAAATGTGTGTTAAAGCTATCAGAACATATTGGCTTTAGGCCTTTTCACACCTGTTTACTGCTGCTGTTAGTGAATGTAATGGTGTTATGTGTTAGTGACATTTATATGGCGGGCAGTGGCTCAGGCGATTGAGCAGGTCGTCTAATGATCGAAGGGTCGGCAGTTCGATATCCGCTGCTCCCAGCCAACTGTCGTGTCCTTGGGCAAGACAACTCACCCTCCTTACCTCCAGTGTGGCTCCACTGGTGAATGTGCATAAATATCCCGGTGATGGTCAAAGGGGCCGTAGGGGCGCGAACTGGCAGCCACGCCTCTGTCAGTCTGCCCCAGGGCAGCTGTGGATATATCAGTAGTTACCATCACCAAGTATGAATAAATGATGGACACACTGTAAGCGCTTTGAGCGTCTGGAAAAGCACAGATAGATCCAATCCATTATTATTATTATATGATACTGTTCGGAGGCCTTTTGTGAGAAAAGTCTTCCCAAATTAAACTTAATAACAATTGTGTGTCACACTCAACAACACACTGCATTAGACCGATTATTGAACAAATACAAATAGTTATCTAATGTGTAATGTTTGTGAGTAAAAAACCTTGCAGGACTCTTCTGCCTTTAAATTTCTATTTGCTCTACAAGCCTTTTTAGATAGTAGGATAGCCTTCGCCTAAAATTATCAGTTACATAAATATACATTAATACAAGTCCTACTTTTTACTTTTTCAAATATTTGCAGGATGAAGAGAGGCAATATGCAAAAATAATCACTACTTTTACTTTTCTTGTGTTGTGCCTTCTCTCAGAGGGAGGCAACTCTGATACAGGAAAGTGCAGCCATGGCTGATGGGAGACCCAACACGGCAGTCTGCTCGTTAGCTGCTAATTGAGCTGTTAGCGCCAAGACTGGAGTTTGCCATCTGTTTGTCACGGATGAACATCTTGTCACTTTATCACATGGATGAGCCCCTTTCCCTGTGTGGTGTGATATTAATAGCTCAAGCCCACAGACATAAAGAAGCTAGCTCAAAAGAAAGATAACAAAACTGAAGAATGAAATAGGAAAGGAGGAACTCAAAAGCCTGCCTGCAGAAAAATAAAGCGATAATTTCCATCTCATCCTAAATATCACCACATTTTATTGAAGTGGCATTATATAGTTTATTATTTATAGTTTTCATATATAGTTTATATATAGTTTTAAGTCATGATGATTCAGGATTTCGTCATTTAAAGTCGGATTGATCAAAATACATGCCGATGTATATAGATTTCTTTCAACATATATAAAAAAATAAGTGTTCTAAAGTATAATAAATTTAGCTTCAGAGATGTACTAATTGTAAAAGTAGCATTTCATCCTTTTCTGAGTCTATAACAAACATTTTGCTAACAGCTGGTTCTGGGAAACCTGAAAAACAATTCCCAATGTCAGGGTCCTACCAGCTTTGTTACAAAGCCACTATATCAGGAAAAGTCTTCTAAATCTTTCTTTTTTCTTTACAGTTTATTTGTTACATTTCTGTATGTTATACAACTTACTTTAATTTTAAGGGTCAGCCATTGCCAAAAATAAACATTACAATCTAACAATCTTTGTAAATTAATCTAATCTAAACAAATGATCCAGCAACAACAGTACGGTTTCCGTCCTGGTCGTGGAACAGTGGACCAGCTTTAAACTCTCTTTAGGGTGCTGGAGGGTTCAGGGGAGTTTGCTCATCCAGTACATATGTGTTTTGTGCATTGGGAGAAGGCGGTTGACTGCATCCTCTGTGGTGTCCTGTGGAGGGTGCTCTGGGAGTACGATGTCCAGGAAGCCTTACTGAGGATTGTCTGTAAGGATGTATAAGTGGGGCAGAAAGTCTGACCGGTTTCCAGTGCATGTTGGACTTTGGCAGGGCTGCCCTTTATCACTGGTTCTGTTCATAGTCTTTATTACTATGACAAAAATTCTAGGTGCAGCCAAGTTCCAAAGGGCTTGGGCACCACAGAATTTCCTCCCTGCAGATTATGTTCATCGAGCCAGGAGCTCCAGGATGCATTGGGGCAGTTTGCTATGAAGTGTGAAGAAGCTGGGATGAGGTTCAGCAATGGCAAATCTGAAGCAATTGTTCTTGGCCCTCTCTGAGTGGGGGAAGTGCTCCTGCCCCCAGTGGAAGAGTGAAAATATATTGGGGTCTTGTTCATTAATGAGAAAAGATCGGAGCTTGAGATTTACAGGTAGATTGGACCGGTTCATTGTGGTGAAGAGAGAGCTGAATCAGAAAGCAAAGCTTTCAATTTACTCACCCATATCTAACCAGCTCAGTCTTGATGATGGCTGGTTCAGGACAATTTTCTGCGTTCTGTTTGTTTTAGGATGACAGAACAGCCAGCTTGTCCTTTATTCCATGTTTTATGCTCTCAATCTCTGTTTAACATTAAAGGCGATGGACAGACGAAAAGGCTCCCGCACATGCTCATGCAGAACGCTACAAAAAGTACAAAGTCTATTTAGCATACACAGATCAGCTAGCTTAAATTACATTAACCAAATAAAGAAACACTTAACTCATATACTACAAAAATATTGCAATGAGACATTTATTACAAATTGAAATAATAACAATGTGAAGTGCTGCAAAATGTGACCTACCTCAGACATGTCTGTCACAACTAATAAAGTTTTTGCTTCTGCACATGGAATGCAGACACGAACTGATAGGGGGCACCCAAAAGCCCATTAAAATAATGGATAAATAATTCTAACTCCTGTGGCCAGTGGATTTTGTCTGACCATTTTGACTGTTACATATGGTCATGAGCCCTGGGTCTTGACCCAAAGAATGAGGTCTGGAATACAAGCAGCTGAAATGAGCTTCCCCCGTGGGGTAGCTGGGTGCGCTCTTAGAGATAAGGTGAGAAGCTTATCTAAGTAGGTTGATTGAAGGGTTTACCAGTCCATCGCATGGCCACACGAGTATAGCAACATACAATTGCACCAAAGGGACAATTTACTCATCAACCAACAATCAACTTGTGAAGCATATATTTGAAGTTTCGATGGAAGCTAGAGTGCATAAAGAAATCACACACATAGGAGAACATGCAAGCTTTACGCATTTGACAAGTTTGTTAAGCATTTGTCAGCCTTGAGGACTTGGAGAACCTGGAGAATTACATCGACGAGTGTCCTGATACCTGTGTCACGGGGAAATCCAGCACCACCACTCCTTCCTCCAAATGCAACCGCCCCAAAGATTGTCCCGGGGCTGCCTCCTCTCCAGGCAGCAACATGAGTGACATTCTGGACTCAATAGATAAAAAACTCTCCAGCCTTGATTGCTGCTAAAACCTGCTGGAGATCCTCAACAGAGAATTCTAAGGCCTGTGAGAGTCATTGGAGTTCAGCCAGCAGCAGATGCGGGAGCTCGCAGCGGAGAACCAGGCCCTCAGAGAGACCGTTAAGACCCTGAGTAGCGACACCGCTCGTCTCTGAGGAGAACCGCTCCATCAAGGAAACCCTCCTGGATCTTCAGTCGAGGAGCATGAAGGACAATCTACTGATCTTGGGGATTCCAGAAGAGGCAGGAGAAGACCCAGAGACCACTGTGAAGTCCTTCATGGAGGCCCACCTGAAGCTCCACAAGGAGGAAGTGCAGAAGATCAGTTTCCACAGGGTTCACCGGCTCGGAAGAAAGAGGCCAGACAACCAGCGCCCGCGTCCAATTGGGGCTAAATTTGAGCATTATGTTGTAATGCTCCTTTTGTTTAAAATGAGCTGGTGAAGAGCAGAGGCCTGGAGCTGCAGGGAACGCACTTCAACGTGAACGATCAGTTTCCGGTCGAGACCCTCAGCCATAGGAAAATCCTCTTCCCGCTGAGAAGGAAGCATCAGCGCCGGCTGAGCGTAACTCACCTGCCTCCCACAACAATGAAAGCAGACTTTTCCTGCCCGGTTGTACGAATGCTCCCGTGTTCGACAGTGTGACTCACTGGGATGCTAAAAAGTGAGCGGCGCCCCGTCCATGTTGGTGATTTGGCTGGGCTGGATCTTTTTACTGCAGTAGGAGCGGAAGCTTTTCATTGTAATCTGCTGGAAGTCGCTGCGGCACTGTAATCCTTGGCCAGGTGGAAAAAAACAGGTGGGGCCCCACTGCAACTTATAGATACAGTTGCAGTGCTTAACATTGTGATCATTAAATAAACAGAATTTGACAATTTTATTACAATGGGAGACATTGAATTTCAGGTGGAGTTTTATCTAAGTCCTATTAAATCATGTTAGTCTCTACTCTGAGGATGAGGTTTACAGCACAGACACTAACTAAATTCTGGCTGGATGTGGAGAGGCAAAAGGCTGTGGGCATTCTGCTTCTGTTTGCTAAGTCCTGTCTTTAAGATAATAGACTTCCCCCCCCACAATTTTAACTCCCACTTTAGACACACAACACAAGGTTCACTTCGGCAGCGTGCATGTATCTCCACGCCCACGTGCACGTGCACACTGCCACACTGCTTCCTGTCTGCTTCACCCCCCCTCCTAACCCACAGTGATTGATGGACAGATATTTTCCGCTCATCTTCGTGTCAGAATTTTACCCATGATGTAATATTTATCTTTCCAGCAGATTTGGTATAATTGTTACAGCTTCAAATAACTTATTCAAATCAGTGCTTGTATCCCCACTTTCTCACCTCTCTTCCATTTACTCTCTTCCACCCCCCCTCTCACATTCTTCCCCTCTCCCTCCCCACACACACTAAATGTAACTAATAAATAAAAAATAATAAAACAAAAATGGGTTAATACAAATCTACATTCTAGTTTCCCTAAGTTCTATAACCTGTTTTTGTGAAAGTAAACCTGTCCAACACAAAAGGCCTTCAGCTCTAATCTGTTTGCTGAGCTGTTGGACAGAACAAGTTAGAAAAAAATAAGATAATAGGCTTTTCTGCTGTTGTCACTTTGAAAACAAAGAACAGAGTTAGGCTCAATATTGTACATGACTTGAGAGTTGAAGTAACAAACCTGCAACCTTGTTTTGAAAAGATATGTAGCACAAAGCAGGCACATCGCAGCCGTTAACACAACTTTGCGTTTCTTTTTGCACATAGGTTCAATGTTATTGTTCTTACAAATTGAATGATCGTTTATTAAAATTTTCCTAGTCTCTAGCAGCAGGAATGTTTAAGATTTAGTTATGGTATTAAAGTTAAATATTTTTGTTTTTTCTTGGTGTGTGGGGGTGGGGGGATGAAAATTTTCCTCCTCCAAAGGGGGAAACAAGAAAAAAAGTTTGAAAACTACTGACTTGATGAAATGATTAGTCAGGCCAAGAAATATCGTATTTAAAACCATCCATAATATTGAATTAACCTTAGTTGTCTTAGTACCAGTTCATACTGAAGAGGACTGTGACAATTTTTAGATTTACAGTAAATAAAAATAGGGCTAATATAAACCAATCCTCTGGCAGCAACAACAAAAGATTATACAGAAGCGTACTTTATGAGGAGTGAGTGGTGAGTGGTGATTCCTCCAAATAAGTGCCAGAAGTGGCCCATTTCATCTATAATAAACACCTGCTGCAGTTGATAATTATCCTCAGTGATTATCTTCTTCAGATTTTCAGGATTTTTTTTTTTCTGAGTCAGCTGACGCACCTCAGCACCTCATGCAGATGCAAATGTTTCATGCAAGCATCTTGAGTTGTCAATTTTTTGTGATGAACCAGAAGAGTCATGTGACTAAAAGAAATCCATGAATACAAAAACGCTAATAAGAGAGGGAACACTGTATCAAAATTACCATTCTTCATGGAGAAAGTCATTACCACTACTGCGCATGCCCAAATGATTCATTCCAACCAAGGGTGTGAGCCATGGGAACGTTTGTTCTAATCGGAAAAAGGTTTTCTGGGCCCATGTGCACGGGTGAATTTTAACCCGACCATTGATCCGATCAAGATATTTTGCCCATGTAAAAGCAGCTTTTGTTAAAAAAAAAAAAAAAGGATTTGCTCACCCATTCAAATGATCAGAACCAGGTGTCCTAATCACTTGGCCTGACCACTGCCATAAAAAATCCTCACTCAGGCATGCAGACTGTTTTCACAAACATTTGTGAAAGAATGAGCCGCTCTCAGGGGCTCAGAGAATTCGAGTGAGGAATGTTGCAGGATGTCACTTGTGCAACAAATCCAGTCGTGAAAATGTCCTACATATATTCAACTGTCAGCTCTATCAGAACAAAATGGAAGAGTTTGTGAAAATCAGCAAAAAGACGTTGATACTTTCTACTACGATTGATAGAGAGCTCTTAACTTCATATGACCTTCAGATTAGCCTAGGTGCAGTACGCAGAGAATGGCTTTCAATGGCCACACATCATTAAGTAAAAAGCTTGGTGTTTTGTGCCCGCAGCCACTAGACTCTAGCCCTTGTGCTATCCTATGACCCCACCCTTAAATTGACGTTAACATGACTACAGAGCTACAGAGAAACCCGGAATGAGACACAGAGCAGAGATGGCTTGGCGAGTGAACGGATTTAATGATCAGGTAAGATTGGTAGAGCAGCGTTCCTGGAGGTCCAGAGAGCGAGAGGCAGATTCTTGTGGCCAGTGGCGGTTCTACACTAACTTACTCCCTGGGCGAGTAACCCCCCCAGCCCCCCCCCCACACACACAATATGAAAATGCTGCAGAAAAAAACGAAGAAAGCTTAAAATAATAAGAAGAAGAAGAAATAACAAATCAAATAATTCAGTTTTCTTTGGTCTTTTATCATTTTTTAGAGCATTTTTTTTCAGAGCTGGACTCCTGCTTCATTTTTAGCAATAATTTCTTGGTGTGTGACGTCCTGTGTGTGTCTTTGTGAAACATATCAGAGGGATTAGATCTAAAAAAAAAAACTTATTGTGAATACTATTTTTAGATCTTATAAAACATTAAAAACTAAATCATATAACTCATCAGTGGAATTATTCCAAATATATTTGGCATTTCCCTAATTTTGTGCAACATCAACAGCAGAAATCCTCCAAAAAACCTCTATCCATAAAAAAATGCTGCGCCCACCACCCCACCCCTCCCCTTCCCTCTGACACACGCGGCTCCGTCTCTGTGACGGGAGGGGCAGCTGCGGCCCAGAGTTGATTGTTAGATAGAAAAAAACTCCCAATCACCTGTTAGTGGGATTCAGCCACCGGTGAGTTTCGCCCCCCTCTCGAGTTTTTTGACTTGTTAAGTTCCAAAGACTACCGCAAAGAGGTGGGGGCGCAAGCGTCTTGCAGCAGAGGGCGGTGGTCACGTACGCGTCGGGTCTGCTGTGTCGGAGCAAGGAATTGTGGGAAATAATTCCTATTGCCTGCTCTTGTCGAAATTGGGTTGAGCACGGGTGTTTGTTCTGCCTAATTCCTTTTCATGTGCCTGTTTTACGTTGTTTCACTCTGAGTTATTTCAACTTTTTATTTTTGCACCATAAGTGTGAAGAGGGAGTAGGATGAAGACATTGTTAAGAGTCTGATGTGTCAAAATGAGAGCGTAAAGTGTCTGCAACTGCAGGCATGTCTAAATTAAAGCTCAAAGTTGCCTCTTTGAATTTAAAAGCACATTATGTGTAACGCAACGGGCACGGAAAATGCCGCCCCCTTTACGGTGCCACCGTCCACTTCGCCCATATCAAAAACCGCCACTGCTTGTGGCGTCACTTGGTGGATTTGTCCTTAGGGTCTGGAGTTGGCAGTGTGGGGGGAAGTCTCGTGAAGAAGGCCCTTCGGCAGAGGGTCGTGGTGAGGTCGGAGGGAACAGACCAGGGGCCTCATTTATAAACGTTGCGTACGCACAAAAGAAGGCGTGCGCCACTCTCTACGCAATAATTGAAATTTATAAAAAGCCAACTTGACGGGAAAATGTGCGGTCCTTCATCAAGCTCTGACCCAGGCGTACGCACAAAAACGGGTGAAATGAGAAACGGCGACACCGTCGGCAGATGGAAGAAACACGTGAAAGTGAAAATGACAATACTGCCTCTCATAAATAATATGAAGACTTCACAAAGCAAGACTCACAATGAACAGCTACACGAACACCTGTTTGATCGATCAGCAGTGAAACAAACAAAAAAAATCAAACGAAAATGACAACAGAAATTCAAATGAACACATATTTGCAAAAAGAAAAGTGAAATATGTTCTGCAATATTGGCATGTTGTGCAATTCATCCTCATAAATAATATAGTTAACAGAACGAAATAATGTACAAAACTGATATTTTCCTCAATGTGTCCGTCTGAAGGAGCAGATATAGGTGCAGACAGACAGACAGACAGACGTATTAATTGTCCACTGGGGAAAGTTGTTTTCTTATTAAAACATTTCTTCATAAGCTACTGAATTATGGTATTCATGCCTTTAGTTTGTTTTATTTTTGATAAAACAATGTATGGCGTATGTCTCAACCATTCAGAAAGCAACAAGAAATTACATATGCGCTGAACAATTTCCCATTTCCACGTTGATTATTACCGACATCTGTAGCTTGTCAGATGCAATTAAATGGATGGAAATAAAATGCCCCATCACAATGCGTAATGACGCACAATGGCTGATCTTGCGCTCTTAGAAGATGTGGCAAATGGAAGAATTCGGAGTGAACGCATCTTTAGACAGCAAGAAGACTTGCTGGCAAACGAGGACGAGTGTCTTATGAGCCGGTTCCCACTTCCTCCAGCCGTCCTGTTGGAGCTTTTGGGGGTGTGTCACCTGGTGCATCTGGCGCGCCGCGTCCCCCTCCGCCTCAGTCACCACTCCACTTAATAGGGATTCCCCAATTATTGCCGCCAGTCTCTCATCAAGAGGGGTCAGCTCCGGTGTCCCCTGTCCCCCACCCGTTGCAGACACACTCTGGCGATGGAGCGCTAGAAGTTTTTTTGCCTGGACTTTGATGTCCGACCATTTCTTTTTTACTTCGGCCACGGTTCGAGGTTGTGAGGCTAGTGTGTTGAGGATGTGGTGCAGGTGTGTGTTGTAGTGTGAAACAAGTTGATCTGGAGCTGTAAAACTGTCTGTATTTGGAAGTTCACTGATCAGGGCAGATAAAATCTCCAGGTTGATATCCTTAGCTTTACGGAAGGCAATATTGCGTGAAGGCTTGTGTTTGGAACGAAACAAATTGACATTAAATGTCACAAGCATATGGTTGGAAAACGGGATGAATTTACAGTCCATGGGTATTACACCTGAGCAACAGATTAAGTCCAGAATGTGTCCTTTTGAGTGAGTGGGAAAATCAACAAATTGTTGAAAACCAAAACTGTCCAAACAGGATAGGAAATCATTAGTAAGTGAATTGTTAACATTATCCAGGTGACTATTTAGGTCTCCTAGTAATAAAACATTTGGTGAAAGAGCAGAGATATATGATAGAAAAACTGAGATGTCTGACATGAAATCCTTGTTTGGTTTTGGTGGTCTGTAAATAGTGGCAATGATGGTCAGGGTAGATCCAGAAAGCTGACATACAGTGGCCTCAAATGACTGGAAGATAGGAACTGTTATAGGAGCTGCTCTCAAACACTCACGGAAAATTAATGCAAGACCACCACCATGACCAGTGACACGTGGTTGGGAGAAGTAAACAAACCCTGGTGGAGTGGCATCATTCAGATCCATGAAGACATTCTTCTGCTGCCACGTTTCAGTCAGGCATAAAAAGTCTAATTTACCATCCACCACCAGATCCTGGATGAGAGGGCCTTTTTTGGTGAGAGAGCGGGTGTTCAGTAGACCAAAGTTTACTTTTGAGCTGCTGCCGGTGGTTGTCTTGGTCGTTCTTGGGACTCGCACCAGGACACGTTCAGCCTGGCGACCCGTGTTTCTCTTTAAGGTGCGAGTAGGGGACCCAAAAGAAGGGATGGAGCTGGAGTTGTCATATTGAAAGTTCCGATGACTGCCCCGATGAATAGGTCTGCGGCGGTGAATGTAGGGAAGATCCAGTCGCTGGAGGAAAGCAGGTGCAATATGTAGGGGTATGTGGAGCTTAGCCTCAGAGGCAGGGTGCTGGAACAGGGCTTTCACTGGGTGGCGAGCAACCCACAGGATGAACCAGAGGAGTACCAGCCACACACAGTCAATCCACATCGCTGTTTAAACAGGTTGCCACTTGAAGGTAAGCAGTACAGGTCGGGCTGGTGCTGGAGGTTAGCAGTGCAGGGCACAATCCTGTCGAAAGCTCTATGCTAATAGGCAGGAGATGCCTCCTGGAAAGTGGAGTGGACTGAAGCAGCAGCAGGTTAGCAGAGCAGCAGGCCTCACACACTATTGCTCACTTTAGGTGTTATCTGGTTTAATATTCACATCTAGCACCTCTTATTAGCGAATACACCACTGTTAAACTGCTTGCTGTTCACTTTTCCCATTGTGCTAAATAAACCACTTCTCTTTAGCTAAATACCGCTAGCCTTAGCTTAGAACCTAGCATGGCCACCACTCCTTCCACCTTTCCCTCTCTCTCCTGCCCCATGTGCCATATGTTTAGTGAGGATCCTGCCTCCTTTAGTGAAGATAGATATGTTGAGTGTAGTCTTGTGTTGGACTTGGAGGCCAGGCTAGAGCAGTTAGAAGCGCGGCTCCGCACAGTGAAGGCTAAGCCGGCTAGCCAGGTCGTTACTCGTTGTGCGGGCTGTGCTGAAATCCAGGTAGAGTTTTAATATTTAATTTTTAAAAAAGTAAGAAAATGTGTTCTGGTACAATATCGGGATGCGTATCGTATCGCCAGATTCTAGCCGAGACATACCCCTAGTAACAATGCAGAAGGGGTTAAGTTAAAAGTAGCTTCGGTGTGTAAACTGGCTAAGACGATGTCCGACACTAATTTTCTCAGGTCCCCTGCTGAACTTAGTCAGTGATGAAATGTACAGCCGCTTTTCATCATTTAACCGCTGGTTAGCTAGATGGTTTTGGGGGAAGCCCGGTCTCATGCGGAGAGATGGCGTCCATTCTACTCTGGACGGTGCCGCTCTTCTTTCTAGAAACTTTTCTGCTAGCCTTTGTCGGTCAAACTGACAACCCAGAGACGAGACCCGGGCACAGAGCAGTGGAAAACGCTCCTCTGAGCCTCCCTTAGGGTTAGTGCTGGTGCAAAACCCATGCAGGGAAAGTCAAGCAGGTCCTAGCTTTAGCTTATGTGATGACAGACAAGTAAAAGGAGCGAGACACAGAAACCCTAAAGTGACAGACAGCAGTTCTCACAAGCAGAATTATGATGTCAATAAATGTGGTTTATTAAACATTCAATCCATTTCCTCTAAGTCCCTCTTAGTCAATGAGTTGATCAATGATAACAACCTTAGTCTTCTTGCCTTAACAGAAACTTGGCTCCAACAGGATGACTACGTTAGACTGAATGAAGCAACCCCCCCCCCCCCCCCCCCCCCCCCCCCCCCCACATATGCTAACTATCAGAAATCCAGGATTTCAGGGAAAGGAGGTGGTTTGGCAGTAATATCACAGTCTAGCTTAGCCTGTTTTATTCATTATTATTTATCGCCCCCCCCGGCCCTTATTCAGAATTTTTAACTGAGATTTCCGACTTCCTATCGACTACTATTTTAGATTCTGATCAAATTATAATATTGGGGGATTTTAATATTCATGTTGATGACCCCAGTGACTGTCTAGAATAGGGGTGGCTCTTGAGCCGCAAGCGGCTCTTGGCCAATGAGCGTGCGGCTCTTTGCGTCTCATCATATTTTCTATCTACCATGCCTCATTTCATAGTTTTTTCCCTCTTAAACCACACTCAAATCCATCAGAGGGTATTAAAAATAAATGATAATAAAAGTAATTTGGCAGTGTGTGTGTTTGATGCTGCTCCCGACACATACGTGGCCGCCAATCATTTGCGCGGGTTACGCCCACTGCCAGAACACTAGATATAGATTTGATGTGCGTGCAGACTGTTACCCTCATGGTCAAAATGGTGAAATTCCATTCGGGAAGAACGGGAAGATTCGTACTTTTTTACTGAACAGAATGGAAAGTCACTATGTTTATTATTATGAGCTTCTGGAAGCAGTAAAATAGTTCATGGCAGAAAAGAACAAAACGTATCCCGGAGAAAATTAAAAACTTCCTGATCTGACACAAATTGTCTCTTTTATGAACAAGTTGAAGCTTTTCAAAGCGCACATTCAAAACAACAATCTGTCCCCCATTGCTTCTTTGCACAGCTCACAGCAGAAAGCTGCGATCCAAGTGAATAAAGCAGAACGTGACGCTGTTTGCGCAACTGAACGGAAACGACCGCAGATCACTTTTCTCATGGATCCTTAATGCAGAGACTGACTGATGAGATCCCCGCTGGTCACTGATGAGGCAGTGAGAGAACCGGAGATGATTGAGCTGAAATCTCTTTGAAAGACGGCGCTGTTACGTTTTGGTGAACGGAGGAATCCCCATGTGTAATTTTATTTGTTGTTTGTTTGTTTTATTTGTTTATTACCATGAAACACGTGAAATCAAGACATCGGTCCGTTCTGACACTCACATAAAGGAACTGATCAGAGAGGCTACGACTGGCCTGGGCCACTTGCATGCCGTTTGGCTGTGTGTGTGTGGGTGTGCGTGTGTGTCAAAGTTAATATGCACTAAATGTGGATGGGGGGCGCGTGAATAATGCAGCCAGTCCAATGGTAACTTAACACTTGTTTGGTTACTATGCTGAAGAATGACCTGACTCATTGCAATATATTGACATTAAATGAATTACTTGCTTTTGATGTAAAAAGTCAGTCATACAATTTTAAATAAAAAACATATAAAAGCAAGATATTCTAATGAAGGTGAAAATTAATTTAAGTTGCACACAACTGAAATGTAATGTATTTAATGTGTTTATTGTGAATATGAATCACTCAGACACCAGAAGGATGCTCTGTCCAGATGTTTGTGTATTTGTTGGTGTAAGGGTCATTGAAAGAGGAATGTTGAGTTACAAAGAATTACCAGTTAAATGCTGATGGATAAATGGTGAAATATTCAGTTTTTATCATCATAAATCTGACTTCAGAGAAGTCAGTGCCTCTCCAGCATCAACCTCACTGCACGTCACTGTAGTAGTTTGTGTGTGGTTTGGCTCTTTGACTCTCATATTGAAACAATTCGGCTCTTGGTGTCAAACTTGTTCGCCACCCCTGGTCAAGGAAATGCTTTTGCAGCTTTATTAGATGATGTTGGTTTCACCTAAAGTGTAAATGAACCTACTCACTGTCACAAGCACACCCTGGACCTTGTTTTAACTCATGGTATAGAGATCAGCCAGCTGAGGGTCCTTCCTCATAACCCCATAATTTCTGATCACTTTCTGATTACCTTCCAGTTTACATTTTTTGATTCGATTTGAAATGGTTTATTTCAAGCAATTAAGTAGAAATAATACACAAAAGCAATATAATCATCAGTTATACATTCATACAGTAAATAATCAAACTTAGGATAATTAGACATATTAATAAATATTGCTTGAAAGGGAGTGGAAGGAAGCGAACTTATATAATCCCACCCTGTTATACTATAACCATTTTATTACACGATTTATCAATATCCGGTTTCTAGCTTTTATCAGACAGAATTAAGAATCATAAAGTATCATTAAAGAACATAACAAAGATGAATTATTAAATTATTGTGTAAAAAAATAACTTTTAGAACTCAACATGACAAATGCAGATCAGTTATCTAAAATATATGCAGATTATGTTACTTATAAAAGTCATTCATATGATTATAAATAATACTATATCAGTAAAATAGACACAGCACTGTTTCAGGAATTTTCATAGCAAAATTTCATCAAGTATCAAAAGTTAAAAACATGTGCAAAATTATGTTACATTAGGAAAGAATTTTGAATCAATTTATAAATCTTTGGAGCAAGTGAAGTAATATCATTAAACATCGATCAATTTAACCATTTTCAATAAGTGATTAATCATTTGTTTTACTTTTTTTTAATATATATATATATATATATATATATATATATATATATATATATATATTTTTTTTTTTATATAATTTTTTTTCTTTTTTTTTATATAATAAGGTAATGCTGTAAGGGAAAATAAAAGGGTCCATAATCTGTCAATTGTCCAAGGTTGGTATTTTTTCTTCTGCTGAATAACAGATGTCTTTCTGGGTTCAAAACAGTTTCTAGTCTCTTCCATGTTATGTCTGCAGACATTAGATTCAGGTCCATATCCTTCTTCAGCTGATATCAGCTGCGGTGAAAGTTGAGATCAACTTGTCTGCAGATCAGAACTCTGCTGTTATTCAGGTGACGTCAGACGATGGAGAAAGTGGGGAATCCAGGTGTCATATTTCTTGAAATTATTTGGGTAACGCTTTCTTTTACAGTACAGTACTTACAGTGTACTTAAGTGGTATTTACATGGTACTTATTGTGTAACTACTGGGTACTTTCAGGGTACCTACATGGTACTTTCTTGGGACTGTACTGGGTACTTACATGGTACTTTTTATGGAATTTACTGGGTACTTACATGGTACTTTTTTGTGTCTAGTCTGTACTTACATGGTACTTACCATGTATTTATGTGGTACTATTTGGTTCATACCTATGTGGTACATACTGTGTATTTATAATATACTTACTGGGTATTTACATGTTGTGGAAAGGTGTCTTTTGTGGTACTTACCACATGTATGAACAAGGTAAGTACAAATAAAGTACCTTGACCTTTAGGTCTGCACTCGCTGCATGTTTCATGGTATTTACTATGAATTTACCACAGAAACTACCCCTTAAGTACACTGGAACTGGACTGTAAAAGAAAGTCAGCCCTATTTCCACTCAACTACATGGTACTTTCATTACTAAATACCGGGTATGTTCACTTGAATATTACTTGGTACTTACCCCTTAAGTACAATGGAACTGTACTGTAAAAGAAAGTCAGCCCTATTTCCACTCAACTACATGGTACTTTCATTACTAAATACCGGGTATGTTCACTTGAATATTACTTGGTACTTACCCCTTAAGTACAATGGAACTGTACTGTAAAAGAAAGTCAGCCCTATTTCCACTCTATTACATAGTACTTTCAGTAGTAAATACTGGGTATGTTCACTTGAATATTACTTGGTACTTACCCCTTAAGTACACTAAAACTGTACTGTAAAAGAAAGTCAGCCCTATTTCCACTCTATTACATGGTACTTTCAGTAGTAAATACTGGGTATGTTCATGTAATACCTTCCTATACAGTGTACATACACACTTGGTCTTCTGACCTTACCAAATGAGACAATGCTAACTTGTTGGTAAAGGTCAAATAACTGCATTGTAAAAACATATTCCTACTTCTTATAACATGAGGCAAATGTAAAGAGAAACAATACAGCAGTGAAAACAACTATCTTTAATATGAAACATGTCTGCAGCATACAAAGTGTCATCACAATGAAATATGTTTTAAGTACAAAACAGTACAAAGGAGCATTCCAAAAAACACATTATTGGCCTGAGGGTCGTATTTTTGTCCGTCAAAATTCCATCAGCAGAGTTTGGTAACGGTGCAGGACTTCTTCAGGGTTTGGAACTGCAAGAAAATTCACAATAAAAGCTCAAATGAACATAAAAAGCACAACAACTTTGATGAAGTACAAAATATATTTTACTTATTTAATAATTTCTGTAAAGAGTTTGATAAATCTCTGTGAATTCCTTATTGCTTTGACTGCAATGCTTGAAATTAATAAATTATCCTCATTTATAAACATGATAGATTATTCACAACTTTATATTTCAGTTACATAAACAAAAACAACAAAAAAGAAATAAAATAAAAAATCAAAATTGCCATAAAAAAAATCTAATTTGTTTAGACAAAGAATGTCAAAGTAATGTTTTAATTGGCAATTGCTGTGTGTATATCTTGTTTATAAATATTATTCGCACCTACAATTTGCATTAGCATCAAACACATGGCAGTGTAAACAAAAAGGAAAAAAAGAAATGAATAGGCAATTTCAAAGTTACTCAAAAATATGTTTTAAATATTCAAACAGTTACCTTTGCTGTTAGGTGGTATCGTTGTCTCTATCATATTTGATAAAATAAATAAAAATAAAATAAAAACGGAGAAAGAAAAGAAAATGGGGAAAATGCAGTTAAACTCTACATTCATGTAAATAATATGTCCACTTGGTGGATTTAGCTTACTTTAGCTTACACTCCTGTGGCTTCACGGATTCTTCTGGGATGTCTTCTTCACCATGGCTGATCTAAAGCTGTAAAAATACGGAAGTACGTCATCATTATTTTCAAAATAAACGCCTTTCTTTGATTTTCCCAGAGAGACATGCGCTCAAACGTGCACTGAACAACAGACTTCATCATTTAGGCTACGTGCTAGTTTTACAGGTGCTCCTCTGCTGGTAAGTAACAACAATGTTTGTAGATTTTCATTACAAACTTTGAAAAGTTATACATTTTGAAATAACTGAAATTATTGCAGTAAAGTAGCAGGCATGCTCTGACGTCACGTTTCAAACACTGAAAGAGCGGCTTAAAATCACGAGGTTAGCTTCTTTATAAAGTTTGATCAGTTTAAATATTTACATATAATTTATCCAATATTTACAAAAACACTGGCTTACCTGCCAAATGAAGAGAAATTCAAACTGTTGCACGCGCCTCGAGGCTCTCCGGATTAATGCACGTTCACGTTGTCATGCTGCATTCAAGTGCGCTGGGAATTTGCAACTTTGCTCGCCCCGACCTACTTAACAAAAGCCCACACTCTGGGTGTTTTTAGTATTAAAAGTAAATATTTACCTTGTTGTTTTACATATTTTCCTGACATTATATAATAAAACAAGTTAATGTTTAGAACAATATTTAAAAAAAGTCAAGTTTTGAATAATAATCTATCATGTTTATAAATGAGGATAATTGATTAATTTCAAGCATTGCAGTCAAAGCAATAAGGAATTCACAGAGATTTATCAAACTCTTTACAGAAATGATTAAATAAATAAAATGTATTTTGTACTTCATCAAAGTCTCTATGCTTTTTATGTTCATTTGAGCTTTTATTGTGAATTTTCTTGCAGTTCCAAACCCTGAAGAAGTCCTGGACCGTTACCAAACTCTGCTGATGGAATTTTGACGGACAAAAAACACGACCCTCAGGCCAATAATGTGTTTTTTGGAATGCTCCTTTGTACTGTTTTGTACTTAAAACATATTTCATTGTGATGACACTTTGTATGCTGCAGACATGTTTCATATTAAAGATAGTTGTTTTCACTGCTGTATTGTTTCTCTTTACATTTGCCTCATGTTATAAGAAGTAGGAATATGTTTTTACAATGCAGTTATTTGACCTTTACCAACAAGTTAGCATTGTCTCATTTGGTAAGGTCAGAAGACCAAGTGTGTATGTACACTGTATAGGAAGGTAATACGTGAACATACCCAGTATTTACTACTGAAAGTACCATGTAATAGAGTGGAAATAGGGCTGACTTTCTTTTACAGTACAGTTTTAGTGTACTTAAGGGGTAAGTACCAAGTAATATTCAAGTGAACATACCCGGTATTTAGTAATGAAAGTACCATGTAGTTGAGTGGAAATAGGGCTGACTTTCTTTTACAGTACAGTTTTAGTGTACTTAAGGGGTAAGTACCAAGTAATATTCAAGTGAACATACCCGGTATTTAGTAATGAAAGTACCATGTAGTTGAGTGGAAATAGGGCTGACTTTCTTTTACAGTCCAGTTCCAGTATACTTAAGGGGTAGTTTCTGTGGTAAATTCATAGTAAATACCATGAAACATTCAGCGAGTGCAGACCTAAAGGTCAAGGTACTTTATTTGTACTTACCTTGTTCATACATGTGGTAAGTACCACAAAAGACCCCTTTGCACAACATGTAAATACCCAGTAAGTATATTATAAATACCCAGTGTGTACCACATAGGTATGAACCAAATAGTACCATATAAATACACAGTAAGTACCATGTAAGAACAGATAAGACACAAAAAAGTACCATGTAAGTACCCAGTGAATTCCATAGAAAGTACCATGTAAGTACCCTGAAAGTACCCAGTAGTTACACAATAAGTACCATGTAAATACCACTTAAGTACACTGTAAGTACTGTACTGTAAAAGAAAGCGTTACCATTATTTGGCTCTTTGGTTTATTACTCCATGTTGTTTCAGATGACTGTGAAAAGACACTTCTCAAAGTCTTTCAATGGTGTTCACAACCAGAACCTTGGACCGGTCCAGTGGACCGAGTGGTTTGACGTAAATCCTGCAGCCTTTAACCCAAGTGTTCTCGATCTGCTTCTGCTTCCTGAGAAGCCGTGCATGTTTTGAGATTTCAGCATTCCTTCTGGTCAGATGGTCATTCAGATAAGCAGCCGAACCTTTCAGGTGTTTCTTTTGATTCATCAGAGCTAGTTTGCGTTTTTGATTCACAAACCTGATGAGGATCGCTGGTTTATCCGTCTCCTTTCTCCTGGGGAGCAGGTGGCAGGTCTCAATGGTATTGAGATCCAGGATTTCCAGGATCCATAAAGGATTTCAGCATAGCTTGAATATCATCAAGAGTCTTTTTGAGGTCTTCGTATTCCTGGGTTTTCCTAGGGGGCATGGTCAGCTCTCTTTTTGGAGAAAATCAACTTTTTATGTAATTTGAAGATAGTTGTATCCGCAGAGAGCCGCGACCTTGCCGTAACCCGGAACCGGAACATTGGAACGTGCTACTGCCCCAGCGAAAAAGAGACAGCTTAAAAGAACCTTATCTGACTGTTCTGTGTCTGAGTTTAAACTCACAGTTCAATCAATACTTAGTGACATTCTGAGCAAATACTCTGAGACCAGCTCCCATATTATCAGTCCTAGTATAAATGACCACTTTGTTAATGATGCCCTACAAGCCCTCAGGAGTACACTCCATGTTGTTGCCCCCCTGAAACCTAAGTTCGTTAGACAAAACCGAGTAGCACCGTGGTTTAACCCTGAAACATGTTCTATTAAACAAGAAACCCGTAAGTTGGAAAGAGAATGGCGCCGCTTCGGTTCAGAGCAGTCTCTGAATACCTGGAAACATAGCCTCGTAAATTATCAAAAAAGCTCTGCGTAGAGCTAGAAGCCAGTACTATTAAACGTTAATATCAGAGAATGGAAATAATCCAAGATTTCTTTTTAGCACTATTGCTAAATTAACTCGCAGTCAGAGCTCAGTAGAACCACATGTTCCCGTTTCTCTCAGTTCTGATGATTTTCTTACATTTTTCGATAGTAAAATCTCAAATTTTAGACATAAGTTAAATCAAGTTATTCCTACTATCAGCCCAGAGCAGGCTGAAGTGGTATAAGTGGAGGCATCCTTAGAAACCTCTGTAACATTAGACTGCTTCACTGCTGGGGATCTGGCGGAAATAGCATCAATTATTTCGTCCTCCAAATCCTCAACTTGTTTGTTGGACCCAATTCCCACTAGACATTTTAAAGAAACTTTTCCCCTAATTAATGATTCCATATTAACGATGATAAATACCTCTCTAGAAACGGGTTACGTGCCACAGTCTTTTAAATATGCAGTTGTTAAACCTCTTCTGAAAAAGCCCAATTTGGATCCTAGTAACTTGGCCAACTATAGACCAATATCAAACCTGCCCTTTATTTCTAAAATCCTAGAAAGAGTTGTAGTTAAGCAGCTTTACTGCCACCTACAGGACAACAGCCACTTTGAAGACTTTCAGTCAGGGTTTAGACTTCACCACAGCACGGAAACTGCACTAGAGTCTCTAATGACTTGTTATTGGCCTCAGAAAAGGGACTACTTTCTATTCTGGTCCTGTTAGACCTCAGTGCAGCCCCTTTACACTATGGACCACAGTATTTTACTCCATAGATTAGAGCATAACATAGGGATCAAAGGATCTGCCCTCCAGTGGTTTAAATCCTATTTAGTACTTTAGAACTTGCTACTGCCCCAGTGAATAAGAAACAACTCAGACACAGAACGGTCAGTTAAGGTTCTTCTGAGTTTAAACTCACAGTTCAGCCAGTACTTAGTGACATTCTGAGCAAATACTCTGAGACCAGCTCCCATAGCATCAGTCCTAGTATAAATGACCACTTTGTTAATGATGCCTTACAAGCCCTCAGGAGTACACTCGATGTTGTTGCCCCCCTGAAACCTAAGTTCGTTAGACAAAACCGAGTAGCACCGTGGTTTAACGCTGAAACACGTTCTCTTAAACAAGAAACCCGTAAGTTGGAAAGAGAATGGCGTCGCTCCGGTTCAGAGCAGTCTCTGAATATCTGGAAACATAGCCTATTAAATTATAAAAAAGCCCTGCGTAGAGTTAGAAGCCAGTACTATTCAACCTTGATATCAGAGAATGGAAACAATCCCAGATTTCTTTTTAGCACTATTTCTAAATTAACTCACAGTCAGAGCTCAGTAGAACCACATGTTCCTGTTTCTCTCAGCTCTGATGATTTTCTTACATTTTTCGATAGTAAAATCTCAAATATTAGACATAAGTTAAATCAAGTTATTCCTACTATCAGCCCAGAGCAGGCTGAAGCGGTAGAAGTGGAGGCATCCTTAGAAACCTCTGTAACATTAGACTGCTTCACTATTGTGGATCAAGTAGAAATAGCATCAATTATTACGTCCTCCAAATCCTCAACTTGTCTGTTAGACCCAATTCCCACTAGACTTTTTAAAGAAACTTTTCCTCTAATTAATGACTCCATATTAACGATGATAAATACCTCTCTAGAAACGGGTTACATGCCCCAGTCTTTTAAATATGCAGTTGTTAAACCTCTTCTGAAAAAGCCCAGTTTGGATTCTAACATCTTGGCCAACTATAGACCGATATCAAACCTGCCCTTTATTTCTAAAATCCTAGAAAGAGTTGTAGTTAAGCAGCTTTACTGCCACCTACAGGACAACAGCCACTTTGAAGACTTTCAGTCGGGGTTTAGACCCCACCACAGTACGGAAACTGCACTAGTTAGAGTCTCTAATGACTTGTTATTGGCTTCAGAAAAGGGACTACTTTCTATTATTGTCCTGTTAGACCTCAGTGCAGCTTTTGATACTATCGACCACAGTATTTTACTCCATAGATTAGAGCATGACATAGGGATCAGAGGATCTGCTCTCCAGTGGTTTAAATCCTATCTGTCAGATAGGTATCAGTTTGTTAATGTAAATGGACATTCCTCTCAGTGCACTCGAGTTAACTACGGAGTCCCACAGGGCTCAGTCTTAGGACCCATCCTGTTTATGCTTTATATGCTACCCCTAGGAAACATAATCAGGAAACACAGCATTAATTTTCATTGTTATGCCGACGATACTCAGTTGTATTTATCCATGAAACCTGACCAGAATGACCAGATAGAGAAACTGAACGCCTGCATCAGAGACATCAAGACCTGGATGACAAATAATTACCTCCTCTTGAACCCAGAAAAAACTGAGGTTATTATACTAGGTCCTAAAAACCTGAGAGATGCTCTGTCTGCTCAGATAGTCTCCCTGGATGGTGTAAGTATAGCCCCTAATTCCACAGTTAGAAACCTTGGGGTTTTATTTGACCAGGATTTATCATTTAAGGCTCACATATCTCAGGCGTGTAGAACTGCATTTTTTCACCTGCGGAACATTGCTAAGATCAGAAATATACTTTCTAAGAGTGATGCTGAAAAACTCATCCATGCATTTGTTACGTCGAGGCTGGATTACTGTAACTCCTTGTTAGCAGCGTGTCCTAAGAGTTCCTTAAGAAGTCTCCAGCTAGTTCAGAACGCAGCAGCTAGATTGTTAGCAGGAACTAGCAGAAGAGATCACATCACTCCTGTGTTAGTTTCCCTCCATTGGCTCCCAGTTGATTCTAGAATCCAGTTCAAGATCCTCCTGTTAACCTATAAGGCGTTACATGGAATGGCCCCGTCCTACATTAATGACCTTATAGTCCCTTACCATCCAATCAGAACACTTCGCTCGCAAAATGCAGGACTGCTTGTGATTCCTAGAATTAGTAAAAGTACAGTTGGAGGTAGAGCGTTTAGCCACCAAGCCCCTGTTTTATGGAATAAGCTCCCAGCTCATGTAAGAGAGGCAGATTCGGTTTCTACATTCAAAGTTAGACTGAAAACATTCCTCTTTGGACAGGCTTATTGTCAGACTAGTTAGTATTCAGAGATTATTTAACTTAATGTTAATTGTTTAAATTAAACTTAATAACAATAACTATTTGTTTTAAAAGGCTGCTAGAAGTTGAAGCTGGGGTAACTATGGTGCACTGGGGCTCTGTCCTCTTTTCTGTCCTCTTTTCTTTTCTCATCTGTCTCTACAGTTCCTCTCTTCTCTACTTTTGATCATCATTTATCATTTAGTTCTCCATGCCTCTGTTTGGTGCAGTACGATTCATGTATGGTCCCTCTTTCCCTCTCCCCTCCTGGGGAGTGGGAGTGCTTCCAGACTCCAGTTGGCCCATCCGTGCTCCTGTTCCTGACTGTGTACCTCCTCTCTGCTCCTGCTCCCACACCTGGCTGTGGTTCCTGTCTCCGGCTCGACTCGCGCCCCTGACTGTCCCCAACCCCGGCTGGATGAAGCTCGTCTGCTGGACTTTAAATATGTAGATGTAGAGTTAGATAAGTTAATTCTTCTCTATGAGTTCTGGTAAATGCCTGTCCGTCCTGGGGGAGGATCCCTCCTTCATGTGGGCACCCCTGAGGTTTCTTCATTTTTTTCCGGAATCCGTTTTTTTAGGAGTTTTTCCTTACCGCGAAGGGGGGTCTAAGGGAAGGGATGCCAGTATAGCTTAGTCAGTTTGTTAGTTTATTTTAGTATTTTCCTATTGACTCTCTATTCATGATCCTTTTTTTTCCTTGTTTTACTTCAAAGCCCATCGAGACGACTGTTGTTGTGATTTTGGGCTATACAAATAAAATTGATTTGAATTTAATTGAATTATTTATCCGATAGATATCAGTTCGTTAATGTAAATGGACATTCCTCTCAGTGCACTCGAGTTAACTACGGAGTCCCACAGGGGTCAGTTTTAGGACCCATCCTGTTTATGCTTTATATGCTACCCTTGGGAAACATAATCAGGAAACACAGCATTAATTTTCACTGTTATGCCGATGATACGCAGTTGTATTTATCCATGAAACCTGACCAGAATGACAATTTAGAGAAACTGAATGCCTGCATCAGAGACATCAAGACCTGGATGAAAATCAATTACCTCCTCTTTAACGCCGAAAAAACTTAGGTCATTATACTATGTCCTAAAATCCTCAGAGATGCTCTGTCTGATCAGATAGTCTCCCTGGGTGGAATAAGTATAGCCCCCAATTCCACAGTTAGAAACCTTGGGGTTTTATTTGACCAGGATTTATCATTTAAGGCTCACATATCTCAGGCGTGTAGAACTATCTTTTTTCACCTGCGGAATATTGCTAAGATCAGAAATATACTTTCAATAACTGTGTTAGATTGTTCTTATATTTTATGTAAATTAATTTATTTTGGGTATTTGGTTTTTTGATATACTTTTTGTACAATTTGTTCTTTGGTTTTATTGATTTTAATATTCCCTTGGTATTTCAAGGTTTTACTTGTGTGTCTTTTTGTCTGTTTTTCCTGGGATTGTTTTGCTAATTGAGTCAGTTAATTCTTCAATTAAATGCACAATCAGGAACTGTGGTGTTGAATACTGCACCCCACCTTTTGGTCTGAAGGTGACATAGTAGGTGTCATAGTTCGTAGGCGTGGCAGACCCAGATGCTGGAACCCAGAATGAATACACAGGTAAGTGGACGGTAAGTATGAATTTATTTTCCGTTGTGAGTTGGAGTCTTGGCCTGATTTTGGTCCGGATTTGAGTGAGACTCGTGGTGTGGCTGGAGGTAATAGCAAGGTTAGCGTTGACTGATATTTCCATAGGAACACAGGAACTGCTTGAGATGACTTCCACACAGGTGACACTCGTGGTAGAGAATCCTGAAGCAGGAGAATGAAGTTAGCCAGGATGCAAAAACGAGACAAGCTTGACATAAAGCAAACTAGACCAGGCATAGTCAACATAAGGGGCAACGAACTGGCGGTGAATACTGGAGCTGGGTCTCCCCTGAGTGAAGGGATCACAACTGGTGGAGTCAGGAGAAGAGCAGAGGGGGATGGGGAGGAGAACTGACAGAGGCACCATGACATTTGGTTTGCTAAAGTTTGGGTGTTCACAACTTTCACTTTTCTCTTTGTTGCTGAGATTGACATTTTTTTTTATTTAGGTTCATACAAAAATAGATTTGCTTTTATCTGTAACTCTGGAAGACTTGTTGTTTTTTGGGAAAAAGGATGAGGAATATAGGGTATTAATAAAGTCATTAGTTTCATTGTCCTTAGATAATTCTATATTTAAGTTACCCATGATAAGACGATTTATGTTTGTAAGGTTTATGTGGAGAAGAAGGTTTTCAAGTATCTCTAAATGTGTCATAATCAGAGTCTGGTGGGTGATATATTACTCCAATAATGATACTTTTTGCATTATTAGGTTTTAGTTCTAGAAAGATTGAATCAGAAAAGCCATCAAGTATAATGTCTGACAGACCAGTAGCCGTTCATTTACTGCCTACATCATAAAATTGTCTATTTATGTTAAAGTACATTCTGCTCTTCGTTCCTTTTCAAGAAAATGATCTGTAACTTTAATTCATATTACTGTGACTCACAGTAATATGATTTAAAGCACTATAACACAATATAATCACAGCAATTTAATTTAAAACTTTTTGGACGGAGAAATTTAAAAAAGCAACATGACTGATTTTCTGTGGGCTTTCTTTGTAAAAATCAATTTGTATTTAATCTTTTAAATTTTGGTTTTATTTATTCATATTTGTTCAATTATGCATATTGCTACACAAAAAACATTTATATAAACATATTTTAGAATGAATGAATGAATAATTTATGACAGGCTCAAAGCGCAAATGACAAGACCATAAAAACAAACAGAACCAACATTCATTAATAGAGAGCATAGAACAATGATCAATAGATATAAGAACCAGGTAAAACACAAATTATAAACTTAAAAACTGAAGGACTATTTTTTTGGTTACTGATCTGCGTAAATCTGTGCAATGAAACTGTCCTCTTGTCCTCAGACATAAACAGGAACAGAAAGACAGGCGGCAACTCCAAACTGCATAGCAGGAGCGCCCCCTGGTGGCTTGTGCACACTACCCCGTATTTGAGTTATTTTTTTTTCTAGAACTTTATTGATCACAATGATACTATACAAAAAAGTGAAAAACAATAATAAAAAAGGAATAATTAGCTAGTAGCTGCCTTTAGCTTCCGAATAGGTATCAGCCGGAGCCGCAGATGAGCTGCTCTGTCTGATTTGTGTTACTGTTTGTTCCCGGGAGACTCGCTGAACAGCATGAGGCCGACGCTCTGGTCCGTGATGGGACTGAGCGCCAATAGCTTCAGTGATTCCTTATAGTACAGAATCGCTGTCAGTCAAAGGAGATGCAGTCTAATCGACACACAGACCCTCCAATCCAGCCCACTCCCCATTCACCCCCAGAGACGCTGAGGGTCCGTGGGCGGGACATAATCGCAGCATTTATCCAATGACCGTCTAGTTTTGAAGCACTGAAAAAAAAAACGTTCAAAGCAGCCCCATTGAACTCAATGGACGCTGGGTTTCAATGTACTGTGACGCTGCGGGACTGTATGAGAAGGAAATCGAGTCAGCCAACCAGCTATATGTAACTGATTCTGAACGAACTCGTCTTTGAGATGAACATTTTCTAACGCATTTTTAGTCAATAAAATGTTAATACAATGCAATACAATAGTACATATTTGACCATTAATTTTGTGACATTATAAGGGAAGCCGAGCTTCCCTTACAGTCTGAAAGAAATCACCACTGGTGCGTTACCTTACTGAATATAAGGAGCACAAAATGGTCTGTTTCATTCCTACAATTTACGTCTATCAAACCCATATTGTTGATGTAAAGCAGGATGTCCAAATTGCAGGTAGGAAACTTTGTGCAGACACTTTCCAAACTTCCCGCACCAATTAAAACAAACAAACAAAAAATTAATAAACACTGAAAAACATTGAAGTTATCAGAGTAATTTAAATAAACTCAAGTCAAATTTTCCTTTTTTTAGCAAATCTGTCTCACCCTCCCAAATCAGTGCAATTCATTCCATACCCACAACAACCATAAATAATTTATGACTACAAAGATTTTAGGCTTACTTTAAGTAAGATGTCTACTCACTAGATTTTCGAATTTAGAGCAGAAGTACAGTACCTCATTAACAGGCAATATTTAGCAATACTTCAGCCTCTTTCGAGTCTCTTAAATACTTTCAAGTCTAGTTCCATTGATTGTGAAGGACAGTGTTGCTGGATTAGCCATCTGAAAGCGTTAATTCCTCTGGATAAGGAAAAGAAACGCTCTTCTGGCGATACAAACGTCTCTTGTGTGCTGATGTTTGATGAACACCGGGCGCGGGCGTCTGCCATCTGCAGGCGCTCCAAAGCCCCGATGGGCGTGGTCAATAGCAACTGAGTTGACCTGACCGGCAATTTAAGAAGTTTAGGGACCAACTCTTCAAAAAACACAGTCGGGTCACTTCCTTCAATAGACTCTTTCAGGTTTAACACTCAGGTTTTGTCACGTCTTGACCTGCCTTCTAGGTCCATCACTTTGCTGGCCAGCAATTTATTTGTTTTTTCAAGCTCATCCACCTTCCTTTTTATTGGAGCGATGTCATCCTCCAGCCAGAGATCCATGTCTCTGACTCGGTCTGGTGACCCTTGAGCGAGTCAGTTGTAGCCCCAACATCATCAATGTGTTTTATTATGTTGTCCAGCTTAGCATCCAGAATAGATTCGAACTTATCAAATGATTCTTTGACGGATATAAAACTACTGCTGTCTAAAAACTTAAAAGTTAAAAAGTCGACCTCACCAAAACCTCCAAATAGGGGACCTGTTATCTAAAAGTGCCATACCTTACTTTGGTAAGAGTTAAAATAATTTTGTTATTTGAAGCTTTAAGACGATAACTAAAACCATAGATAAAATGTCTTAACAAAGCTTGAAGAGTATTAACTCTTGCACCAACAAACAAACTGCTTGTGCTGCACCACCGTGGCTATTTTAATAACATCTTTAAAATCTCTCTAATAAGGTGCTCGTCTGGGGCCGTGGGCACTCTTCTGGGGCGGGGCCCTGCACTGGGCCCTCCCTGCGCGGCGGGGAGGCTGTTCTCCTGGTTGGGCTGGAGCTGCGCTCTCTGTCCCCCCCATGCCTCTCTGCTCTCTGGTTCTGGGGGCCCCATGGCGGTCCTGCTGGCCCTGGCCTGGGTGGCGGATGTTCTCTATCTGCTGCCGTGCGGGCGTTGGGGGGTTCTAGCTGCCGCTGCTGCTGCAGCGGGGGTCTTTGTGTGGGGACGGCTGGTCACTCTCCCTCCTTCTTTTTACATTCCATGATCCATTTTTAGATTTTTAGAACATAAACACTCACTTGAGCACAGGTGTTAGCTCACTTTTGCACAAATAGTTTGCGTGATTGAATGAAATATCTCACACTGTGTCATAATTCTCAGGCAAGACAGACCCAGTCGCTGAAACCCAGAATGATCCCACAGGTGAGTGGTGTGGTAAGTAGATTTTAATCTCAAAAGAGATAACAGGAATATTTGACAGGATGGCGATCCAGACTGGAGTGAGGCTCGTGACGTGGCTGATAGATCCCAACGTCTTCAGAGACCACAGGTGAGTAACAGATGACTTCCACACGGGTGACCTTCGTGTTGATGAATCCTGGGACAGGAAGACAACAAGTTAGTTCGAGGCAAGGCAAGGATAAACAAGGCAAGAACAGACTGAGCCAGGCGTAGTCACCATAAGGGGTAACGAACTGGCGTTGAATTCTGGAGCTGGGTCTCCTTTTGAGCAGCAGGGTTGATGAGGGTGAATTGGTCACAGCTGGTTAAGTCAGGAGCAGAGCAGGGCAGAGGGGCAGGGGTTGACATAGCCCAGAAATTTGCACTGGCCCACAGGGCCAGTAGTTTTTGAAAGTTACTGGCCCTGCCTGAAAGTCACTGGCCCGACACCGAGCACAGTGCGACCCGCTGCCGCAGGCGGCACCCAAGCGATGGACGCCACAGGTCGACACAGCAAGCACCGCAGGTGCTTTACTGGTGGACTTTGTTTTTATTTTGTTTGGCAAAAACTCATTTGTCTGGTTTTTGGTCCCTAACAACCGCCTCCAGGCGGTCCAGGCCTCCTTTCAGCACTGTGGACCTCGCCTGTGGAACAGCCTGCCTGAGGACGTGAGGGCTTCAGCCACTGTGGAGGTTTTTAAGAAAAAAACTTAAGACACATCTTTTTAGTTAAGCTTTTACATAGTTTTTACTTGTCCACATGTTTTTATTTGATTTTATAAAATTTTAACAGCTAATTTTATTTGTTTTGATTTAAATGGAGGGATGTGTATGTGTTGGGTTTTTGTGTGTTTTTGTCATGGCTACAGAACACTTTTCGACCCAGACGCTGGAACCCGGAAGAAACACAGAGGAGAACGAGCGTGGCAGGTAAGAGGTTTTAATCGGCAGACAGACAGAAAACCGTGGGCAGGATTTAGGGTTCCCAGAGAGTGAAGATCAGACTTGAGTGGCGTCAAAGCTGGATCTTTCCGCAGGCAGTCGGAAGGAGTTGTCGTCGGAGGGGGTCCGAGATATGGCAGGAAATGGCAGAGGCTCGAGGTGGGACCAGCAGGAGCGAACGGAGGGAAGGTTCCAGACAGAGGTTGATGCAGGCGACCACTTATGACCATGGATCCCTGGAGATGAACAGAGACAGAAATTAGCCGAGGGCTTAACGAGACAGAACACCATGAACGAGACGAGAGGACCAACTATGCACCATCAAGGGGCAACGGACTGGCGAAGACTGATGATCCAGAGGCTCCTTATGAAGGCAGATGAGGTGATGAGGTAAGTGGCAGCAGCTGGGATGGAGAAGCAGCCAAGTGGAGAGGAGAGGGGGGAGGAGTCTGACAGCGGCACCATATCAGTACCCCCCCCCTCAACGACCGCCTCCAGGCGGTCATGGGCGGCGGTCCGGGTGGGCCCGGAAGAAGTCCTCAATGAGCGACGGGTCCAAGATAAACGAACGGGGAACCCAGGAGCGCTCCTCCGGACCGTAGCCCACCCAGTCGACCAGGAACTGGAATCCGCGACCCCAGCGGCGAACATCCAGGATCCGGTCAACGTCGTAGGCCGGAGCGCCATCGATGACCCGGGCGGGTGGTGGGGAAGCGGATGGCGGGCACAGAGGACTGTCCCGAACAGGCTTAACTTGAGAGACATGACATGACGGGTGAACTTTCAGGGCCTTGGGTAGACGGAGACGGACACAGGTGGGATTGATAAGTTTGTCAATGACATAAGGTCCGATGTACCGAGGAGCCAGTTTCTTGGAGGATGCCTGAATAGGAATGTTACGGGTCGAAAGCCATACCCTTTGACCAGGCTGGTAGTCGGGTCCCACCACCCTGCGACGGTTGGCGATCTGGCAGTTGCTCTCCTTGGTGCGGAGGAGAGCGGCCTTCGTCTGAGTCCAGATGCGTTGGCAACGCTGGAGGTGATGTTGGACGGAAGGCACTGCCAGATCCAATTCCTGTGACGGAAACAGAGGTGGTGAGTACCCAAGGGCGGCTTCAAAAGGAGAGATCCCGGTGGCAGATGAAGAGTGAGTATTGTGGGCATACTCAATCCAGACGAGGAATCGGGACCAGTCCTGTTGGTTCTGTGCCGCCAGACAGCGGAGAGCTGCCTCCAGTTCCTGGTTGGTTCTCTCCGCTTGGCCATTAGACTGGGGATGGTACCCAGACAAGAGGCTGACCGTGGCCCCCAAGGCCGTACAGAAGGCCTTCCAGACCTGAGAGATGAACTGGGGGCCACGGTCAGAGACGATGTCCACAGGAATGCCATGATGGCGAAAAATGTCATTGACCATGATCTCCGCCAAGGCGGAGGCAGTGGGGAGCTGGGGGAGTGGAATGAAGCGAGCCATTTTAGAGAACCTGTCGACGATAGTGAGGATGACTGTGTTCCCATGGGATGGTGGTAATCCAGTGATGAAGTCCATGGCTATGTGTGACCAGGGTCGGTTGGGTGTGGGGAGAGGATGCAGCAACCCTGCAGGAGCCGAGGATGATGTTTTAGACCGTGCACAAGTCGTGCAGGCCGCGATGTACTCACGTACATCCTTGTCCATGGTTGACCAGTGAAACCGCTTGCGGATGAGGTTGAGGGTCCGGTGTACTCCGCCATGGCAGGCCAATCGGGAAGCGTGACCCCAGGTGATAACCTCTGAACGAAGGTCAGGTGGCACATACAAGGTACCCCTAGGGACAGGGGGGTGATTATTGTCCTTAGAGAGCGCTTGCAGTACCTTAGTCTCGATGTCCCATGTCAGGTTTCCAATGATGCAGGTGGACGGAAGGATAGTGGAAGTGGGTTGTTCAGAGGGGCTGTATTTTCGGGACAGGGCGTCGGGCTTGACGTTACGTGATCCGGGTCTGTAGGTGATAGTAAATTGGAAGCGATCAAAAAATAAACACCATCGAGCTTGCCTGGAATTCAGTCTCTTGGCGGAACGGAGATAAGCCAGGTTCTTATGGTCGGTCCATACCACGAATGGCTGCTCGGCCCCCTCCAACCAGTGACGCCACTCTTCTAGCGCCAGCTTGATGGCCAAAAGCTCCCGGTTTCCCACATCATAGTTCTGTTCAGTAGGTGATAATTTCCGTGAAAAGAAGGCACATGGTTTCAACTTGCCAGTGACGACGTCCTTTTGGGATAGAACGGCTCCCACTCCCGAGTCCGAAGCATCCCCTTCCACCACAAACTGACGAGAGGGGTCAGGCTGGATGAGGATGGGAGCTGTAACAAAGAGTCTTTTCAATTTATCAAATGCTTGTTGAGCTTCAGTGGACCAGAGGTAGGGGCGATTAGTGGACGTCAGACGGGTGAGAGGGGAGGCGATACTACTGTAGTTCCTTATAAAGCGTCTGTAAAAGTTTGCAAATCCCAGGAATTGTTGAAGTTTCTTGCGGTTGTCAGGTGGCTCCCAATTAGCAACGGCTTCAATTTTGGATGGGTCGGGTCGAATGCAACCCGCCTCGATGATGTACCCCAAGAACTGGACAGTGGTCACGTGGAACTCGCATTTTTCGACTTTCACATAAAGCTGGTTCTCTAATAGTCTTTCGAGTACGAGGCGCACGTGGTGTTCATGTTGGGCCTGGTCGTTGGAATAAATGAGGATGTCGTCTAAGTAGACGAATACAAAGCGATTAAGGAAATCGCGGAGGACGTCGTTAACTAACCTTTGGAAGACTGCCGGGGTGTTGGTTAGGCCAAAAGGCATAACCAAGTATTCATAATGCCCTAGGGGGGTGTTAAAGGCAGTCTTCCATTCGTCGCCCTCTTTGATACGGACCAGATGATAGGCGTTGCGTAGATCTAATTTAGTGAAGATGCGGGCCTTCTGGACGGAGTCAAACATGGAAGAAATCAATGGCAAAGAATATTTATCTTTAACCGTGATCTGGTTAAGTTCGCGGTAGTCAATGCATGGCCTAAGTGTTTTATCCTTTTTCTCAACAAAAAAAACCCCCGCTCCAACGGGGGAGGAGGATGGTCGTATGTGGCCCAGGGAGAGGGCCTCCTGGACGTATTGCTCCATGGCAGTTCGTTCGGGACCCGATAAATTGAATAGTCGGCCCTTGGGTAGAGGGGCACCCGGCAGGAGAGTTATGGCACAATCATAGGGTCTATGCGAGGGCAGATCACTAGCTTTGGATTTACTAAAAACGATCTTTAAGTCATGATAGCATGGCGGAATGGCAGAAAGATCGACCGGACTAGCATCCTCCGCCAGCTGGGGAGACACATTGGGGACGGCTGAGAGCAAACAGTTGGCGAGGCAATAGGGGCTCCATTGAGTGATTAACCCCTGAGACCAGTTAAAATGAGGGTTATGTAACTTGAGCCAGGAAAACCCCAGCACAATGGAAATGTGGGCAGACTGAGTGACGAGGAAACTAATGGACTCCCTATGATTACCTGATACGACGAGTAGGATGGGTTTAGTGCGGTGGGTGATGCGCGCGAGGTGTTGGCCACCTAGACCAGAGGCTTCAATAGGGATGTCCAGTGGTTCTGTGGGTATAGACAAAGAATTAACAAGGCGATGATCGATAAGGCTTTGTTCAGCTCCTGAATCTATGAGAGCATTAGAATCATGGATGAGAAGATCATAGTATAACTTGACAGGAATTAGTAGAAACTCTTTACCAAAATCTTTGGAGAGATGTTCCCCTCGGGGCCTGTCATTTAACGAGGGGCTTGGGAGTTTAAACAAATAGGGCATGAGGAGACCAAATGGCCTTTGGCTCCGCGGTAGAAGCACGCTCCTTCATCGCGCCTCTTGCGGCGTTCCTCTTCGGATAACCTCGAATGGCCAATCTGCATGGGCTCCTCCGGAGATTTACTGGAAATGGGTGTTTCTGAGCAAAAACTGTGATCTGCGGGTGGAGCACTAGGTGGCTTGGTGATGGGAAGAGGATGAGGATGGTTGCGCTCTCTTTGACGCTCCCTCAGTCTGAGATCCGAACGGAGCGCCGCGGCAATCAATTCCTCGAATGAGCGCGCTTCGGGTTGCGAGCAGAGGTGATCTTTGATCTGCTCATTCAGGGATTGGTAGAAAACCCCTTTTAAAGCCACGTCGGGCCATCCTGCTTCTACCGCGAGGATACGAAAATCGACCACATGATCACTAACTGGGCGATTCCGTTGTTTAAGGGCGAGGAGTCGCCGGGTAGCTTCTTCCTGTCTGCGGGGTTGATCAAAAATCAAACGGAACTCGCTGATAAAACGGTCGTACGTGAGATGACTAATAGGATTAGTGGAGAGAAAGGCTTGGGCCCACTGGAGTGCTTTATTGCGAAGAGAATTTACTACGAGAGTTATCTTACTGTGATCTGTTTGGTAGTAATGGGGGGCTTGTTGACATATCAGTTGGCACTGTAATAAAAATCCTCCGCAGGCTTCCACATCCCCGAAGAAAGGTTCCGGCTGGAGTCGGAAGTTTTCTGGAGCGGAAGGTGATCCGGAACCGGAAGCGGCAAGATTGCTGGGAGCTTGAGCTGTGGGAGCCGAGGCATGGGTAATCCGTCCAGTTAATTCAAGTAAGGTTTGAGTCATACCGTCGAGACGTTGGAAAAGTTCTTGTTGGGCTGCGGCCATTTGCGAAAGGGCGTCCGCCTGGCGACCGAGCAACACGCCTTGCTGGGACACGGCAAATCTGAGTCCTTCCGGGTCAGCTGGGTCGGGATGTTGGCCAGTCCGTTCTGTCATGGCTACAGAACACTTTTCGACCCAGACGCTGGAACCCGGAAGAAACACAGAGGAGAACGAGCGTGGCAGGTAAGAGGTTTTAATCGGCAGACAGACAGAAAACCGTGGGCAGGATTTAGGGTTCCCAGAGAGTGAAGATCAGACTTGAGTGGCGTCAAAGCTGGATCTTTCCGCAGGCAGTCGGAAGGAGTTGTCGTCGGAGGGGGTCCGAGATATGGCAGGAAATGGCAGAGGCTCGAGGTGGGACCAGCAGGAGCGAACGGAGGGAAGGTTCCAGACAGAGGTTGATGCAGGCGACCACTTATGACCATGGATCCCTGGAGATGAACAGAGACAGAAATTAGCTGAGGGCTTAACGAGACAGAACACCATGAACGAGACGAGAGGACCAACTATGCACCATCAAGGGGCAACGGACTGGCGAAGACTGATGATCCAGAGGCTCCTTATGAAGGCAGATGAGGTGATGAGGTAAGTGGCAGCAGCTGGGATGGAGAAGCAGCCAAGTGGAGAGGAGAGGGGGGAGGAGTCTGACAGCGGCACCATATCAGTTTTATTAATTCATGTATTTTATTATTATTTGATTTTATTTTTATTATTATTTGTATTCTTTTTACTATGTTTATTATTGTAACTATTATAAATATTTTTTTTATCTTATTTTTTATTCTTTCTCTGATAAGCACTTTGAGATGCAATGTAGCATGAAAAGCGCACTATAAATAAAGTTGAATTTGAATTTGAAAATCTATGGTGATGTGAGACCATGGTCTGCTTGGCGTGGACAGCGGATGGAGAAGGCCTGAGGGAGGAGAGTTGGAGGACTTAGAGCGAGCACAGGTGGAGCAGGCGGCTACGTACTCTCTAACGTCCTTATTCATGGAGGGCCAGAAAAAGCGTCGGCGTAGCAGATTGAGAGTTCGGGAGACCCCTCCGTGACAGGTGATACGGGATGAGTGGGCCCAGGTGATGACGTCCGACCTTAGAGATGGGAGAACAGAGTGTTGCTAGGAGGAGTAGGATGGTTACTCCCACGTGAGTTTGCCAATTATGCAGGATTCCGGAAGGATGTTGGAGGTGGTGTCGGGGGTCTCTTTTTTTTTCTTTTCTAACCTGTCCTGTCCAACAGCTGGGCAAACAGATGAGAGCTGAAGGCCTCTTATGTTGGACATATTTTACTTTAACAACAGGGGTTATTAATCTTCAGAAAAACCAGAGGTTTGTCTGACCCCCCCCCCCCCCCCCCCCCTTGTAACTGAGGCCAAACTTTATTAATTTCAATCATATTTGAAAATATTTGATGTTGGACCGGACGGAAAAGGAAAGGAGGGAAGAAGAGAGAGGGATGTTAAAAGGGAGGGGGGATAGGAGGGTGATAATAGGAGGGGGGGGGGATTGAACCATGAAGCAGCGTAAAGCAATAAGTTTACTGGATGCTTATCATTAACGTAAGGTTCAAGTGCAGTACAAATCTCAAAGGGCGGGGCCTGCCCACACAAATACTCAAATATTATCAACACACCTGCTAGCTGCAGAAATGTCCACCTGTCAACATGTACACAAAACAAATAGTGTTCCCACATGCATACCCATGCCTTCAAACTAACTGGTGTGAAATATTTCATTCATAAATAAATTAAAGAAATATATATATATTTCATTCATTCAATCATGCAAACTATTAGTGTAAAGGTGAGCTAACACCTGTGCTCAGTTGAGTGTTTATGTTCTTCTAGAAAGGATGGTGGAATGTGAAAAGAAGGAGGGAGAGTGCCCAGCCATCCCCACACCAAGACCCCCATCACAGCAGCAGCAGCGGCAGCCAGAACCCCCCAACGCCAAACGGCAGCAGGCAGAGAACAACCGCCCCCCGGGCGATCACATCCACCACCCAGGCCAGGGCCAGCAGGACCGCCACGAGGCCCCAAGAGCCAGAGAGCAGGGAGGCATGGGGGGAAAGAGAGCGCCGCCCCCGCCCAGCCAGGAGAGCAGCCCCCCCGCCGCACCAGGAGGGCCCAGTGCAGGGCCCCACCTGAGAAGGGCGCCCACAGCCCCAGACGAGCACCTCATCACCACCCAGGAGTTCTGGGCACCCCCCCGCCCCAACCCCAGGTACAATCCAGGACCCCCCAAGGGTGACCCACTCCACGCTCCAGGCAGCCACCCACCCGGCCCACGGTTGGTCCAGGAAGGAGCAAGGCAGGGGACAGCTGACCCCACCCAGGAGGGGGGCACCCCGGGGAAAAGGGGAGCCACAGTTGGAAATTTGGCGAGGCCCAGCACCAGGGGGCAAGGACCAGAACCCACCCCACATGGATACGGACCCCCCCCCCCCCCCGCGCGCGGAGAGAGCACCACCGGGCAAAGGAAACCGGCACCCAGGGGACACAGCCGCCGTTGCCAAGGGCCCAGTACCCCCCACCAGGGACGGGATAGGGGACAGATGGACCTAGGTCCCACCTACCTTGCCAAATGTGTGAGTGTGTGTGTGTGTTTGTAAGGGAGTGTGTGTGCATGTGTGTGTGTTTATATTTGAATGCATATTTTGAGGAGTAAAGGTGTGTGTACTAAGGGGGTGTAGTTAAAATTGGTGGGTAGGGCACTGGGGGGACATTTCCTGATTACTCACAGTAATGTCCCCTCACTCTCCCCACCAAGGGGCCCTAAATGTCTAAGGTGTAGTTTAAATTGGCGGGTAGGGTGCTAGGAGGACATCTGTTGCTTGCTGGCAGTGATGTCCAAGCACCCCCCCTACGAAAGGCGCTACATGTCTAAGGTGCAAATAAAACCGAGAGAGGGGGGGCCCACTCCATACGGCTTCCATGGGAGGGGGACCACTGCCAAGTAGCCCCCTCCCCAAAGTGCATCGCAGGCTAAACCCCCCACCCTCTCACATTAATATGAGATTATATTAGGAAGGGGGTAAGTTGGGGACAGCTGGTAGACTGTCCCCCGGTGGTCAAACAGCTATCCCCCAGCCCCCCCCAGCATGGGGCCTAGGTCCCCCAGCCCCGGGGTCCCATCCCCAGAGGCGCCGACCCCCTGGAGCAAGCCCAGGCCCCCACCCCCAGGCACCGGCCCTGGAGATCTCCGGTCAGGCCTCGACGGGACCAAGGCAACCAACCGGCCGGGGCAACCACTGAGACCCCGACCAAACCCTCAAGGTCCCGTACCCATGGTGCCCCCTCCCCCCCAAAAGCCCCCCCCACAAGACAGGGCCGACAAGCCCCACACCCCCCCCAGACCCCGCCGCGGCAGTGGATGACACCCAGAGCGACCAGGGGCCCCAAGAGGGTTGCCCCGCCCTGCCCCAGAGCCAGGGAAGGGTTGATCCCAGCCCTAGGTGTAGATGGGCAACCCATCCAGTGCTGCCGGACCTACCCCCCCAAGCAGGACCCCCCGCCAACCCCCTTCAGCACGGGCAAAGAGACCACCCCCCCAAGCCAAGCCGGACCACCACTCAAGCCCCCCACCACGCACCCCCCACCGCCGAGCCCAGAAGACCACGCAGCACCCCAGCCCGCCCCGCCCAGGCACCGGACCCAACCCCCCGATGAACGAGGTCCCCGCCAGCCCCAACCAGGCAGCGGAGGCCCCGACCCCCACCCCGCACCACGGCAGAAAGGCAAGGAGCAAAGACGACCAGGCCCCCCATCCTCCAAGTCATGGAGTTAGCTATGGGAGACCAGAGAGACTGAATTCTTTCAAAGTTACTTGAACTTTAGGCTGACATTTTTTCCAAGCTGATATGATCATAAAGCAGATTTCTGTATTGACTTATATTTATATTTTTCTTGTTTTTCCAATTCATTAAAATGTTTTTTTTTAGCAATACAAAGAGTTATGAAAATGATATTTACTAATCCTCCCTCTACATCAATGGCACTTATGTCACCAAGCACACAAAGTGACGGTGAAGCCGTGATTGAAACCTTAAGCCAAACTGATAGATCGGCACATACCTGCTGCCAGAGAGCCTGGACAGGCGTGCAGAGCCACAGTGCATGCATGTAACTGTCATGTAGATTACTGTCACAGTGCTCACAAATGTCTGAGTTACTGAGACCCATCTTAAACATCCTCTGTCCAGTGTAGTAAATCCTGTGAAGAGTTTTGAAATGGATTAGCTGCAAATTTGGACTTTTTGTCAATTTAAAGGCGTTTTGGCAAATTTCTAACCAAAAGCTTTCATCTGTGCTGATGCTCAAATCTGCATCCCATTTTGTTATCGGAAGTAAAATAGTATTATCTAAATTGTATAAAAGTTTGTATATTTTGGAGAGAATTGTATTCATTGAAAAATTAATCAGAGAGGTAACTACTTCTGGTAGCTTTAAGTCATTGTCTCTGTATTTAAACTTTTTAGTAATAATAGACTTAAGTTGCTGATATTCCAAGAAGTTATTTATTCCATGTTTGTCTTGAAGTTCCTGGGGAGTTATGAATCTTCTATCGATAATTAAGTGCTCTAGTGATGTTACGCCCCCTGCTTGCCAAGCTGGGAAGTGTATCATGTTTTTGTTTATGAGGATGTCTGGGTTGTTCCAGATGGGTGTCATTTTGCACTGTTGAATTGATGATTTAGATATTTTAAGAAATTCCCACCAGGCTGTTAAAGTGGTGTTTATATTAATACTTTGGAAACAGTCCTGTTTTTTAACTGTTTTGCTAATAAACGGTAGATCTGACAGGTTGATCTTCCCACATAACGCCTGTTCCAAGTCTAACCATGAGTTGGTTTCTGGATTATTTTTTAACCATTTTAAGATGTATTTTAATCTATTTGCAAGAAAGTACTTGTGGAAGTTAGGTAATTCTAAGCCTCCACAGCTTTTTGCAGATTTTAAAGTTTTTAGACTAATTCTTGCAGGTTTATTGTTCCATAAAAAGCTTGATATGGATGAGTCTAATGTTTTGAACCATTTTAGTGGCGGTTGTGTGGGGATCATTGAGAAGAGATAATTAACTTTTGGTAAGATTTTCATTTTAACCGTGGCTACCTTGCCCATGGGGGACAGAGGCAGGTTAACCCAGCGTGTTAGATCATCCTGTATGCTTTTCAGTAATGGAGTGTGGTTTAGCTGCCCCAGTTCTGATAATTTGGGGGAAAAATAAATACCTAGATATTTGATATTGCCTGATTTAACTGGTATTGTGAGTCCTTGCTCCACATTACTGTTCAATGGTAATAAAACAGATTTATTCCAATTAATGGAGTAGTCTGATATGGAGGAGAATTCATTAATGATTGTTGCTGTTTCATTTACAGAACGTGAATTACTTAAAAACACTAATATTTCATCTGCATAGAGACTAATTTTATGATGGGTGTGTTTGGTTTTAATTCCTTTGATGCTCTCATTCTGTCTTATTGCTGCAGCTAGAGGCTCAATGAATATAGCAAAAAGAGAGGGGGAGAGTGGGCAACCCTGTCTGGTTCCTCTTCCAAGAAAAAACCTGTTGGAAGTCTGCTTATTAGTTCTGACTGATGCACTGGGGTTGTGATATAATATTTTGATCCAGTTGATGAATGATTCTCCAAAACCAAACTTATGGAGGGCAGCAATGAGGAACTTCCAATTTACTGTGTGAAATGCTTTTTCATTATCCAGCGATAGTATGGTCATTTCCTGGTTTTTGATAGTGGCAAAGTCTATTATGTTAATGAGTCTACGGACATTTTCACTTGAGTGTCTATCTTTGATGAAACCTATTTGATCAAGGTGAATAATGTGAGGAGCAATTCTTTTTCTGTGCTGGTGCTTTGCAAATATTTTTTCATCTGCATTGATTAAAGAAATGGGGCGATAGCTTGAAGGATTTGTGGCTGGATTATGAAGGAATATGTTGGCTGAGTTCATGTTAGGTGGTAGAGATTTGCTTTCCTTGATAAATGTGACCATTTTATAAATGGTTAGTGCCAATTGTTCCCAGAATTCCTTATAAAACTCAGCAGGAAAGCCGTCGGGTCCTGGTGCTTTGTTGTTAGGCATAAGTAACAGAGCTTCATGAAGTTCAGACAATGAGAGCATTGAGTCTAGAATTGTGATTTGATCTTCCTTTAACCTGGGTAGGTTTACGCTATTGAGAAATAAGTAGATGCTTTGTTCTGATGGATTGATCTGTGGTGTGTATGTTTTGATAAATGTCTTTAAATGTATTATTAATTTTTACCGGGTCATGGGTGACATTCCCTGTTTGGTCCATAATAGAAGTGATTGTTGATTTTTCTTTAATAATTTTAAGCTGATTAGCTAGAAATTTGCCAGATTTATTTTAGTTTTCATATTTTTCCAGTTGAAGTCTTTGTATCGGAAATTGTGTTTGTTTATTGATAATGCCATTTAAATGCAGCTTTAAATTTTTCAGGTCGCCCAGAATGTGTTCATGTGCAGAAGCAGCATAAGCAGTCTCCAGGGTTTTGATTTTATTTCTAATTCTAATAAATCTGCTTTCTCTTTGCGTTTTTCATGAGATGAGTAAGATATGATTTTCCCTCTCATGACTGCTTTGCTGTTTCCCAAAGAAGACATGGTGAGATCTCAGAAGTATTGTTGAATTCTAAGAAGGTTGCCCACTCTTTTTTAAAGAATTCAATAAATTCCTGGTCTTTTAACAGAGATGTAATAAACCTCCAGGTTGAACCTGAGGGTGTGGATATTTCCCTAGAAATAGTTACAGAAACTGGTGCATGATCACTGATAATGATTGGATGAATGTTGGAACTTTTACTTTCTTTCAAAAGAGATTTACTGACTAATAAATAATCTAAACGAGAGTGTGAATGGTGAACTGGAGAAAAAAGGTGAACCCTTTAGTGCTTGGGTGACATGAGCGCCAAGCGTCGCAGAGACTCAGATCATTCATGTACTGCTTTAGAATACTTGCAAACCGCCATGTACGCTGGTTTGCTGCTGTGCTGAGTCTGTCAAGTTCAGGGTCTTTAGAGTAGATTAAGATGTCATATTTCTGTCATCTATTCTTCTTGTTTCCTTGGTTGATCGAATACTAGGCGAAATTCTCCCAGGAACCGATCGAAAGGCAGATGAGTGATAGGGTTAGCAGCCAGAAAAGCTTGTGCCCCAGTAGAGCTTTACTCCGTAATGAGTTAATGATTAGCGTGATCTTACTGTGATTGGAGTAGTAGTATCTTGGGGCTTGCTGGAATAGTAGCTGGCACTGCAGGAGAAAACCCCCGCACACTTTGACGTCACCGTGGAATGGTTCGGGTTGGAGTCTGAAATTTTCCGGTGTCATGGTGGAATCAGAAGCGGAGTTGTTGCCTGAAGTGGGAGTCGTGACTGCGGAGGTAGAAGCGGAAGCTTGACCGGTTATTTCCAATAATGTTTAGGACTTACCGTCGAGGCGTTGGAAAAGTTCTTGTTGAGCTGATGCGATCTGTTAAGGCATCGGCTTGACGGCCCAGGATGATCCCCTGTTGGCTTATGGCGAAGCGTAGACCATCTGGGTCAGCTGGGTCTGGATTTTGGCCAGTTTGTTCTGTCATAATTCTCAGGCAAGACAGACCTAGTCGCTGAAACCCAGAATGATCACACAGGTGAGTGGTGTGGTAAGTAGATTTTAATCTCATAAGAGATAACAGAAATATTTGACAGGATGGCGATCCAGACTGGAGTGAGGCTCGTGACGTGGCTGGAGGTGGTAACGCGGCTGATAGATCCCAACGTCTTCAGAGACCACAGGTGAGTAACAGATGACTTCCACGCGGGTGACCTTCATGTTGATGAATCCTGGGACAGGAAGACAACAAGTTAGTTCGAGGCAAGGCAAGGATAAACAAGGCAAGAACAGACTGGGCCAGGCGTAGTCACCAAAAGGGGTAACGAACTGGTGTTGAATGCTGGAGCTGGGTCTCCTTTTGAGCAGCAGGGTTGATGAGGGTGAATTGGTCACAGCTGGTGGAGTCAAGAGCAGAGCAGGGCAGAGCTGACAGAGGCACCATGACACACTAGTTGGTTTGAAGGCATAAGTATGTGTGTGTGAACGATTTGTATTGTGTACATGTTGACATGTGGACATTTTTGGAACCAACAGATATGTTTATAACGTTTGAGTGTGTGTGTGGACAGGCCCCGCCCCTTCTAGATTTGCATTACATCTGAACCTGACCGTAATGATAAACATCGAGCAACTTGTTGCTTTATGCTGCATCATGGTTTTAACCCCCCCTCCCTCCCCATAATTACCCTCCTATCCCCCCTCTCTAATATCCCTCTCTCCTCTTCCTTCCTTTCCTTTTGCGTCTGGTCAAACACAAAAGATTTTCAAACACGATTAAAATAAATAAAGTTTGGTCTCGATTCCAAAAGGGGTTTTCAGACATTCCTCTGGTTTGTCTGAAGATTCATAACCCCTGTTGTTAAAGTAAAATATGTCCAACACAAGAGACCTTCAGCTCTCATCTGTTTGCCCAGATGTTGGACAGGACAAGTTAATAAAATAAAATTAAAATAAAAATAATAAAATGAAATAAAATCTTTAGGGCATCATAATAGGCTACCTGTGGCCTCCTCATGCTTGATTCCCTAAATTTGGTCCATAGGTGGGCAGTATACAGAGGTGTGCAGTACATTTTAAATAAAAGGATTTAAAGATTGTCAGAACATGAATAAAACCTGCAAATTCTCTCCAGATGTTCAATGAGGATCTCCTAATGATCCAATGTCGACCTAAATGGCTAACGATGATAAATAGAATCTACCTATAATTAATCAAGTATCAGTATAAATGCACCTGTTCTGTGATCGTCTCAGAGGTCCGTTAAAAGTGCAGAGAGGATCATGAAAAACAAGGACTTAACCATGCAGGTCTGAGATACTGTTGTGGAGAAGAAGTTTAAAAGCAGATTTGGATACAAAACGATTTTCCAAGCTTAAAACATCTCAACGAGTGCTGTGCAGCAATAATATTGAAATGGAAGGAGTTTCAGACCACTGCAAATCTACAAAGACTGTCCGTCTAAACTTTCAGCTCAGACAAGGAGAAGACTGATCACAGATGCAGCCAAGAGATCCATGATCACTCTGAATGAACTGTAGAGATTTACAGCTGAGGTGGGATAGTCTGTCCATAGAACAACAATCAGTCATATACTGCAGACATCTGGCCTTTATGGAAGAGTGGCAAGAGGAAAGCCATTTCTTAAAGATATCCATTAAAAGTGTAATTTATAGTGTGTCACAAGCCATATAGGAGACACACCAAACATGTGGATGAAGGTGCTCTGGTCAGATGAAACCAAAATTCAACTTTCTGGCAACTATGCAAAACCTTATGTTTGGCGTAAAAGCAACACAGCTCATCACCCTGAACACACCATCCCCACTGTCACACATATTGGTGCAGCATCATGTTTTGGCCTGCTTTGCTTCAGCGAATGACAGGAAGGATTGTTAGAATCGATGGGAAGATAGCTGGAGCCAAATACAGGACCATTCTGGAAGAAAACCTGATGGAGTCTGCGAAAGACCTGAGACTGGGATGGAAAGGTTTGCCTTCCAACAAAACAATGATCTTCTCTTTTTAAATATTGTTTTCTTTTTAATGGAGTATTGTTTTGTTTTTACTTTAATGTACAATGTGTCCTTTTATACTGTCAGTTTTTACCGGATTGTGTAAAATTCAAATTCTTTTTTTCTTTTCATGAAGCATCAGAAACATCAGAAACAAAAAATCATGCACAAAACAAAATTTTTGTTTGTTTGTTTTGTTTTGTTTTTGTTTTGTTACATATTTGCCACCTACGTCAACAAGGGTCCTTTGGAGTATAATTTTTAAACTGTTGCAGTGAAATGGTAATGATGTTTTTGGTTGTTTTGCTATTTATTTATATACCGCAAATTATATCGTTATCGCAATATTGATCACTCATATCGCATATCGCAAGTTTAGCTCATATCGTGCAGCCCTACTTCTCTTAAATCTGCACTGTTGTCTTTCAAATTCTTTGTGACTTTATTCTTGAATTGAGCAAGCTCATGTTTTCTGTCTTGTTTTAAGCCCTTCAGCTCTTTGAGGGTGAGATTAGCGCTTGGAGCAGGACTTGTTGGTCAGAGCTAGCATTATCTGTTAACATAAATTCTTTTCCATGATTAGCCTCATTTTTGCAGTTTTGTTGTAATTTGCCTCAATGTGAAAATGTTTTAGCTTTGAATGTATCGATAGGAAGCCTCAAGCTCACCACTATGCATCCATCTTGTTTAGTTGCCTCTGGAAACCTCCCTGAATTGTAGTTTTACTCTTTATTGTATAAATGCTTTAAAACATTCATATTATTGTGTTTCTGTTTCGCTATGTCTTTATTAACCTACTTTTCATTCTTCTATACATTTTTTGGCCATCCATAACTCTTCAACACCTTAACCTTTTTAACTTATTAAACTATTAAAATGCTCTTTTAGGAATAATAGTGCTTGAAGGGTTCAGCTTCTTACAAACTTGCACCGCTGTACCTCTCTGTGCTTCTCTGTTGCTCAGCTCAGCTTATCAGCTCCTCCTGGAAGTACAAAGGTTTAAGAGAAGGCTCAGAAAAGTTTAAAGCTGGTGTTCTCACTGCACCAGATCTGTGTGCAGAGCACAAATGTCACATTATAATTTGTGAGGCATGTAAAAACAAAGCTCGCAATTTGTGTGAACGGATGTGCCACATCAGTTTAAAGTTGTTAAAATACTGATACAGTTCAGATTGTTAGACATGCTATGTTATCAGAGGTATGTGTTAAAAAATGAAAATAACCATGTTTCAATTAAAGACATAAATGTTTGGCCCAACTCACTGCAAAAATATTACTTCAAAACAAATATTATTATAGTATGAACTATTTGATTAAAGTCACACTTGAATGACTAGGTCGTTTTTGATCCGTGTATGTCAATTAGTTGTAAAAACCATTCTTATCCATAAAGTATGAAAGGAAAAATGAAAATAACAAACTGGGTTAGTAAAAAACAAGACATGTAAAGAATTCTTGGAATGGTAAAAATGGTAAAAATATATATATATTTTAAAAGATACAACAAATTAAAACTCAGCCATCATAAACTTTCATAGAAAATTAATATGGGTCATTTTAGACCCATGTTGTGCATTAGAGGGGTCTGGATATGTTGTGCATCAAAGGGTTAAAACATAAAATGAAACAAAAAAATACAAATTTACACCAAAGATACATAACCTGTTTTTGTAATAGTCAAACCTTTCCAGCACAAAGGCCTTCGACTCTCATCTGTTCGCTCAGTTGTTGGACAAGACAAGTTAAGAAAAAAACAAAATTAAAATAAAAACAAAGGATGTGTGAAAGGATTAACGATGGTAAAAAAAAATATTTGAACAGCAAAACAATATTTTTTGTCTTCAGGTATATTTTATAGGTGCTCAAAATAGCTCATGCAAATAGATTCAGAATTCAGGATTCTTTATTTTCATCACCAAAGGGATGAAACGTTTACAGAGCGATTATAACAGGAAGTAAGAGACATCAATGTGAAACTATTCCTATGGAGTATTGCACAGGTTCCTATGATTACTGTGCAGTCCTATGATCCACTCTCGTTGTCCTGCTATTTATGCTCTGGAGCCTCCTGTCTGAGGGGAGCAGGGAGAACACAGGGTGGGAGGGGTGAGTGGGATCTTTCATGATGTGGGAGGCACGTTTCCTGCGTCTGGATTCACTGACCTCAGTAGTGGTCTGCAGGCTGCGACCCATAGTCCCCCGTCCATGCCAAAAAATGTATGTTTTGGCTACTATTAGCAGTTCAATTTGAGTGAGAAAGCGCAATTTAGGCAGAATGGCGCGTCCAGAGTTTAAACATTTCAACTTTGATGAGGTTGCTGCGTCACATAAACCAATTAGGGACTCAGCTTTGGGCAAGTAACATGTTTAGTGTCTTGATCAATAGGTGGAGCACAATGCAACAAGGATGGACGAAAGTTCAGAACAACAGTGGTTTATCCATCCTCGATTTGCTTAACCAGCCTGTCACCAGCCTGTCACCTGTCACCAATGGGGCTGGACCGACCTCGCCAGCTATGCCAGGCCCCGGGAGGCCAGCTGGTGGGCAGACAGACAGAGAGCATCTGTGGCATGGGGAAGCAGGCCTTCTGAATTTTATGATGGTTTTCTTATTTTCATTAAGACAATAATAAAAGTGACCTCTAATTTTATTCTTGTTTCTATTTGTTCCCCTCCCAAGTTAAGGCAGTAAAGCAAGTCATCAAACGGAATCATCACAGGAAACTGCCAGCATTCAGGCACAGCTCCTACTGCAGGAGTGAAGCTCACTGTACTGGGAGAGTGTCATAATCAGGACTGGCCAACCCTGGTCCTCAAGAGCCACAACCCTGCCTGGTTTTTAGCGCACCTGGACTGCTTGATGCTGACAATTTGAATCAGGTGTGTTCAGGCAATCAGGATGTGGAATTACTCGAGTCAACCAATCAGCAGCAAGCTGGTCAGGGAGGATTGAAAGACAGGCAGGGTTGAGGCTCTGGTGGATCGGTGTTGGCCAGCCCTGGGGCCTGTTTCAGAAAGGAGGTTAAGTGTAAACTCTGAGTGAGTTAACCCTGAAATCAGGGAAACTCTGGGTTTTCCGTTTCAGAATGGGAGGTTTGTTAAACCAGAGAAAGCAGAGTAAGTCAAACCCGTTTCTGAAAGAGAGGTAACTTGTACTCGGAGTCAGTATCCATGGTTACTTATGCTGTGAACCTAACCTGGTCGGGAGCAGGTTTTATCCTCCAAACTCAAAGTTTCTCCCGGTCCCCTCCCCTTTTTAAAGACGAAGCGGTATATTTCGCTTCAACCTTCATTGCCCACATTTCCGTCACACAGAGACAAGCTAAGTGACAAGAATGGCTTGTCCTTTTTTGGAGGACCCAATAGACGAGGAGGCTGCATTAATTCGTAGAGAATTACATTTACGTCGTGCGAGGATTTTGAGACCTAGACTCGATGTTTTGTCATTTCCCCATACGTTTTTGTTTGAGCGTTACCGTTTTTCGTTGCAGTCAATTACATATATACACAATCTCATCCAGCCTTACATTAATAACATCAGCCATCGTGGACGTGCTCTTACATCCGAGCAGATACTTTGTGCAGCTTTACGTTTTTTTGCCAATGGAAGCTTTCTGTACAATATCGGGGATGCGGAGCATATTAGTAAAGCCACTGTATGCAGAGCTGTTCGGAAAGTGTGCCTCGCTCTCAAGCGCTTTCTGCACATTTTTATTGTGTTTCCTGGGCACAAACCCCTGAGAGTCATCAAAGAGGAGTTTCACAGGATTGCTGGTTTGTAGTGTTCAAATCAGTTCAAATGTGTCTATGCTGAACAATTATGTTAAGATAATGTCTTACTGCATCCTCTGCAAATGACCTATTATATTTACCTTCAGGTTTTCCAAATGTGGTAGGATGCATTGATGGCACACATATACCCATCATTGCACCAGCTGAAAATGAGGCGGACTATGTGAACAGAAAGTCAATCCACAGTATTAATGTGCAGGTAAATAGAGTTACATGCAGTTAATGGTGAATCAACCTAGCAATGCTATATTTGAAATGTCTTATTCCTCTTTATAGATAATATGTGATGCTGCACATATCATCACCAATGTTGAAGCCAAGTGGCCCGGCTCTGTTCATGACTCACGAATATTTCGTGAGTCTACCCTAAGCAACAGACTGGAATGTGGTAAGTAAATGTATGCACTACATTTACACATGCACTTAAATGTAGCACATAAGCAATATGATTTTTTGTGTCCTTTGTACAGGAGAGATTGATGGCTTCCTGCTAGGGGATAGAGGTTACCCATGCCAACCAAAACTTCTAACCCCTTACCCAGAACCTGAACAAGGCCCACAGCAGCGCTTTAATTGGGCACACAGCAGGACTAGAGCCAGGGTGGAGATGACCATAGGCCTGTTGAAAGCACGTTTCCAGTGCCTACGTCACCTCAGGGTCACCCCTGAGAGGGCCTGCGACATCATTGTGGCATGTGTAGTTCTCCATAATATTGCCATATTAAGAGGGGAACAACACCCTGCCCTACACATACAAGACCCAGAGGAAGACCCCAACCACCCTCCAGATTTCCAGGATGGAAGGGTGGTCCGAGACCTTATATGCCACAATTCATTCGCAGATTGAAGCAACCACCACAACAAGAAAAAAGATGAACAAAAAAACAATACCACAATGAATAAATTGAAGTCACAATTTATTTGGTTGTCCTTATTTCCTACAAAATGAAAAGCAACAGTAAGAATTCAATATTCATCCAAAACCTTTATAGAATTCACCGATCACAATACACACCATACCTGTAGCTTGTGTTTTAGGATTTCAATTTCCAGATCTGACTTAAGGATCTGTCGATCCAAGAAAGACATCTCTTTGTCGGTCTTCTCAATTTGTTTAATGAGATGCAGTCTATACAACTCCTTAACTGGTAACTGAAAGTACAGTAGTGTGGGGTTAAATCCTGTTCATCAACATGAATACCATAGAATAACACTCTGGCATTTACTGTACGTCACTGAACTGTGTTCATCCGTGCAGAGGAGTTTGATGGACCTTCCACCTCCTGCTCCTCCTCCTCCTGCGGCGGTTGTTCCTCCACACTCTGGAGGGTGAGGATGGGGGGGGCAAGAATAGGTTAGTCGACACAATAATGTGAAGATTGTTTGACATGTACAAGCATAAGATTACCTCTATAGGTCTGTCTGTGTAAGCAGACAGTGTGTCATCCTCTACATCCTGAGAAGATGAGCATTTGGTTGAGCACAGTTTATAATACTACCTGTGCTAATTTCTGGTGTGTAGGCTACTTACAACTGCCTGGGGTTCAGTTGTGACAGGATGGGCTAAAAGGACGATATTGCCATCAGAATCTGTTGAGACCAATGCAATGTTAGTTAATGTGTATATATATATATATATATATATATATACACACACACACACACATACACACACACACACACACACTCACACACACATACACATTTGAAGTGGAAATGTATATAGTGTGTGTGGAGGGTAGCCTCTTACATTTTATGAAGGCACTTGTGTCCTGGGGAGTGACTGGCTCTGATGAACTCCCTGCAGGAATTCCCTCAGCCACTGGCCTTCCACTGTTCAGACTCAGGGCCATCTCCTCAGCATTCGTCAGAAGTGGTGGTGCAGGGCCTCCCCCTGTTTTGCGAGCCTCTGCCTTCTTTCTGTTGGCTGAAGACAAATCAAATGACAGTGAACAATGGAAACAACAATAGATATGTATTGCCATGTAGATGTTTCATACATCAAATATTGTCAACAAAGCCTACATCCATGACATGCTCAGATTTTACCTGATTGAATTATGTTTTTGTACTTCATTTTTAGCTGCTGCCATGTTCTTTTAATTCCTGCAGGATTGCATCTACATGAAAATGAAATCAAGGACATTGAATTAGATTAATGTAACAATTACATTTTGGAGACACAATTTGATAGCACTGCTTACTTTCTTAATCCCATATAAACCTATACCACTTGATCAATACAAGGGTAGACAAAAGTTCACTTTTAAAAACACAATTGAATGTATTAATATTAAACTGACCAACGTTTGCAAGAGGGGAAGGTTAACAAAAAAAGTCCTCTAAACATTACCGACGTTAAATGCATTTCCCCCCCCCGATTGGTTCTGTACACTATGCAGCATTTCATGCAATTACACCAGGAATAACACTTTAAAAGTACACCTAAACATTGCCAGTTTTTATTTCACACCTTAGGCTATTTAGAAAGTTATTACAGCCAATATTTTATAATGAATTAAATGCAAACTTACGCATTAACTTGAGCAGCTATGTTTTCCCACGCTAACTGTCTCTGTTTTGCAGATGCAGCGGTGTTGCTTTTTTTCTGGAATATGTGCTCATATTCCCTATAAGTCTGCAGCAGCACGTCAAGTTCAGCTGGCGAAAAATATGCAGACCTCTTTTTTTCCTCAGTTGCCATGGTGACTCGTAATATCTGCGCTCCATTGATAATGGCTTCTTATAGTCGCGGTGCGCACGCTCAGCTCCGATTCAGTCCACTCAGAGTTGATTGACCTAACTCCGATCAGCTGCTCTGAAACAGAAAACTCAGAGTTGCCAATCTCTCGATTGACCAACTCAGAGTTCAGGTTTAACCTCAGAGTTGGTTGAACCTCCTTTCTGAAACAGGCCCCTGGTCTAAATGATCTCATGAACCCAGACAATATAGACATGATTACTGATGTTTTAATAGAGCTCTTTAAAATAACTAAACCTGATTTCTCAACATCATCCGTGTCTTACATGCATTTGTTTGGTATTTAGGTAATATTGGGGGCAGTTGTGGTGCAGAGGTAGAGCAGCAGGCCCTTTGATTGGAAGATCCCAGGTTCAGTTCCTGACTTGTCTGCCCATTTAGCGCTTTGAGATTTTATCTAAAATGTAAAGGGCATTCTAAATAAAATGTATTATTATTATTTCTCGAAGGGTCCCTAGGCAAGACACTGACCCCCAAAATTTTCCCGGTGGTTATAGGATTGCACCAGTGTTAGGCATTGAGCTGTCATGATTGTATGACTGTGTGTAGTGAATGGGACTGTGACAGTAAAGCGCTTTGGGTTTTCTAAGAAGATGGTCTTATATAAGTACACATCATTTACCATATCTTAAAAATGGTTCACATTTATTGCACTTTACCACCTTATCTCTGTGTGGGTCAGACCAGAAGACTTCCTCCACATCACAGGCAATGTTCACCCCATATAAGTATTGGGGGATGGGGTGTTGCTCAGTGAGCTGCTTAAAGTACCATTTAAAAAAAAAAGACAAACTATTTAAAAGCTTATGGTGGAAAAGAATGCATTATCTGACAGCAAAAATGTTTAACATCAAAAGATAATGTCATCTTTATATTCAATTGGTTCATTGCAAGGACGCATGACTAATAGGTCCATGTAAAGCAGGAAGTATGTAAGATGACTGGTTGTGTTAGAATAAACCCTGAACAGGTGAAAGGAAGTAGGACCTGCCTGACATTTGTGCAGAATGGATGAGACAGCTGCGTTTGAACCTATACCAGGGTCAAGGGAGCTCTATCAGAGCCAGGAGAAGGGTGCTTGCCTCCCTGTCGCCTGTCAGATCAGATCTTTTTCTCTCTGATCCATCCTAATTTCACCGGCACAGCATGTGACAGGGGCTGATCCCTCCTCCAACTGTTTATTTAACGAGCTTCTGTCTCCAGAGAGGTGACAGATAGGGTGGCCTAATGCTTTGTCTCATCTATATTCTGAACTTGTTAAAGTGAAGTGGCACCCACCTACCACTGAGCTATATGACTCACAGAGCACAACTCCTGACAACTCCTGCCACTTCTCATCATTTCCAAATAACCAGAGGGTTTTCTGCTCATCGTTTTTACACTTGAGTCATGTCAAGTGTAAACACACTAACCTAAGTCTGCAAAGACACCCCCTCCCTTAACCCCAGAGCCACACTGACAGAAGCCTCGCCTCCAATATAGACGCTTCATTTAGCAACAACAATGTGTCTAAAACCCGGCAAGCTGTCGCTCCCCACTCTGCTGTGGGAGCTACTAAATCAAACACTACACTATTTACTTCGCTTTGCCTTTGGCTCCCTGCCAACTTGCTTTGTGCAATTCATTTCTGCTGTGTTTTGCTTCAGAAAAGGCTTCTTGTGGTGTTAGAAAGGGCTGGGATATGAAAGAAGAGAAAGAAGAGTTTTAAGACTTTTCACATGCAAATAATTATTTTTCAACCCCACAAAAGTGATAGTAGTAAAAAGTCCAGTTATATTTTATTAAAAAAAATTGCATATGCATTTAGTTTATTTAGCTTGTCAAATTGATAAGCTGTACACAACAAAGATTAGTGATATTTTAGCTTCACAAATAAAAATAAAAGCTTTTTTTCTTCATTTTTATAAAGCAAAGAACATTTTTAAAAAAAAAAGCTTTTACACTGAAAGACTAAGTGGACAAAAGTAAATTAAAACTCTACAGTTTAACCCCTTCACGTAGTATGTTGAGAATTTGCAAAGTTCCATTTAATCCAGAACAGCTGCAGAAATATTTTGTCTAATATCTGTCAATATTGGACATAAATTAGAACATAAATTAGGCATATAGGGGTTAAAAGTACCACCAAGTAAAATAATGTATACTTTTAAATCATGTTTCACTTAAAAGTAACAGAAAAAAAATAATTCTCAGAACTGGGTTGTTGTTTGATTAGCTTATAGTCAACAAAGATTTCTACAATGATGATATAGTTTATGACAGCTTTAAAGTGTGGGTGACATGGCCTATTTTAATAAGCCAAAATATAGTAAATAGTCTCTATTTCATGTTGCGATTGTTTTTAATATTTTTCGAAAAAGAATAAATAACGAAAAACGCGATATAAACAACGAGGACGGCCGCCGGCTTCACGCATTCCGCCGAATTCGCGCCGCCCTGTTTGTGACGTAACGAAAGGCAGACAACATGGCTAGCACCGATAGCGAAGCACAGTGTGATGCTACCGTCTTCCAGCCAAGACCACTTAAATTTGTTTTTTTTATCGTCTTCTCACAACTGAGGTCGTGACCACGCTCAATAATGACGGTGCCCGCATTATTGATCGCAAACTCTTCAGATTTGTTTGTGAAAGTTTAGCGTGTGTCCCCAGTTTTGGTCTCTAGGGGATCCGTCACGCTGACCACGTGGTACAGACAGAGCCAATCAGAGCCGTCGACGCATCCGAAAGCAACTAAAACGTCCCGTCATTGGTCAATTAGGCCGGGTAGACGAGAGATAGCCGCGACCATAGAGGAAGTGATCCGCAGAGAAATATAGAAAATAAAGCTAAAATTCGCCAATTTCAGACAATTTTTTCATCCGGAAAGCGATTTGTCCATAGAGATCAGGTCTTTATTTCCAGGAAAGTACGTTCGGTTTGCTCAAAAACCCGGATTTCCGGGAATTCCCGGAAGACTTTCATCACTGAACGTTAAACTCACTCTCTTTTGTAATAAATACATTATGTAATAAACGTTAAACTCACTCTCTTTTGTGCCAGCTTTTCGGTCACAGATTTTCTCTTTTTGTACTGGCTCCTGCCAGTGCTGGTACTGGGCGTTTCTGTTTTTCGGACGTGCGCTGAACTTGTTTTGTCCATTGTTTTAGCAGCGTTTCTTGGTTTGGGAATTTATACACAGATACACTTTCACTAGATGTATTGCTACATCCAGCTGCCACACAACGACTTGGCATGTTGATGATTAACAGAGAATTAACGAGAATTAACGATGATTAACGAGAGAAACGAAAACTACCTGCTTTGTTTACATGCTGTCCGAAGCGGAACTACGGAAGTCAATGCCTTTCGTGACGTCACAGGTCATATCTGGGTCACTTTTAGCCTGCGCTCTTAGCGGCAAATTCAAATCTCTGATTCCTTCGAAAGATGTCTATTATTCATATGCTTCGGATTTTTTTCAACGCGAACTATTGGTATCAATAGAATCAGCGTTTAAAGGGCTTTTTTATTTGACAAAGTTGTTCAAAGCATGGCATCCACACTTTAAACATTTGAGTTTCTTTTGTCCTACTTGTTTTGTTGCTGGGATTTGCTTTAAGACTTTTCAATTTGGTCTGCAAAGTGTTTTATTTATTTTAGTTTTTTTGAAACAGGCTAGTTCACACAGCAGTCAATTCTACCACTACTGCTCTTGCTGCAGTATTTGGACAATGAGTATAGACCGTTCTTTACCATGCAACTTTCCCTTTTTTAACCACAAGAAATATTCTTTCAATTTTGTTAGTCATCATTTGATTATATAATTTTCTATGGCACAGAATATCACATGAAAAAGTCATTGAGTTTTATTTAGATATTTACGTTTTTAATATTTCTACTGAAATAAGGTCACTTTTTAAATTATACAGTTTTGAAGTCAGTAAAAAAACTGAGCTAAACAGACCTGTGGGTGCACAAGGAAGAATAGATTGACACCGAATGACTGAAGGCCTTTTTAAAACTACTCTCTCCTTGATCCTTTTCTCTAGCTCTTCTCTCTGACAGCTGGGAGGTCCTTTTGAAAAATCTTTTTCCCTTTTTTTCGTATTTTTAGCTGCACAAATAATGCTCCAGAGTCAAGGCTGGCTCCTCTGGGGACTGATTGCTTTTTTTTTTTTACTGGATTTACTTGAGAGCCTGCTCACATGAAGGAAATCTAAAAACAATGTCTTTACAAATAATTAATGAAGCCTTCAACATTTAATTTATTTTTATCTCTAATTCCAGAAGTCAGTCAAGAGAAAACATGCCTGCTTGAACTGGTTAAGTCTGAGTTCATAATAGCTTTGTAATTACCTTTGATTAACCACATAATCAATTTGTTTGATAAGAAAAAGATGAAAACTTAATGATCAAACAAAATAATTTTTGTCTTTTACCAGAAATGCTTTAGCCTTCTGATATAATTGGGGGCTAAATGATTAAGCATTACTTTTACATGCATACTTTTTCCTTTTTTTCTTTTTATTATTTGTTTTTATAAAATTCCATAAATATCTCTTGAAGTTTTTCTTTCAAGGTTATGTTGCAGAGCAAAACTTGATGCAGTTTACTAAGGCTTCTGCTAAGTTGATGACCCAAAAAATTTAAACAGCCATTAGACTTGAATGACAAATCAGAGTGTGTGAGCAAATTGTAAAGCAGCATGATGAGGAGGTACCATACTGTTGTGTTTCTGTGTGGTTCCTCTTTCAACTACTGTTTTATTAAATGTAATAGTGGAATTGGAGGGTTGACGGGTCGGGGTCTCCACTGAGGCAATCGGCGGTTGCCCCGGCTGGTTGGCTTTCTTGGTCCCGTCGAGGCCTGACCAGAGCTCTCCCAGGGGCAGCGCCTGGGGACGGGGGCCTGGACTTGCTCTGGGGGGGTGGCGCTTTCTGGCTCCTCTCTTTCTGGCTGCACTCTCTCTGTGTGGGGTGGGTGGTGTGGGGACACACATTTTGCAAGGAAGGTGGGACATTGGACCATTTGTCCCCTACCCCATCCCTGGTAGGGGGTACTGGGCCCTTGGCAGCGGCGGCCGTGTTCCCTGGGTGCTGGCTTCCTTGGCCCCGCAGTCCTCTTTCCAGGCAGGGAGGGGGATCCCTGAGCTTTCTGGCAAGGCCAGGAGCCGGGGATCACATCACACCTGAGCCGGGGGTGTCCGTGTCCCTGTGGGGTGGGTTCTGGTCCTTGCCCCTGAGCGCTGGGCCTCGCCAAATTTCCAACTGTGGCCGAGCCTGGTCGGGCCATGTTTACAACACCCCTTGCGGGCCCCCCTTTTCTCCGGGGAGCCCCCCTCCTGGGCGGGGACGGCTGGCCCCTGCCTTGCTCCTTCCTGGACCAACCGTGGGCCGGGTGGGTGGGTTCCTGGAGTGCGGAGCGGGTCTCCCTTGGGGGGTCCTGGCTCGTACCTGGGGTTGGGGCGGGGGATACCCAGAACTTCTGGGTGGTGATGAGGTGCTCGTCTGGGGCTGTGGGCGCCCTTCTCGGGTGGCTCCTGGCGCGTAGGGGGGGCTGCTCTCCTGGTTGGGCGGGGCCTCGTGGCGGTCCTGCTGGCCCTGGCCTGGGTGGCGGATGGGGTCGCCCGGGGGGCGGTTGTTCTCTGCCTGCTGCCGTGTGGCGTTGGGGGGTTCTGGCTGACGCTGCTGCTGCGGCGGGGGTCTTGGTGTAGGGATGGCTGGTCACCCTCCCTCCTTCTTTTCCCATTCCATCATCCATTTTAGAAGAACATAAACACTCGCCTGAGCACAGGTGTTAGCTCACCTTTGCACTAATATTTAGCTTGATTGAATGAATGAAATATTTCACACTAGTTGGTTTGAAGGCATAAGTGTGCGTGTGTGAATAATATCTGTATTGTATACAGTATTTTTGACATGTGAATATTTTTTTGGAGCCAACAGGTATGTTCATAACATCTGAGTGTGTGTGGACAGGCCCCACTCGTTCTAGATTTGTATTACATCTGAACCTCACTGTAATCAGTATAACATCCAGAAACTTGTTGCTTTATGCTGCTTCATGGTTTTACCCCTCCCCCCCTCCTATTATCACCCTCCTATCCCCCCCCCCCCCCCCCCCTCTAACATCCCTCTCTCTTCTTCCCTCCTTTCCTTTTCTGGTCCAAAGATTTTCAAATATGATTAAAATGAATAAAGTTTGGCCTCGATTCCAAAAGGGGTTTATTCAGACATACCTCTGGTTTGTCAGAAGATTCATAACCCCTGTTGTTAAAGTAAAATATGTCCAACACAAGAGGCCTTCAGCTCTCATCTGTTTGCTTAGCTGTTGGACAGGACAAGTTTAAAAAAAATGTAACTGTGAAATTGACTATTTGTCCTGTTTTACAGTTTATCCCAGTTGTTAAAACACTAAGTAACATTCTCCAAACCTGTTGATCAATTTCTTTAACTCTAAAACATCACTCTTTGATCTAAACCTAGAACAACGTTAACACAAAATTTGCAAAACTGTAATCTACTCTTTGTAAAAAAAAACTAATGCTAATGGACAAGTGAACAGTAATTAACAGACAAAGGAAAGTGGTCTCAAAGGTCAGCCATTTATTAGGCAAAAATGTATGGGCAGATGTTCTGTTGATTTACAGCAATATAACAAGGTAAATTTGTGAGTGTATTGAGAATAAAACACATTACCTGGTAGGACTTTGTTGAAATTCAGTAATTGGGGAAAGTCAGAAACTTATAATTGCATTGCATCTCCAGCTTCCTCCCACCGTCCAAAAGCATGCTTCATAGGTAAATTGGCAACTCTAATTGTCCCTCGGTTGAGTGAGAGTGAATGGGTGTGTGATTGTGGACACTCTACCCTGTGACAGACTAACCTCCTGTCCAGGGTGTCCCCTTCCTTGGCCCACAAGTGGCCGGGATAGGCTCCAGCACCCCCGTGACCTCAAAATGGACATACGGAATTCAAAATGACTGAATGAGTAAAATTATGAGATTTAAAGTCATAAATTCACGAGAAAAAAAACGTGTAAATCTGAGATTAAAAGTGAAAGTGAGCACACAGTACAGCAAGTGAACGCCGTGCAGCAGCAGAGCAGACCAACTAAACTTAGTTGAACTGGTGAGCTGAATGTTTATTGATAATGTTACAAATGTTTAGAAGCTCATTTGTTTGATTTATGATTTATTCATGTTTAATTTATTGATGGTTGGTTTGCAGGATTTCTGCAGCCTGATGGTGAAGACATCGGTGTCCCTGCAGCTGTCCACTGCAATCCCTTCGTTCTCCATGGAACCAAGATCCCTAAGTCTGTGACGCTTCCGTCTGAGGAGGAGCACTTTTTGGCCTTTTTTTCAACCTTCTAATGCTAATATAACAGACTATTTTCATTCATATTTACCTATATTTTGAAAATTGTGTTTGGGTAAATTAATCTAATGTTTCAGAAAATGTGTTTCATCAATTGGGAAAAAACTGTGACATAATATTATCCACCATTACAAAACAAGAACTAACTGTGAAAATGTAAGTTTTTCATTGACACGAATCTGTTCCACGTGAAATGCTTCTTAGCTAGTACTGACCTACAGAAGATACAAATGTTTGCCTCACAGGGCCCAGAGTCTGTGGATTGAAAATGCAATACAGGAATAAAGTAATCAATTGAAGCTATTAAAGCATAAAGAACACAAATAACAAAACAATTAGTCGAGATAGTGGAGAATGGAGTGTCCAAAAATCCATAAGGATATTTTGCAGTCTTTTTGTTTTTTAAAGTTCCTTTTTCTTTGGGTATGGTGTCCTTGTCAGAATTCCTTTTCCAAAAGGTTCGTTTATTAAGTTCTTGATAGTGAAGGTTCGTGGGTAGCTCACCATGCATCATTTAATGGTGGAGGGAATGGTGCAGATCACAGTGGTTCGAATAAGGCATAGAAGCAATGAGATCTAAACAAGGTCAAAACAAATCACCATAGATTAGACAACACTATTTACAACACATACTATTTACATTATATACAGTAATCAGCTTTATAATGTACAAATTTAAAAAAAAAAATATCAATTTAAAAAATACAGTTTGTTTTACTTGCAGTTTTAATATATCAAATGGAGGAACTAAACAGGGTTTCAGGAATGAATTTTCAAGTTTCAAGGATAGGCCTATAAATCTCAAATAATATTATCAATGATTTCTACAATATTCAAACCGTATTCAAAACACAAGTGTATTTTTATCATTAGCATTTAATCAATGGAGAAAAACAAATGAATGAAAGAAAGAGTTCAAAATAATGGCCGACCAGGCCCAAGTAAAAAGAACAACAAACAAAAAAAAAACGTTGAAAAGTCCAAAATGGACAAAAACTGAAAACATTCAACATTCAAACTGAAATATTCCAATTTCAACAGAAAAAAAAAAGAAGAGTACTCAGACGATCTGTATATTTAACCATACAAGCATAGCATAGCATTTCTGAGACGGGGAGCCTTGGCAATACTCTTGCGTTGCTACATGCCTGACCCGATTGTATAAACTCACAGAAGAGGAGTTTGTTTAAAGGTCTGTGGATCCAGCAAGACAATTGGCATCAACCAAAGTTTGGTTTGAGTTTACCAAAAGCGAACAGCTTTAAGGAGAGCAGCCAGAGATAGGATAACAGGAAGTGTCGATGTGACCCGGATGCTCATAAAGTAAACCGGCCTCATCACAATCACCCGCTCATCACCCGCTCCAGTCCTCCTATTTCCCTTATTCGGCCCATAGCTGAACCCCATTTGTCCAAACTACCTAACAACAGGCTGAGCGACAGAACTGAGAGCCAATCAGATCTCTGCTTGATGCGTTTAATGAACTCCAGAACTTTTAACGCGGCCCAACAGCAACCCAACTCAGCCGCGACAATATGTTTAAAACTAAATATACAAGTGAATGTGAGCATTTGATGGAATTTCAACATTTTTAAAGCACAATAAGTCTGTGGATTCTTTTTAATAACATCGTTATGCTGTTGCTAATAAATGAGGAGTATTTCTCGTGGTGGTTTTGCTGATGGTCTAGTCTGGTTGGTGAGTTTCAGCTTCATGGAGGCGTTGAGACTTTAAACGTGATCGTAGGTCTGAATGTTCTGTAGATGTGACAAAGACTCACATGCAGACGTGGAGCCAAACACACACTCACACTGCAGTATGTGACGGGCAGCGGGTTTTACATTATTACAATCCCTGCGCGATTCAGCCTGCTGCCTGTGCCCCCCCCCCCACCCGCTTTCTTCCTCACACATCCCGTCCCTGCAACTGCAAGCTCTTTCTCAGACACGGGAGCGTGCAGTTTTAAGCACAGCAATTCACAGGTTTCCGTCAAACTCTGTGAAATAATAGATAATAATAAACTGATAGTGCTGGCGCAGATTTTTCTCTCCAAGCACCGCTACTACTGCGCGCCTCTGGCATGGCATTGCGCCCGAGAAAAAAAAAAGTATAGTTAAAAATGTGTCTGCGAGCCACATGTGACCATCAAAAGAGCCATATATGGCTTGTGAGCCATAGGTTCCCGACCCCTGCTGTAAAGTGTTGAATAACATCACAAGGCTTCTTTTCTTTGATTCAGAATCCACAGAATTGTGTTAATTGCATAAACGGTTGAAAGAAAACGATAGTCAAAAGTATGTCAACATTGGAGCTGAACCTCCAGTGCAATAGGGTTAAACAATTCAAGAAAGTGTCTACATACTGATTTCTGATTTGAGCACTGAGCTGTAAGGTCTGTTTGATTGGGAAATGTTTTCAGGAACAGTGATTTTGCCACAAGTATTTTACGTTTTAGACATTTTCTCTTTCCTGATCCAGCAACCTTGAGCAGTGAAAACAAAAGTGTTGGGTCAAGGTATTCGCTTGACTGGAGCTGAAAACATGAAAAGGTATTCATCAACGTTAAACCGCAGGGGAGTGTGTGTGTGCGTGGGGGGGAGGGTCTGTTTTTCAGGCCTATAGTTCCCCTCTTTTGATGGAAAATCTTTCATGAAACCTTACCTGCTTTTCAACATTCCATGTGTCCCATAAAATGCACATTTACGATAAAATCCTGGAGACTGCAAATTCAAATCAGCTTCTGAAGGACCCACTTTGTCAGCTTCAATTATTTTATACTGTCTTTTGATGTGTATTCTGCATGTCAGGAGAATGCTTTTGTTATACCAGCTTATTTCTTATCGTTATTGATTATGCCAGCAGTGTATTGCTGTGAAAATGAAACAGTTGTTTCTTTTAGTTTAACGTTTTATATTATTACTGTTGTTCACAATTGCTAAAACTTATTTTCTGAAACATTAGAACAATTTAGCCAAACACAATTTTCAAAATATAGACGAAATATAAAAAATACTTAATTAACCCTTGAGTCAAAAGCTCAATTTGAGGTCACAATGAAGACTCTGTTGTCAAAACTTACAGACATACACACAGCCAACACAACACACTACATAGCAAAACACCATGCAAGATTTTTTAAATATTCAAGATTCAAGATATTTATTTGTCATAGTCAGTGGAACAACGAAAATACATTTGGAGCATCAACAACAGCCACTCAGTTCAATTCACCAAAAAAAAAATGAATAACCAAAATGCAGCATCAGTACAAAAGGAAATATAAGCTAAATGTACAAGATACTTGACACTTTGAGGTCACAATGAATACTCTGTCATTAAAACTAACAAACACACAGCAAAACACCACAGTAAATAGCAAAACACTTGACACCGTTAACAAAATGGTCTATAAAGAATGTTACAATAGTAAAATAAAATTCAGGATTTTTTTATGTTTTACTGTAAGCCCAGGTTCACAATTATTCCACTTCACCATCTTATCTCTGACCAGACCAGAGGACCACCATTCACATCATAGTCAATGTTCACCCTAGCCATTACACAACAAGAAAAATATTTTGTGTGCCTGATTTAGCCTTGACAAGACACAATTGAAATGTCATTACAAGCCATGGCCTGCAGCAGGGGGGTGTTCCAAAAAGCAGGTTATGTGAGTTACCACGGTAAGTTTGAGGCTAGGGAAGCATATGACCTCAGCTTTCAGTTCCAAAAACAGAGAGGTATGTTTAGTTGCCATAGCAACTCATGCTCTGTACATAACCTGGTCTGGAGCAGGTTTAGTTGAAGGTTAGTTTGTTTTCAGAGAGGTGCAGCAGCATGGCGTGTCCATTTGAAGATGATTTAGCGGGTGAAGAAGCTCAGATAATACTTTTTCCACCATGAGAGGATGATAAGACCACATATGGATGTTTAAAGATAAACTTTTTTACTTTGATCTAACTTAATTATTTGCTTCAGTTAAGATAATGGATTTTTTTTAGTTCATTCAACTTAAAAATAACACGTAGTAATCAGACATTTATTTTACTTTCATTCAAATGAATTCAATTAAGTAGGTGTAACTTTGTTGCTGCCGTTAGATCGGCCGCGCAAGGAATTGTGGGATACCATTCCCTTTGCCTGTCTGGACGGATTGGTGTACAAGTGTGGGTTTTTGTCTGAATATGTTTAGTTGTAGCTGTTTTACTGTGTTTTGCTGAGTTATTTGTCCTGTTATGTTTAATTCTTTCTGCACCATGAGTGAGAGGATGATGAGTTTATTTAGCACCCCTAGTGCATCAATATGGTTTAAGAACTGAAGTTACAGTTAGAGTCATGATAATGAAATGTATGGTATATATTGTAAATCCACACTGAATCATTTATTTTAATTTTATAAAAATGAGAAAATCTGCTGGCTCAAACTTAGACATATGAGAGTTCAAGAAGTACAATAAATTAATATGGAAAAACATTTTATTGAATTGAAGTAATGTGACATTTAGTTAGATAAATATCAACATTTTAGTTGTATTAACAACTATTGAGTTGGATAGACATAAGAAATTAGGTTGAATAAATTTAACTCAATTACTTGTTACCAATTGAATTAATTCATTTAAGTTTTATAAGTTGTATATATATACACATCACAATGTAATTGGAAATAAGATCAGAAACTCATGTGTTTACTCTGTTCTTTTTCTCCAAGCAGAAACTTTTTCTTTTGCTGATGATGCAGCCGTATTACTTTTTTGATGGGTGTATAATCTTCATACGCCGTCATTAAAATCTCCAACTCCGTCTCACTTAAGTATGGCGCTCTCTTTTTTTCTCCACACGTTTCCATGGTGACTCTGGATATCGGCGATCCATTGAGAATGTCTTTATGTACCTGCCATGCACGCGCATTAACCCAGAGTTACCAAGTCAAGCGTAATTACGCCAACTCATATCCTGCCTTTTTGGAACCGACATACCCAGAGTAAGCAAGTTCAGCCAGACTTCAGCCGGAGTTCAAGGTTAAAGTCAGGGTAGCTTAAACGTGCCTTCCGGAATACCCCCCAGGTTTTCTTGTGTGTATGGTTATCTCTCGTAATACCTTTTGACCCCTTACCCTCATGGTCATTCCATAAACCAACATATGGTCAATAACTATAAAGATTTGTCTGCAAGCCACATCTAATTAGTTGTATGTTAATGGTGACTGTTGTGTTGGAACAGAGTTTTAGTTTTGCCTCTTTGCGTTACCTTTTGGCATCTTGTATGTTGTGAATTACAACTGTGTTTTAAAAGTGAGCATGTATCATGTGTTCTTTGATGTATCATGTGTTCTAGATTTGAGTTTTGCAATTGACTGCAAACTGTGTTTTGGTTTAGATCAAAGAGTGATGTTTTTGCGTTAAAGAAATTGATCATCAGGTTTGGAGAATGTCACTTTGGAATAAACTGTAATACTGAGACAGCTGCTAGTAGACTAGGTCAACTGTAGCAAGAAATCGAAAACTTTATTATGAGGAAATAGTCTTTGAAAAAGAGAGCTCTTTAAAATATAAGACATAGAAGCATAAAATTCTTTAGTTAAATACAAATCTCTGTTCAAAATTGCACAATGTGCATATTGTTGAAGGATTTGCTGCCTCATAGGTTTAAACAACGTAATATAGGATTATAGAAATTACCATAGGAACCAAGTTTCTTGCCTTTTATTGCAGATATTTTTGAATTTAGTTTTTCCACATTTAAATTTTATGAGTTTTTTTTTAATATAATTCTATCAAGTTAGAATATTGCTATATTCCTTAGTGCACCTAATGTAAACCACATTAACTTTCTGTCCACTGACAGGTTGTTGTTTTTTTTAATGCAATTATAAGTTTCTGACTTTTCCCAATTACTGAATTTCAACAAAGTCCTACCAGGTGATGTTTTTTATTCTCAATACACTCGCACATTTACCTTGTTATATTGCTGTAAATCAACGGAACATCTGCCCATACATTTTTGCCTAATAAATGGCTGACCTTTGTGACCACTTTCCTTTGTCTGTTAAGTACTGTTCACTTGTCAATTAGCAACATGAAACCTCCATGAACTGCCTCATCTGTGCTCAGATGGAGCTGGAGGTGAGAAAAGCTTCTTTCATGAGAATAATTAGACAAAAGGAAGCAGCCATCTGTTGACGCTAACTAAACACACTCCTCGGTTCTCCCATCATTCTATTCTTCTTGTCTTTTAATTTTCAATGCAGTTGTCCTTGAGATCATTTTGAAATGTAACACTCACCCACATTTTGCAACTGCAGCTAGTGCTTTTCCGTTTGGACAACCAGATGGGGCCTTGAAAAGCATTAATCTTCCTCCTGAAGCGGGTGATGATTCACCTTTAAGTACTTTTGCATTTCTATTATGTTTGGACAACAAGCTTTTGGAAGAAATCCAAGGCAGTAAAGGGCAGAGATTTAGGAGGACAAAAATGGAATTAATAATTCTTTAATTTGGCAATACAGGTATTAGTTTCAAAGGCTGCCAAGACATTTTTAAAATTATTTTATTTATAAGCAAACGTGTGGTTAGTCATTCTGCTGTTGTGTTCTACTTGTGTTTTTTTGCTTCCGGTTCCGGGTTACGGCAGGACGCGTGCGTGGCTCTCTGCGGATACAACTATCTTCAAATGACTTCAAAAGTTGATTTTCTCCAAAAAAGAGAGCTGACCATGGCCCCCAAGAAAAGCCAGGAATACGAAGACCTTAAAAAGATTCTTGATGATATCCAAGCTACGCTGTATTCCTTTATGGAGCAAGTGTCCACTAAGCTAACGCCACTTACGGAGACGATGGAAGGGTTCCGAAGATTTCGGGAGCAGCATGCAGCAGACCACTCATGACCCCACCCTGCCTGACACTTTAAACACCTTCTTTGCACGCTTTGACACGCCCGGCAGCAGCAGAGACTCTTGTCCTCTATTACAGCTGGAGGAGCAGTCCCAGCCTCTCGTCCTGCAGCTACATCAGGTGAGCTCCACTCTAAGGAGGATCGACACCAGTAAAGCCGCAGGACCAGATAAGGTGTCAGGTCGGGTTCTGAAGCTGTGTGCACATCAGCTGGCTGGAGTTTTTCTGGACATCTTCAATTGGTCCCTGCAGCTCGCCTCAGTTCCCGTGAGCCTCAAGTCCTCCATCATCGTGCCGGTGCCAAAAAAATCATCTGTCTTGTGCCTCAATGATTACCAGCCGGTCGCTCTGACACCGGTGATTATGAAGGGCTTTGAGAGGATCATCCTGAACCACATCAAGGACATCATCCCTGCTACTCTGGACAGTCATCAGTTCGCTTACAGGGAGAACCGATCGACAGAGGACGCAGTTTTACTAGCCCTGCATGCTACCCTGTCCCACCTGGAGCATCCTGACACCTATGTCAGGATGTTATTTGTAGACTTCAGTTCAGCCTTCAACACGGTGATCCCGGACAAGCTGAAACTGAAGCTCCACAACCTGGGTCTGCATGCCTTCCTGTGCCTCTGGATCAAAGACTTTCTCACCAACAGGCCCCAAGTGGTGAGAATCGGGGACTCAACATCATCCACTCGGATCCTGAGAACAGGAACACCACAGGGGTGTGTTTTCAGCCCCGCCCTCTTCACTCTGTTCACCCACGACTGCTCCGCTATTCATTCCACAAACCTGGTTTTAAAGTTCGCCAACGACACCACCGTAGTGGGTCTCATATCCAACAATGATGAGACCCACTACAGAGAGGAAGTTCAGCACCTAACAGGATGGTGCGCTGACAACAACCTCATCCTGAACACCTCCAAGACCAAAGAGATCATTGTGGATTTTAGAAGGACTAGAAAGGTGGTACACACCCCCCTCCTCATTGACGGGGAGGAGGTGGAGCAGGTGGACCACATCAAGTTTCTGGGGATCCACATCACATCTGACCTCACCTGGTTGCTGCACACATCCCACCTGGTGAAGAAGGCTCAACAGAGACTATTCTTTCTCAGGAAGCTTAAAAGGACTGGACTTTCATCTCAACTTCTGGGGAACTTCTACAGAGCAACCATTGACAGCATCCTCTGTCTGAGTGCTATGGTGTGGTACGGGAGCTGCACCGCTCAAGACAGGAAGGACTTGGCCCGGGTGGTGAAAACCGCACAGGAGATTGTGGGAGGACCTCTCCCACAACTCCACTCAGTGTACGACAGCCGGGTCCGACGGAAGGCTGGTCGTATAGCTGCAGACCCCACCCACCCAGGACATCAACTGTTTGTACCTCTTCCCTCTGGGAAGAGATACAGGAGCATCAGAACCCACACGAACAGACTGAGGAACAGCTTCTTCCCAAGAGCAGTGAGGTCCACCCCCCCCCCCCCCCACACACACACACACACACACTCCCCCCATCACACAATTGGGTCAACGACACCCCCCTCCCCCCAGACTTAACATAACCCGCTAACCCCTGTCAGCACACAGCTGACAATGCTCTGACTGTACTTTAAACTATGTACGCAATATTCATGCCGTGTGTGCAATATTAATTCTATATGTGGAATACCCACTCATATGTGCAATATTCACCCCACTCTACCGTACAGTATTTATGTCTTATATAGCTCCTTATTCTTATTTTATTTTATCCTACCTTTTTATATTGTTGGAAGAGAGTTGCTTGAAAATATTTCATTGTGCACTGCAGAATGATAATAAAAGATTCTGATTCTGACATTCATTTCTCACATCTAAAGGGATTTCCCTGGATCTCAACACCATGGAGACCTGCCACCTGCTCCCCAGGAGAAAGAAGACGGATAAACCAGCGATCCTCATCAGGTTTGTGAATCAAAAACACAAGCTAGCTCTGATGAATCAATGTAAAAATCTCAGAGGTTCCGCTGTTTATCTGAACGACCATCTGACCAGAAGGAATGCTGAAATCTCCAAACATGCACGGCTTCTCAGGAAGCAGAAGCAGATTGAGAACACTTGGGTTAAAGGCTGCAGGATTTACGTCAAACCACTCGGTCCATCGGACCGGTCCAAGGTTCTGGTTGTGAACACCATGAAGGACTTTCAAAAGTGTCTTTTCACGGTCGTCTGAAACAACATGGAGTAATAAACCAAAGAGCCAAATAATTTCAAGAAATATGACACCTGGATTCCTCACTTTCTCCAAACGTCTGACATAACCGGATTAACAGCAGAGATTTCTGACCTGCAGACAAGTTGACCTCAACTTTCCCCGCAGTTGATATCAGCTGAAGAAGGATATGGACCTGAATCTAATGTCTGCAGACATAACGGAAGAGAACTATAAACTGTTTAATCCCAGAAGACCAGCTGTTATTCAGCAGCAGAAGAAATGCCAACCTTGGACAATCGACAGATTATGGACCCTTTTATTTTCCCTTACAGCATTACCTTATAATAAAAAAAAGAAAACAAAAATATAAAAAAAGTACAACAAATGATTAATCACTTATTGAAAATGGTTAAATTGATCGATGTTTAATGATATTACTTCAATTGCTCCAAAAATTGATAAATTGATTAAAAAAATCTTTCCTAATGTAGCATAATTTTGCACGTTTTTAACTTTTGATACTTGATGAAATTTTGATATGAAAATTCCTGAAACAATGTTGTGTCTATTTTACTGATATAGTATTATGTTTTAATCATATGAATGACTTTTAAAAGTAACATAATCTGCATATATTTTAGATAACTGATCTGCATTTGCCATGTTAATTTCTAAAATAGTTATTTTTCTACATAATAATTAAATAATTCATCTTTGTCATGTGCTTTATTGATACTTTATGATTTTTAATTCTGTCTGATAAAAGCTAGGAACCAGATATTGATAAATCATGTAATAAAATGGTTATAGTATAACGGGGTGGGATTATACAAGTTTGCTTCCTTCCACTCCCTTTCAAGCAATATTTATTAATATGTCTAATTATCCTAAGTTTGATTAGTTACTGTATGAATGTATAACTGATGATTGTATTGCTTTTGTTTATCATTTCTACTTAATTCCTTGAAATAAACCATTTCAAATCAAATTAAAAAAAACTTCAAATCAAAACTCCTGACGGCTTGTTGACGGCAATACCCTTAGAGCCCAGCACCTCTGTACCAAAACATTAAGATCTTAGGAGAGCCATCTCATGGAAGATGTAGTCTTGTGTTTATTGTTGTCAATGACACGTACAAAACTCAGTTATAACGTAGAATAGGTACCACAGAATTTCTGCACAAACTGTCAGAAACCGTCTCAGGGAAGCTCATCTGCAGTGCTCGTCGTCCTCATCGAGGTCTCCATCTCACTCCAGTTCATCGTCGTAACCGACTTGAGTGGGCAAATGCTCACATGGGATGGCATCTGGCACGTTGGAGAGGTGTTCTCTTCACGGATGAATCCCGGTTTACACTGTTCAGGGCAGATGGCAGACAGCGTGTGTGGCGTCGTGTGGGTGAGCGGTTTTCTGATGTTAATGTTGTGGATCGAGTAGGCCATGGTGGTGGTGGGGTTATGGTATGGGCAGGCATCTGTTAGAACACAGGTGCATTTTATTGATGGCATTTTTGAATGCACAGAGATAGCGTGACGAGATCCTGGGGCCCATTGTTGTGCCGTACATCCAACAACATCGCCTCATGTTGCAGCATGATAATGCACGGCCCCATGTTGCAAGGATCTGTACACAATTCTTGGAAGCTGAAAACATCCCAGTTCTTGCATGGCCAGCATACTCACCGGACATGTCACCCATTGAGCATGTTTGGGATGCTCTGGATCAGCGTATACCACAGCGTGTTCCAGTTCCTGCCAATATCCAGCAACTTCGCACAACCATTGAAGAAGAGTGGACCAACATTCCACAGGCCACAATAAACAACCTGATCAACTCTATGTGAAGGAGATGTGTCGCACTTCATGAGGCAAATAGTGGTCACACCAGATACTGACTGGTTGTCTGAGTCCCCTGATTCCCTCAATAAAACAAAACGGAAGATTTCAGAGTGGTCTTTTCTTGTGGCCAGTCTAAGGCACACCTTTGCAATAATCATGCTGTCTAATCAGCATCTTGATATGGAGATGGATTGTCTTGGCAAAGGAGAAGTGCTCACTATCACAGATTTAGACAGATTTGTGAACAATATTTCAGAGAACTGGTTATTTAGTGTATGTGGAAAATGTTTCACATCTTTGAGTTAATACCATAAAAAATGGGAGCAATAACAATAGTGTTGCATTTATATTTTTGGTCAGTGTATGTAGCACAAGCACAACTCATCCCCAGCACATCCCGCCCCAGAGACCCCCAGCCCCCAGGTCCAGTGCACCCAACATAGGTACACAAGGCCTGGCATTCCGGAGGACCCGGAACAAGAGATGCCAGGGACAAGCATGTTCAGAATCTCTTGGAGCCCGAACACCAACCCCCCAGGTGAGAAAACACTCATAAACAGTCTAAAATGTAAAAGTAATAAAATAAGAAAGTTAAAATATAAAAACAGGTAACATATTAATTAAGAATAAAATAAGATAAGATGAGTTAGTTGAAAAAATTAAAATAAAAAAATAAATAAAAAATTAAAAAGAAAAGTCTAAAATATAAATTAGAATAAGTAAAGACATAAAATAGCATATAAAATATAAGAATAAAAATACCACATGAGAGATCTAATTAAAAGCTGAGTTAAATAGATGAGTCTTTAGTTTCTTTTTAAAAACCTCAACAGTGGATGAGGCCCTCACATCCTCAGGCAGGCTGTTCCACAGACGAGGTCCGTAGTGTCTAAACGAGGCCTCGCCGTGGATTTTTGTCTTCACTCTAGGGACCATCAGCAGGCCTGCGCATGAGGATCTAAGGGCTCTGGGAGGTTCATAAGCTAAAAGCAAGTCTGATATAAAAGAAGGACCAAGGCCATGGACACTCTTAAAAACTATTAAAAGAATCAATCCTGAAGCTGACAGGAAGCCAGTGCAGAGATTTTAAGATCGGTGTAATGTGCTCCCTCTTCCTGGTTCTCGTTAAAAGGCGTGCAGCAGAGTTCTGGACTAGCTGCAGGCGATTGAGTGTGGTTTTCTTTACCCCAGAAAAGAGGGCATTGCAGTAATCTAATCTTGATGAAATAAAAATATGAATTAAGATTTCAGCACTGGCTCTAGAGAGAAAGGGTCTCACTCGGGCGATATTTCTCAGATGGTATAATGCAGTCTTAGTTACTTGAGTCACGAGTAGGTCAAAGCTAAGGTCTGCATCTACAATCACACAGAGGTTCCTTACTGTGTCACATATGTTCATAAAGTGAGTTGACAGATACAATTGGACCTTATTTCTCTCAGCTTCAGAACCGATAACCAAGACTTCAGTCTTGTCCTGATTGAGCTGCAAAAAGTTCTCTCCCATCCATATTTTAATATCTAAAATACAGTTTAAAAGACTGTCCAGGGGTCCAGTGTCATCAGGAGACACAGCTACATATAGTTGAGTGTCATCAGCATAGCTATGAAAGTTATTGCCGTGTCTTCTGATGACATCACCAAGTGGAAGCATGTAAAGGTTAAAAAGTGTGGGACCCAGGATGGAGCCTTGAGGCACCCCACAAGTCAGGTTGTGCCTTTCAGATGAGAAATCATTTAAATTAAAAATAAAATCTCTGTTTGTAAGGTAGGATTTTAACCAATTAAAAGCTGTCCCACTAATTCCAACCATGTCGTGAAGTCTGTTTAAAAGGATAGAGTGGTCAACTGTGTCAAAGGCTGAACTCAGGTCCAGTAAGACTAAAACAGATACTTTCTTCATGTCAGCATTGGACCGGAGATCATTTAAGACCCTGGCAAGTGCCATCTCTGTTGAGTGATGAGATCTAAAACCAGACTGAAACTTTTCTAAAATGTTATTTTCATTAATAAAATCATTCAGTTTGAGTAAAAACAAGCTTTTCTAAAACTTTACTTAAAAATGAAAGGTTGGATACCGGCCGGTAGTTGTTTAGATTGGATATATCTAAACCACTCTTCTTCAGAATGAGTCTCACTATAGCAGTCTTTAGGGATGCACTTCTGCTCCTGGAAAACATCTGGTGACTGCGTTGAAGTATCTTATATTTCTGGTGATGGAGTCTCCGATGATCAAGGCTGTTGGGGTGAAGAGTGGGACTCGGCAGGTGCAGAGCCATCCAGCTCTTCTGCTGCTGATCTCAGTGCTGCTCGCGTGGCGATTTTGGGGTTGCCCAGATTGTGGTGGATCATGGCCTGATGCACCGCTCGGTCACCGCGTCCCGGAGGAGTTTTATCCTCTGGTTAGTAGAAGCTGCTTCTCCGTGCGCCGACTGCCGGCTCTGAGCCGCTACTGGGGTTCGCTTCCCCGCACGGGCCCCAGTGAAGGAAACTGCAGCAGGGTTGTCTGCACCATTCACAATTGTGGAGGAGCATTTCCCTCCCCCGGGCAACCGTACTGGTGTGGCAAGAGATGGTCCTAGCCCATTGCCGTCCCCAGCATTCTTCGTTTCCCAGAATGATGAACCGGTTGGAGAGGGGGAGCTTTGGAGGTGTTCATGGCGGTGTTGGGCTCGACTGGGATCTTTCTTGGGTCCCGAACAACTACCTCTGCCCAGGATAGATGGTCTCTCGGTGTGGAGCAGGAGGAAGGCCGGACACACTCCGCATGTAATGTTATGACTGAAAATATGAGTCATTATATGGTGTATTTGTTAATCCTTCAGCTCAGTTCCCCTCCTGAAATTGTAATTTATCAAAAGTTGGGTTTATCCAGGCTGCACCGTTTTGGACCAGACTTTCCTGTGAGCCTCAGCACATGTGCATGCATCTCCGCTCTCATTGGTTGCATGTTTGTTTGTGGTTGCTGTGATAACAGCTCAAGCATTGTAGTCAGGGGCAGTTTTTTTTTCCTTACAAACTTTTTTATTGGTTTTTCTTCTATTTGAACAATCACTGATAATTGATTCTGACCTTAGTTTGTGGGTGGAGCTGCTGATGTAAGTTTTCTGCTCCTGTTCATCTGTCTTGATCATTGATATCAGAACAGTCAATGGTCTTGCAAAACCTTGACAGATTCATGACAGCCAGCTGGGGTGAGCCATACCCAGAAGAGACAGATACCAGGGCGCCACGGGGCCATCAGGTGGGGAGATCCTGGAGAATTATCCAAATCATGCAAGAACGACTGGTCATTATTATTCAAGTGGGTGCATTTCATATCTCTAGCTAACACAATTACACAAACAGAAATTACAATGAACACGTTTGCAAAAAGAAAAGTGAAATATGTTCTGCAATATTGGCATGTTGTGCAATTCATCCTCATAAATAATATAGTTAACAGAACGAAATAATGTACATAACTGATATTATCGTCAATGTGTCCGTCTGGCGGAGCAGATATAGATGTAGATAGATAGATAGATAGATAGATAGATAGATAGATAGATAGATAGATAGATAGATAGATAGATAGATAGATAGAATATTAACTTGTGGCCGTTTCACTGACTATTTATCGGCAACTATGGGTGTGTCATGAAGCCGCAAAAGCTGCGCTACATTGAGAATTGATTGTGATTTATTAAGGGAAAGATCCGTAGGATGTGCGTGCGCACGGTTTTATAAATCTGAATATTTCTGTGCGTACGCACGTCCTATGTTTCATCCGTACGCCACTTCTGACACAAATCCTACGCAAAGTTTTATAAATGAGGCCCCTGATCACTCACAGTCATGTCCCATCACCCTCCCCACCAAGGGGCCCTAAATGTCTACGGTGCAGTTAATATTGGCGGGTAGGGCGCTAAAGGAGTTCTGCTGTTTGCTAGCAGTGATGTCATTGGTAGGGTGCCCCCTACCAAGTGCCTTACATGTCTAGGGTGCAACTAAAACTGAGAGGGGGGGGCCTATCCCATATGGCAACCATGGGAGGGTGACCAACTGGCAAGTAGCTCCTCCCCCCAAGGTGCAACGCAGGCTGACCCCCCCCTGCCTTCAACCTAATAAGAGATTAAATAATGAAAGGGGTAAGTTGGGGACAGCTGGTAGACTGTCCGCGGGAGGTCAAACAGCCGTCCCCCAGCCCCCTCCAGCATAGGGTCCAGGTCCCCTCAGCCCAGGGGTCCCATCCCCCGAAGCGCCGCCTCAGGCCCCACCACCGCCCACCCCACACAGGTAGAGAAGAGCCAGAAAGTGCTGCCCCCCCCGGAGCAAGTCCAGACCCCCGCCCCCAGGCGCCGCCCCTGGGAGAGCTCTGGTCAGGCCTTTTGTCTGTACTTCTGCTCAATCCCTCTCAGTCTCTTTACATCTCCACCTTCTGGACTAAGCTGAGATGTGATTACAGGAACAATTGAATGATAAGCCATCAGAGCAAGATATGGATGTCCAGACTTCTTAAGGAAGATTATTGACCGTCCTCACAGGTCATTCAGATCTGCTTCCACCGTGGACCATGGCCTTGCAGGAAACTTGGTAGGAATCAAAGTTTCTCTCAAGTTTGTTATCTCACAAGCACAGACATCACATCATTCTTATCAACTCTTTGCTGAGACCTGGCCACCAAACTAACTGCTTGGCTCTTGCTCTGCACTTAGTTATCCCCAGATGTGTAGCTGCTCTGTGTAGCTTTGAAAGAATGTCCTTTTTAAGTGATCCTGGAATCACTATTCTACTACCGTAAAGTAGCAAACCACTGTTTGTTTCCCTCCAACAGAAGCTCTTGACAGAACATCTGCAGTTGCAATGTTTTTGTCTGCCACATGAGAGATGGTAAAAGAAAACCTCATCAGTCTCATGCGTAATCATTGTATCCGGGTTGGCAGTTCATCCAATCTCTTTGAACGCAGCAGTGGTACTAACGGTTTGTGATCCTTCTCCATGTGAAAACTTGTTCTGAAGAGAAACTCTTGAAGCCTATCACATGCCCATGTTAAGTCCAATGCCTCCTTCTCAGTTTGAGTGTAGCGCTGCTCCTTTTCGCTCAAAGCTCTGGACATGTACACAGCCGGTTTCTATCCTATTATTTCCTTGTTTTTGGAGGAGAACTGCGCCCATCCTATTGGAAGTAGAATCCGCAGACACCAGTGTTTCAGCATTTATACAGAGCTAGTCCTGGGGGTGTTGTCAGATCAGCTCTGATACTCTCAAAAGCTTTCTGCTGCTGTGAACCCCAACATCCATGTTGGACTTCTTCAGCAGGTCTCTCAGAGATGTGTCTTTTCTGCCAGGTGAGGCAAAAATTTTCCAAAGTAATTGGCCTTTCCAAGAAAACGTCTCATCTCACTAACGTTGTTTGGCTCCTGCATCTCGGTGATTGCTTTAACCTTTCATTCTGGGCTGATCCCTGATGCTTCAATAATCTGACTCAGAATTTAATCTTGCTTTTTTAAAACTCACATTTGTCATTCAGTGTGACACCTGCCTGTTGGAGATGAGATAATGCTCTTCTCAGTCTATCGGGGCGGCCGTGGTGCAGCGGTAGGGCGGTCGACCCATGATCGTAAGATTGCAGGTTCGATTCCCGCCTTGCACGCCCATGAGTCGAAGTGTCCTTGGGCAAGACATTGAACCCCACCTTGCCTCTGGTGGCAGGCAGGTGCCTGTGTTTGGCAGCGGGGCCACCATCAGTGTGTGAATGTGTGTGTGCATGAGTGAATGGGTCTGTGACTGTAAAGCGCTTTGTCCTTGTAGGTAGAAAAGCACTATATATGTATACGCCATTTACCATCATGTTCTTTCTGTGTGGTTCACTAGATGAGAACGTCATCCATCTGACACAAAACCCCTTTCAGACCTCCCAGTATGCTTGACATTAATTTCTGGAAGTGCTCGGGTGCAGACGAGATTCCAAAACACAAACAATTTTAGCAGTATCGCCCAAATGGTGTTAAAAAGGTGGTCAACAGAGAAGAGTCTTTAGATAGTGGAATCTGGCAGAATCCAGCATTGACATCCAACTTTGAAAAGAGTCTGACTCCAGCCAGCTGTCCTAATGTGTTTTCAACAGAAGGAATATGATTTTTTCTCTTAAAACAGATTTATTCAGCTCTCTTAGGTCAGTGCAGATCCTCACCCTGCCTGTGCGTTTTGGCACCACCACTATAGGTGCACACCACTCAGTTGGCTGGTCTACTTTCTAGATGACCCTGTGCTGCTCTATTCGGGTCAGCTCTTCCTTAACCGTCGGCAAAAGGTGAAGGGATATGTGTCTTGGTGTTGACAGAGAAAAAGGCTGAGCGTTCTGCGTCAACACAATATGGTACTCTCATTCCTTTTTTCCAAGTCACTGAAAAGTCTAGGGTAGAGCCCTGCGCGGGACTATTTTCTTCATCCCGCTCCCGCCCGCACCCGCCGAATTTCTGACCAATCCCGCCCGCTCCCGCAACGTATGCGTTACACTCCCGCCCGCTCCCGCAATATGTATGTCCACTCCCGCCCGCACCCGCAAAACTCATAGAATTTAGTCCCGCACAGTAATAGAGATGCATTGATTTTGTATCGTCTCCCGTCCCGCAGGAAAAAAAACACATATTTGTATTGATATTATTAAAGAGATTCATGTCCCTCCCCCAGCCTCATCTTTTCATGCATTCCTCTTTGTGTAATGTGCAACTTAATTATTAAATATATTTTCACAAATCCTGTTCGGTTAAAATTGTGCGTGTTTGCGCGCGCAGACAGACGGCCTGAAGCGCGCTGAACCAGCTGGTAAAGATGCAGGTCAAAGTCATTTGAATTTACGGAGAAAGAAAAACATTAATGGTTCAACAGAGCTGAAAATCTATGAATTAATTTTTTCCTGACGGAAAAATCCTTCTTTTTTTTTTCTTTTTTTTTAGCTTCAGCCTTTTCCCGTTTTTGCTGTTTTGCGCCTCAGTGGGGCATCAGCAGGCAGATCTGAACACCATGCATGTCTCACGATGAACCTCGCTTGTGTTTCTTTTCTGCTTTATCCATTGACATCATGTCCCTGCCAGGTAACCTGCTCCTTATCCCGCGCAGTGTTGCCAGATAGATTGACAGCTCTTTCATCCTTCTGCTGCGCTAGAGCGTCCCGACTAACGTGTTAACCTGCTATGACCGCATTTTGCGCTCTGTGTAGAATACTCTGGGAGCGCGGGGAAAAAACAACTCAGCTACAGAGGATGTGAACAGGTGAACAGGTAGAGAGGAAAAGCAGGTAAAGATGCGGGGGAGGGGCTTTGGCTTCAAACTCTGTCAGAGAGATGCAAACACGGGCGTCAGATTCAGACGCAGCTTTCACTGCGGGAGTTAAAGCAGAGACTTTCTCTGGGATGATTTTATGAACTCAAACATGGAAACATGATTACCAAGTAGAACTCTTCAAGATAATAAACCTGATCTCTCCACATTCTCAGTGTCTACCATGCATTGATGCACACATTGCTCCATGCAGCGATCAGACCAGAACTTCAGCTGGTAGCTCCGCCCATACGCGACCGCGGTATCAGGCTTTAAAGAGCACAATTTCTAAGAGGCGGGGCGGGGCGCACCCCCAACAACAGGTTAGATGACAGAGGCGATTGGGCGTCTCTACCTGGTGCGTTCACGGAGATTCAGTACATAAGACTCCAACAGCCGCACAGCCTAACGTAGTCCGCTAATATATATTCATGAGATATTCATGGCAGCACTGATCCCGCGGAGTTTTTTTTTTGCCGCCCGCTCCCGCCCGCAGTACAATTCAAACCGCCCAATCCCGCGAGATTTGGGTTGGGTCCCGCGGGACCCGGCGGGACCCAATCCCAATGCAGCCCTCTAGTCTAGGGATCTCCATTTAACAGTGTCTGTGGAGTCCGGAATGGTGTTCTCTACTCTGGCAACCAGCTGCTGCCCCACTCAAGAGTGGCATACTCATAGATGTCCTCCTATGTGTTCATGCTATTTTTGTGAAGGTTAGCTGTGAACATACCTTTGACTTGTAAACGTTTACCTCCTGGTCTTTGTAAGACTTTTGTCAGATTCCCAAACTGTTCTTCGTTGTACAGCATCTCTGAAACTCCTGTCACATCAGCTCCAGTGTCAATTTTAAATACTATGCTATGGCTGTTCAAATCTACTTCTGGGATCCAAGGACTTATTGTGTCTTTACCAGACACGCAGCCTAAGAAAGAAGCTCTATTATCTAAGTCCTCTGTCACCATAGCGATTTTCATGTCTTTTGTCTTTTTAATTCTGCAGACTCTTGTGTAATGTCCCTTTTTCCTGCGCTGATTGCACACTGCTTCACGTGTTGGGCATCGCTACATCCTTGTCCTCTTGAATCTTCACATATAGTGCACTTAATTATTGTGTCCTGTGCGTTTTTTTTACTGTGCGCTTGCCTTTGCACGCGCCATGTTGATACATGTGCATTCCATCCATCTGCACGTCCGCTCTCAAGTTACTGTTAAGCATCTCTTGCTACCTTTTAACTTGCTGACTCTGTCGCGCTCTGTTACCTGCTTTTTCTAAAGTCAGCTTTTTCTAAAGTCAATTCGTAGTTGTTCTGATTACCATTTGTCTTTTAAACTTAGAAACAAATCAGTCTTTCACCATCTTACTGTGAAAAGTGCCGTAGCAGCAGTGCTCTGCCAGGCACTGCAGCTCAGTATGGAAGCTGTCGACCGTCTCTCCCATCTCCTGCTGCCATTTGTTGAACTTAGTTCTTTCAAAAATTACATTTCTGCGAGCCACAAAATCAGTGTCCGGCCTTCACTCAAAGAAATGAAAAAGTGCTGTAGTATTTTTTATGTAAAGTGTTTATGTTGAAAATATTAAATCAATTCGCTTTCAGTAATATAAACAAGGGTGTTATATTGCTTTAAATAACAATAGCAATTTGAGGAATATTTAAAAACGTTTAATAACATTTATTTAACACAGTCAATTTTAAAAATGACATTTGTCCCAACAAGCTTTCCGTTCATCTCACACATGCGCATTATGCATTACGCAATAAAATTCAGCAAGAAGGCAGCGGCCGCCATTTCTCGACGACTCCTCATCTCGTAGTGTGCTCAAGATTTTTCATCAAGTTTCTGGTAAGTACTTTAAGTGTAACAAACATACAAATGAAAACTATGTATAATAAATGTATACATTGGGAATTACTAATCGTTTTAACTCTAACAAGCCCTACTGATTTCTGGAAAAAACAAGGGCGGGAAATTTTTTAAACGTTACCTAAATACTAGGGGTGAAACGATACATGTAGTCGGCTCGAACCGCTTCGGTACGGCAATTTCTGTTAGGATCACATTTGTACTGCTTCATTTTTGCGGTTATTTTGTTTATTCCCCCACCTCCCACCCCCCATGTATAAACCTTGCGCCGAGGTGGAACTAAGGTTAAGTGCAAGTTCCCGCCGAGACGCTCATGTCCAGTGTTGCCAGATTGGGCGGTTTTCCGCCAATTGGGCGGTTTTGGTTCTAAATTCGCGGGTAAAAATGGCTTTGGGCGGGTATGCATAATTTGGGCGGTTTTAGGGTCGGCTCGGCGGGTTTTTCCCCCTCGTGAATATAAAATAGCGGACTACGTTAGGCTGGGTGGTTGTTGAAGTCTTATGTTCTGAAGCTCCGTTAACACACCAGGCAGAAACGCTGAATGGGCTCTGTCATCTAACCCGTTGTTGGGGGGTTGCCGCCCCGTCCCTCCTCTTAGAAGTTGCGTTCTTTAAACCTGACACCGCGGTCGCGTGTAGGAGGAGGAGCTACCAGCTAACGTTATGGTCTGATCGCTGCATGTCTGTGTGTATCGATGCATGGTAGACGCGGAGAACGTGGATGGACCAGGTTTATTATTTTTGGAGAGTTCTGCTTGGTAATCATGTTTCCATGTTTGAGTTCATAAAATCATCCCAGAAAGTCTCTGCTTCAACTCCTGCAGTGAAAGCTGCGTCTGAATCTGACACCCGTGTTTAATCCATCTGACAGAGTTTGAAGCCAAAGCCCCTCCCCCGCCTCTCTCTCTACCTGCTTTTCCGCTCCACCTGTTCACCTGTTCATCTGTTCATATCCTCTTTAGCTCAGAGTTGTCCCCCCCCCCCCCCGCGCGCTCTTTCAACGTGTCCTACACAGAGAGCGCTAAATACAGTCATCACAGCAGCAGATAGTGCTCGGGGCGCTCTGGCGCAAACACAGCACAAGGATGGAAGGAAAAGGTTATATGCAGGTTAACGGGTTAAGAAAATGAATGGAAGAAGGCTAGTCCGCTGAAGAAATATTCAGTACTGTACTCCTTTTATTAATAGTCTGAAACTATCTTTGATTTTGAGAAAGGTTTTATTTTGAAAAATCACCGCATTGGTTACTAAATCAGTCGAGTAGGGGGAAAAAATAAATCAACAAAAGCTGTGTATTGTTGTTTCTCCCAATCATTCATATATACATATGTATACCCCCCCCCCGGTAGGCGGTTTTTTGCAGGGTCTGGCGGTTTTCAGATGACTTTTGGGCTGGAAAACTGTGACTCTATCTGGCAACACTGCTCATGTCTGCGCTCGCGCCAGTTTAGGAAGGGGAGGAGGCCAGAGCGTAGCAGCACAAGTGTGTGAGAGCGCTCTCAGGGTGTGCTGCTGAGTTCACCGTAACAGTTTCAAGGGCTTTGACTTCTACGCGTCATTACCGCAATAACGCAAATGTTTTAAACGGCAGAATTTATTTGTAACGCTCGTTAACTGCACATTAGAACTGAGTGTGACCCCGTCAGTTTCTGTGCAGTTTCTCCTCCTCCTCTGCTCAGTGTCAGCCCGATCACAAAATGGAGGGGGGCGGCTCCTGTCTCACTTCAGAGAACTCTGGCTCTGCGCTGTTTTAATGCACGTTGCATCACGCACAGCAACTTTGCGTGCACTGCACACCTGCTCCCACCGTTGTCCCTCACCCTCCTCAAACAAACCTGCTTAGCTCTCTCATGGTAAGCCAGTGCTTCTCAAATAGTGGGGCGGCGCGGTGCAATGCCGGGGGGGCGCACTAGTGGCCGTTTTAGGCACAGGCAATAATACGGGCAATTGTCCGGTGCGCAAATTTAACGTGGGGTTGGTGGTGCTTGAAAAAAAATGCGCCTCTATTCGGTTCCTGTTGTCTGTTAAATCGTTAAATCACAGTTTACAGCGTGAAACAGTGAATTACCGTCTCTGCAGCCGCGTGCTCCCGTCTGCTGTCACAGCAGCTGCGTGTGTGAGAACGAAAGGGGAGGGGTGGTGTGGGCTCTGGTTGCCAGGTGACACGGGGCACGCGGAGGAACGCTGCCTGTTGCCCAGCACCAGGATCATCACGTGCCTTTAGATCAGTGTTTTTCAACCAGTGTGCCGCGGCACACTAGTGTGCCGTGGGAGATGGTCAAGTGTGCCGTAGGAAATTGCCCTCATTAACTGATCTAAAAAAATTCCCATCTCCAGGAAATCAGCTCTTTGTTTATCCAAACAGGCCCCTATAAAACACTGAGGAGTTAGGAATATAAAAGATCGTAAAACACTTTTTCTTTGCGTTTATTTTATTTTATTAAAGACATTTTGATAAGAATTACGCTACCGCGATTCAGCTGCAGCTCCGGCTGTAATTTGGAAAAGTCCCGTCGCTTTAACTGTCTCCACCAATCATTCTTGGGGGGCTTAATCACATGTCATCAGTCTGACCAATCAGAGGTGGTTAAAGTCTTCACTTCCTTGTCCCGATTTAGCTCGTAAAAACGCTCAGTTCTAACAAAAATACCTGCTAAAGCTCGTCTTTAGCGGTGTAGCTTTCCACAGAATCCGGTATCAGACCGTGGAACAAGTGAACAAAACAATTAAGCTCCGAAAAGCGATCTCCGCCGGCCGTTTTATGCACTACATCTCCCATGATGCATTGGGTTGTAAGAGTGACAGTGCACAAGGAGATCTGTTGTTACACGTCTTGAAACCAACGAACACACTTCAAACTGTTTTTAAATCTTCTAACTTAACTTTTATTACATCTTTTAGAAAAAACAGCTGCAGTTTCCAGCTTTTTCTGCCACAATTATCACAAAAATGCATGTGAGATTGTGGAGGGGCTGTAGATCAATACAGACGATGAGTTTCTCTGATTTTTTTTTTTAAAAATTGGATGCTGGTGTGCCGCGGGATTTTTTTTAAGGTTAAAGTGTGCCGTGGCTCAGAAAAGGTTGAAAAACACTGCTTTAGATTACTCAGTTCATGCTAATAATGTCATTCTTTATGAACTATTGCAGACATTTTGATGACGTGTCTTTATTTCCCATAAATGTTTTCTTTGTCTGCCTGTTGTTTGGTTGGTGTTTAGTATTTGACAGAAAGACAGCAGGTAATGCAGCAAAACAGCTGCACTTTATGACATCATAAATAAACAATCCATCATTTAGAAAAATAATCAGCACAATGTTTTTATCTATTTCCTCAGACTAAAAACATTAAATATATTGGTGCTGCTGTGTTAATGTTTCAGATTAATTTACATTTAATATTATTTATTGATTGAGTTATTTTTCTCAGTATCAAATGGTTCAGTTGGTCAAAATGTTTCTAGTTTAAATAAGGACTTTAATACAGGCACTTTAAACTTCTTTTCTGTTTTAGACTAGAACAGGGTTTCTGTGTGACAAAATAAAGTTAATATGATTTGAAATTTGAAAGTGGATTCATTTTTCTTTTGTTAATGTTAAAAGATACAATTTTAGGTGTAATAACAAAATGTTTATAGATACTTAACTAACATATTGTCACTGCGCGGGTGTGTGGGGTGGGGGGTATGGGGGGGGTTAAGGGGGGCGCGAAACATTTTCTTTTTCCTAGGGGGGGCCTGGCAAAAAATAATTGAGAGGCACTGTGGTACGCAGACACACAGCGGTGGCCTATATTTATGCTTGTGCGGTTTGAGTCTAGGAAATCAGCAAAAAATAACTTCAAGATAAAATATATATATATATATATATATATATATATACACATTCACAAAATATGCTTAATATATACTAATCTTTTTGTTTTTTGTCTAGGTCATGTGGACATGCAAAGAGTGTTCTGCAATTGTATCTAAATGGTATGAGCTACTGAAGCACTATAAATTGGCACATGGCCATTTTGGTCAGAGACATCCATATCCATTCACATACTGTCAATGTCCATGCTCATGTAAAACTTGGAATGCCCTGAAGACGCATTTAAATAAGTCTCATGTTTCACCAAAAAGTACAGAGTAAGAAGTATATACATGTTTTTTTGTGTCCAGGCAGTTCCATACCATCCAATAGGGAATACTTTGCTCATATTTACACCCACTTGAAGCACTTTGAGACAGTTACGTGTATGTATAAGAATTGTTCTTATCAATCTAATATATGTGCTTCATTCAAATCTCATAAAAGCAGGAAACATGGCACTTGCACTGTGAATGACTTAAAAGATGGCATAGTGACAAACAGTAATGTAATTAAGGAATCTTCAACTGATGACCTTTGCACTGATAATCCAGAGTCAGGTTCCAATTTAGATTCTGCCCAAATAATTGACACAGACAAAAATGAGAATCTGAAAGATAAAATTATTCATAATTTGGCGTCTGTTCTTCTGAAGTTGAAGATTAACTCACATGTTCCAAGCCCAGCAATTGACGTGATACTTCAAGACTTGCATTTTATTTTTTCTTCTGCTGTTGTGCCAATAACAAACACTATAGCTGTTGATGTTTTCAAAAAGCATGATCTCCATGTTGATCAGTCAATAATTGATGAGCTGAGCATTGCTATTTCATATCCATCTATCCATGCTATTTCTCATAATCCTCTGCTAATAGCAATTACCAAGAATGGTTCACTAGCAATAGGATTCAAGCGTCAACAATATTACAAGGAGCATTTTAGGATTGTGGATCCTGTTGAATATGTACTTGATGCAAGGACAATAAAAACCTATCAATATGTTCCCTTACTGAAGTCTCTGCAACAGCTGTTGGAGCACAAAGATGTAGTGGATAAACTTATTGATAGTCATCCAGGCTGTAACCAACAGTTGTATTGTTCATTTCAGGATGGTGAAAACTACAAGAACAACTTGTTTTTTTTCAGGAGAAGATTTAAGAATCTCCCTGTGCTTGTATATTGATGACTTTGAATTGTGTAATCACTTGGGAACATCACGCAAGAAACACAAGCTTTGTGCAGTTTACTGGGTTCTAGGCAATTTACCCCATGGTAGTAACTCAGCCATGTCCTCCATTTTCTTGACGTTGCTGTGCAAAAGTACCTATGTCCAAGAGTTTGGCTATGAAAAAATTTTAGATCCTCTTTTGCATGATTTAGTGACTTTGGAGAAACACGGATTGTTCATGCCACAACTGGGGTCATTTGTCAAAGGCACAGTACAGTGTGTCATTGCAGATAACCTTGGGGCTCATGGGCTAGCTGGGTTTGTGGAGGGTTTCTCTGGAAAGTACTAATGTCGTTTCTGTACAGCTGAAAAGAATGAAATTCAGGAAAAAGAAGTGAGATCAGAAGCATTTCAACCTAAAAACAAGGACAGTCATCAGAGTCACATCACTAAAGCTCAAGAGAAAGGGGAGAGCTGCTTTGCTGTCAAAAGACCTTGTGTTTTAACCCAAAGTCTATCTCACTTCAATGTCATTGGTGGTTATTTTCCAGACATTGTCCATGATCTTTTTGAAGGGATAGTTCCAGTTGAGCTTGCACTGTGCATTGCTCTTTTTCTGTCGAAGAAGTTTTTCACTCTTGACCACATCAACAAGCTCATTACATTGTTTCCATACAAGTGGGGGGACAAGACAAACAGGCCTCATTTGTTACCTAAAACCTTACTGCAAAAAAATCCGAAGACTCAAACAATTGGTGGCAACGCCCATGAAAACTGGTGTCTCCTTGGGTTACTTCCTTTGATGGTTGGCACACATGTTCCAGATGATGAACCTGCATGGCAGTTGATTTTGGGTCTTAAAGATATCATTGATATCGTTAATTTCTCTGCTCTGATTGCAAAACATCCATGTTTAGGAAATCAAGGAACTGGTTACGGCGGCTGGAAGATAAGTTTGGGTACTAAAATGAACAATTACCGCCAAATACTGAGAAGCGCTGGCTACCCAGAGTTAAGCCTGAATTCTGTAAACAGAAAGAAAGAACAGGGCGCCAAAAACTTAAGTCCTAACCAAGTAAAGAAACCACAGAAAGCTGAAGTAAACTTCCTTCCTAGTTATCCTGAGGGTGAAACTACAGAGACTCTTGAAGCCAAAAGACGAGCACTGGTTTTGGAGCATAAGGAGAAAAACTCTTATAAGAACCCACAGATCAAGATTAAAATGAACATAACCTTTGCCTACAGAAGACAGGAAATCGTTTCAGAGATGCCATTTATCGCCCAGCTTCAAGACAGATGGCCAGCTCTATTTACTCCAAGTGAGGTAAAGTACTAGTGATCCTCTTAACGATTAACTTATGGTATGATATATTTAGTTTAAGGACATGAGCATCACACTGTGACAGTTCTATGGGAATCTGTGTAATACTAGTATTCGGTTTGAGATTTAATTACTCCATGTGTTTCAGGTAAATGCCGAGTTCACCCACATTACCACTAAGCCGCTGGTGTCCACCTTCATGTTCCAACTAAATCATTATTCAGATCTGTTGTTGAAGACCTTCCGAAAGAAGGGGGGAACATCAGGACTAAGGATAACAAGAATCCTGGCAACCATGGGCAAGGTTGGTACTTACTGAAATCATTTACACTGATCAAGATTATAAGATACATTTCTACCCTAGCCTAAGTGTTCTGAAAAACGTAATAAAATTTCCATGTTCACTAAAACATTTTTCTGTCTTGTGCATCATTTGGCAACATCTGAAATTACATAGACGCCATTCCCATCTGGGAAGGGTAAAAAATAAATGTATGCAGTTTTAAATATAAATAGGTAATATTGTTTACTGTATTTTCACCACCATAGGGCCCCACTGGGTTATAGGGCGCAGTCTCAGTTATGGGTGATTTTTCAGTATTTGACACATACATAAGGCGCACCGGGTTTTAGGGCGCGGGCACGTTAACACATGTCGGTAAAACATGCATGCTAGTGTTGAACCTTTCCTGCTATGACGTTTCTGGGTTAATAAAAGAGCCAGTCTCCGTTCTTTTAGATGAAACCTTTTTTTATTGCTGTTCTCCGTATCTAAGTAACACAAATTGAATGCACGCTCACACACTGACTTGCGCTGAGCGCTCTGCCCCCCTCCTTCATGCACACCCACGAGCGCAGACACAATGGCTTCAGCACACACACACTCATTCCACCTCACTATTGTTTAAAAAAGGCAGCGAGAGCAAAACTGAGTTGGTGGTGATATATTTTTTCAGTCATAAATTAGCATCCAAAAATCCATCAAAGTCCTCATCTTCTGTATCTGAAATGAGGGCTAAATTTCTATCAAACAGGCCAGGTTCCCTCTCAACATTGTCAGAGTCCGTCTCGTTGCTGTGCAGCTCCTAATTCTTGATGATGCTGGCTTTTCAGCTCTTCAAAAGCAGTGAAAGCAGACACGTTAGCCCAAGCTTTTACAATCCATTTACAAAGGTTGGTGTATTTCGCCCAGCGCTGCCTCCCACAACAATAAAAGGCGACTTTTCCTGCCCCATTGTGCGTAAAGTACTGCGCTGGTCCCGTTCTTCTTGAGAAGAAGAGACCAGCGACTCACCGGGATGTCAAAAGTCAGCGGCGCCTCATTCATGTTGTTGATGTAGCTGGGCTGGATGTGTTTGTCTGCTATCTTTTTACTGCAGAATGAGCGAAAGATTTGATTTGAATTAGATTTGAAATGGTTTATTTCAAGCAATTAAGTAGAAATAATACACAAAAGCAATACAATCATCAGTTATACATTCATACAGTAACTAATCAAACTTAGGATAATTAGACATATTAATAAATATTGCTTGAAAGGGAGTGGAAGGAAGCAAACTTATATAATCCCACCCTGTTATACTATAACCATTTTATTACATGATTTATCAATATCCGGTTTCTAGCTTTTATCAGAAAGAATTAAGAATCATAACGTATCAATAAAGCACGTAACAAAGATGAATTATTAAATTATTGTGTAAAAAATAACTTTTAGAACTCAACATGACAAATGCAGATCAGTTATCTAAAATATATGCAGATTATGTTTCTCATAAAAGTCATTCATATGATTAAAACATAATACTATATCAGTAAAATAGACACAACACTGTTTCAGGAATTTTCATAGCAAAATGTCATCAAGTATCAAAAGTTAAAAACATGCAAAATTATGCTACATTAGGAAAGATTTTTGAATCAATTTATGAATTTATGGAGCAAGTGAAGTAATATCATTAAACATCGATCAATTTAACCATTTTCAATAAGTGATTAATCATTTGTTTTACTTTATATATATATATATATTTTTTTTCTTTTTTTTATTATAAAGTAATGCTGTAAGGGAAAATAAAAGGGTCCATATTCTGTCGATTGTCCAAGGTTGGTATTTCTTCTTCTGCTGAATAACAGCTGGTCCTCTGGGTTCAAAACAGTTTATAGTCTCTTCCATGTTATGTCTGCAGACATTAGATTCAGTTCTATGTCCTTCTTCCGCTGATATCAGCTGAGGTGAAAGTTGAGATCAACTTGTCTCCAGGTCAAAGCTCTGCTGTTATTCAGGTGACCTCAGACAGATGGAGAAAGTGAGGAATCCAGGTGTCATATTTCTTGAAATTATTTGGCTCTTTGGTTTATTACTCCATGTTGTTTCAGACGACCGTGAAAAGACACTTCTCAAAATCCTTCATGGTGTTCACAACCAAAACTTGGACCGGTCCGGTGGACCGAGTGGTTTGACATAAATCCTGCAGCCTTTAACCCAAGTGTTCTCAATCTGCTTCTGCTTCCTGAGAAACCGTGCATGTTTGGAGATTTCAGCATTCCTTCTGGTCAGATGGTCGTTCAGATAAGCAGTCGAACCTTTCAGGTTCTTCCTTTGGGTCATCAAAGCTAGTTTGTGTTTGTGATTCACAAACCTGATGAGGATCGCTGGTTTATCCGTCTCCTTTCTCCTGGGGAGCGGGTAGCAGGTCTCCATGGTACTGATATCCAGGGAAATCCCTTTAGATGTGAGAAATGAATGTATTTGCTGTTCCAGAGTCTCCCCACCGCTGGTTCACTGCTAGCTACGCTAGCGCTAGCATTAGCAGTGCTCGCTCCTGCTGTTGGCTTCGCTCGAGGCTTGATTGGTACTCCAGTGAGAATGACATTATTCATCCTTACTTGCTGTTCCACATCGTCCAGTCTTTTCTCCAGAATGTCGACCCGGTTTTCTCGTTGCTCGTTTTGAGCCCAAAATCTTCGGAACTCTTCCATCATTTCCCAAAGTGGCGTTAGCTTAGCTGACACCTGATCCATAAAGGATTTCAGCATAGCTTGAATATCATCAAGAGTCTTTTTGAGGTCATCGTATTCCTGGGTTTTCCTAGGGGGCATGGTCAGCTCTCTTTTTGGAGAAAATCAACTTTTTAAGTAATTTGAAGATAGTTGTATCCGCAGAGAGGCACGCAACGTGCCCTGCCCATAAACCGGAACCGGGAAAAAAAAAAAAAAGATGAACAGCTTTTCATTGTAATCTGCTGGAAGTCACTGCGGCACCGTAATCCTCAACCAGATGGAAAAATGACGGCGTTTCATAAAACTATAATAAAAAGCTTCCTCTGTAAGCGTTACTGCCCTCAGTCAAATGGTGACTGCAGAGAAGTCACCTTTTTTTCCACGGCAACTCGGCTGCGTCTTCTTGACTGTCTGAGTTTGTTTTCCAGCTTCCTCCACTTGTGAACCATGGATTCATTCATCTTGAATTCTCTGCAGCTGCTCCCATGTTCCTCCGTGTAGCTGATAGCTGTCGTTTAAACTGTGCTTCAGCCATGTTGTAAACAATGTTGTTCACGCCCACACTACCGCCCTCCGTTCTTATGCCGTCTTCTTCTATGCCCTACAACAACACGCCTCATAGGGCGCCCCTACATTTTGTAGAAAATTTAAGACCTAAGTGCACCTTATAGTCATGAAAATACGGTACTTTAGGCACTGGGTCACCATTTTACACTTATATTACCAGTGATGAAAGTCTTCCGGGAATTCCCAAAAATCCGGGTTTTTGAGCAAACCGATCGTACTTTCTGGAAAATAAAGACCTTATCTCTACAGACAAATTGCTTTCCGGATGAAAAAATGGTCTGAAATTGGCGAATTTTAGCTTTATTTTTTTATATTTCTCCGCGGATCGCTTCCTCTATGGGCGCGGCCATCTCTCGTCTTCCCGGCCTAATTGACCAATGACGGGAGATCTTAGTTGCTTTCGGATGCGTCGACAGCTCTGATTAGCTCTGTCTGTGCCACGTGGTCAGCGTGACTGATTCCCTAGAGACCAAAACTGGCGGACCCACACTAAACTTTCACAAACAAATCTGAAGAGTTTGCGATCAAATTTGTGTTAAAATAATGGTGGGCATCGTCATTATTGAGCGTGGTCACGACCTCAGTTGTGAGAATAAGATAAAAAACAACTTTAAGTGGTCTTGGCTGGAAGAAAAAGATTTTTAAGGTAGTGTAGGTCCAATACATTTTGTGTAAAATAATCTCAAAACCAAATTTTGAAATAATTTCAGTTTTTATTTTGAATACATTTCTCTATTTCAGTGTTTTTCAACCATTTTTGAGCCACGGCACACTTTAACCTTGACAAAAATCCCGCGGCACACCAGCATCCAGAAAAAAAATAAAGCAAAAACGCAGTCTGTATTGATGGACAGCGCCCCCCCCCCCCCCCCCCCCCCCCCGCAATCTCACGTGCATTTTCGTGATAATTGTGGCAGAAAAAGATGGAAGTTGCAGCAGTTTTTTCTAAAAGATAAAATAAAAGATAAGTTAGAAAATTAAAAATCTGTTTGATGCGTGTTCTTTGTGGTTTCAAGACGTATAACAAGGACAACTCATTGTAAGCTCGGATGCTGTTCCTTTAAGCCAATGCATCATGGGAGATGTAGTGTAAAATCTGACGCTACAGGACGCTAAAGGGCAGAAAGATTAGCGTCTCAGAGCTTCATGGTTTTGTTCTCTTGTTCCACGGTCTGACATCGGATTCTGTGGAAAGCTACACCACTAAAGACGAGCTTTAGCTGGTATTTTTGTTAGAACTGAGAGACTTTATGAGAAGAATCTGAACAAGGAAGTTGAGACTTTAACCACTTCTGATTGGCCAGACTGATGACATGTGATTAAGCCTTCAAGAATGATTGGTGGAGACAGTTAAAGGGGAGGGGAGGGACTTTTCCGCAAACACCTTTAGTTGTAGCTAAATCGCGGTAAATTCATTCTTATCAAAATGTCTTTAATAGAATCAAATAAACACAAAGAAAAAATTCTTTTATGATCTTTTATATTCTTAATTACTCAGTGTTTTATCAGGGCCTGTTTGGATGAAAAAAGAGCTGATTTCCTGGAGATGGGAAATGTTTTTAGATCAGTTAATGAGGGCAATTTCCCACGGCACACTTGACCATCTCCCACGGCACACTAGTGTGCCGCGGCACACTGGTTGAAAAACACTGCTCTATCTAATTTATTTGTATTTCCTAATTACCATGATTTAGTTCAGTATGATTGACATTAATTATAAGTATTTGGTGGTTTGGACCCACACTCCCTTAAAAAAGAATGTTTACAATGTTTAATTTAGTTTGTATGTTTGTTTTGATTTTTTCCAGATTACTAAGTATTGATGGTAAAGAATTGATGTATTATGCTATAGAAAGATAGTTTAAAGCAGATCCCAATGTATGTTTTAATTATAGTTTGAGAAAACACTGCAAGTGGGTGTTGAAAGTTAAAATCATGTACAAATGTGGTACTTTCATAGAATATCATAGTTACTGGTGTTCTTTTTGCCATTTGGGGCTTTGATGTTACTATATTTTTGCAGTTGTGTGTTTTGCAGCTTTTAGGAAAAGCTTAGATTGTAGGATTGTGTTACTTTTATCAATTATCCAAATTCTTTTTTAGGACCAGCAAGTCCTTAATGGTAAGTCAAACTAGGGGTTTGAATGACAAATCATGATCCTCCAATTAGTCTTAGTTTCTTGATTAAGAAGTGAATAACTAGCTGCCAGAATGTACCAGAATGCATCTAAGACCATGTATTTTTCCAAAATTTCTCTCCACGCCGCCATATCGCTCAAAGAAAAGTTCAAGGATTTTTTTCCTTGCCTGACTTTCATCACTGTTTCACATTAAGCTTATAAAATAGTATTCACAATGTCTCTCTCTTTATTTTCTCACTGCCTGAGGTTCTGTTAACCACACATACACTGATTTTTAATCTTACTTTTTAATCTTACTCACCTTAATGGGCAATGCAAACATGGGTGTTTCACTCTGTTCTGGTTTAATTTTTTCCATTTCCCATTTCTGTAAAATAAAGTTCAGGCAACCTGTGCACAGAGATTACTGTGTGTAGTTTGTGAAAGTTTTTTTTTTTTTTTTTTACAGAACACATCTGTTGAAAAACGAAGAGAGTGCATCCTGAAAGTGGTTTGTTTACCTCAATGAAAGTCCTGATGACCGGATAAAGGAGTCCCTGGTAAGTGTCAAATGTGTGTGACATGAATCCTTGGGTGTAACATTTCTTCACTTAGAAATGTTAAGACTATCTTCATACGGGTTTTGTATTCAGCTCCGTAAACAAATAAAACGAAATTTTTCCTGTAAAGCTCAGAATTTAAAGTGTGCTTACAAGGTTTGATGCTAAATCGTCCAGCAATGTACAACATTTCTTACAGGTTTTAAGTCCAGAGCTTGGGTAAATATCAGGAGTATTATTTTTTTCTAGGCTGAAAATGTCATGATGTAGGTAAAGCTTCTTATATTTAAGTATTTTCTAGTTCTAGTTTTTTATTATTGTAATTGATTTTGTATTTGTTGTTGGTAAAAGCCTTAAAACATTTTGAACTTTAATGAATTATATATATATAAATATAACGTGACAGTAAGACTATCTGAAAAACACTTAAAACACATCTTCATAAGTAATTTATTCTAAATCCCTGCTTTAGGATGCTGATCTTGAAGCGCAGCAGGCAACGAATGAGCAACTCAACATGGTGATCTACGTCAGTGGTCCCCAACCACTGGGCCGCGGACCGGTACCGGGCTGCGGGACACTTGGCACCGGGCCGTGGAGCGGTACCGGGCCGCGGGAAATTTTGGCACTGGGACGCACAGAAAGAAAAAATAATTTCCATTTTTTTTCCCCCCGAAAAAAACGTTTCATTTTGAAAAGTGACCGGATTCTCTCTGTTCCATCCGTCACACTTACCGCATGTCAAAGTCGCGACACCAAACATCAGGTGATACACCCCGCTAAAATGAAACCCAAACAACCACAATGAGCAAAAAACAAACTTCTTTGACAAGGGGAATATTATTATTATTATTACTAAAGAGATAATACCACCCCCTGTCCACGGTAAATGTGTCTTGCGTTGCACCTCAACCCCCCTCTTTAGTTGTAAAGACAAACGTTTTACATTGGTAAATGGTAAATGGCGTATACTTATATAGCACATTGATTTAACTTAATTATTGTGATAATAAATCATATTTTTTAGTTCAATCAACTTAAAATATACCATTTTGCTATATGAAATAGTTATTTTACTTTCATTTAAATTAATTTAGTTAACTAAGTGAAGCTGCTGGGTGAATGCGTCATTATGTCATAACGTAAGCACATACGACTGCAGACTCCCTCGATGGTGAGTTTTAATCATATTAGTTTTGATAAAAAAGTTCATTTTTTCTGAAACTTTGCTCTTGAAATACATGAAAAGAAACTTTGCTAGCAGCCATTTGTGGACTTAAAGAAAATAAATCTCTTTTCATTACTATCTACTTTGAGTAGGAAAATGAAGTCATTTTGTATGGTTTATATAGAACATAAAAAAAGTGTTTGTTTAAATTTTTTGCCATTTTTTTGATTGCCCACCCTTTCTGGTGGAGTTCAAACTTGTCATAACATAATGTCGCTGCCAGGTGTGTACCTGTCAGTTTTAATATCAAGAGAAATATTACAGCTTAAAAATCTCATGTTTTATCCTGGCATACATGCATGCATTGTTATAGGTTTAATTTGAAGCAGTGTATCAATTTAATTCAAACTGCAGACCAACCGGCGGATGCAGGAGATTTTCAAATTTGGAAGGCCCCTCCCTAATTCCCCAATTGAACTGGTGCGATAATTTGGGAAATTGTCCTATCTCTGTGACAAATCACAAGTCGTAGGGATTTGACTTCAGCGCAGATTCCCCGAGTTCGTCAAAGGCTGCCAACCACCAACAACAACCAAAGAATCACAATTCCAGTTAAAGTAGGCAATATCAAATATCTAGGTATTCATTTTTCCCCCAAATTATCAGAACTGGTGCAGCTAAACCACACTCCATTACTGAAAAGCACACAGGACGATCTAACCCGATGGACCAACCTGCCTCTGTCCCTCATGGGCAAGGTAGCCACGGTTAAAATGAAAATCTTACCCAAAGTCAATTATCTCTTCTCAATGATCCCCACACAACCGCCACTAAAATGGTTCAAAGCATTAGACTCATCCATATCAAGCTTTCTATGGAACAATAAACCTGCGAGAATTAGTCTAAAAACGTTAAAATCTGCAAAAAGCTGTGGAGGCTTGGAACTACCTAACTTCCACAAATACTTTCTTGCAAATAGATTACAATACATCTTAAAATGGTTAAAAAAATAACCCAGAAACCAACTCATGGTTAGACTTGGAACAGGCGTTATGTGGGAAGATCAACCTGTCAGATCTTCCATTTATTAGCCAAACAATTAAAAAACAAGATTGTTTCAAAAGTATCAATATAAACGCAACTTTAACAGCCTGGTGGGAATTTATAAAAATATCTAAGTCATCAATTCAACCGTGCAGAATGACACCCATCTGGAACAACCCAGACATCCTCATAAACAAAAAGATGATACACTTCCCAGCTTGGCAAGCAGGGGGCGTGACGCTACTAGAGCACTTAATTATTGACAGAAGATTCATAACTCCCCAGGAACTACAAGATAAGCATGGAATAAATAACTTCTTGGAATATCAGCAACTTAAGTCTATTATTACTAAAAAGTTTAAATACAGAGACAACGATTTTAAGCTACCAGAGGTAGTTACCGCTCTGATTAACTTTTCAATGAACAAAACTCTCTCAAAAATATACAAACTTTTATGTAAATTAGATAATAATATTTCACTTCCAATAACAAAATGGGATGCAGATTTGAGCATCAGCACAGATGAAAACTTTTGGTCAGAACTTTGTCTAAACACCTTTAAACTGACTAAAAGTCCAAATTTGCAGCTAATCCATTTCAAAACTCTTCACAGGATTTACTACACTGGACAGAGGATGTTTAAGATGGGTCTCAGTAACTCAGACATTTGTGAGCACTGTGATAGTAATCTACCTGATAGTTACATGCATGCACTGTGGTTCTGCACGCCTGTCCAGGCTCTCTGGCAGCAGGTGTGTGCCGATCTATCAGCCTGGCTTAAGGTCTCAATCACGGCTTCACCATCACTTTGCGTGCTTGGTGACATGAGTGCCATCGAGGTAGAAGGAGAATTATTAAATATCATTTTCATAACTCCTATTGCTAAAAAAACCATCTTAATAAACTGGAAAAACAAGAAAAATATAAATATAAGTCAATACAGAAATCTGCTTTTTGACCATATCAGCTTGGAAAAAATGTCAGCCCAAAATTCAAGTAACTTGGAAAGAATTCTGTCTCTCTGGTCTCCCATAGCTAACTCCATGACTTAGGGGGGGGGGGGCTGGTTGTTGCTGCTCCTTGCCTTTCTGCCGTGGTGCGGGGTGGGGGTCGGGGCCTCTGCTGCCCGGTGGGGGCTGGTGGGGGGCCCATTCGTTGGGGGGTCGGTTCCGGTGCCTGGGCGGGGCGGGCTGGGCGCTGCGTGGTCTTCTGGGCTTGGCGGTGGGGGGTGCGTGGTGGGGGGGTTGGGTGGTGGTCTGGCTTGGCTTGGGGGGGTGGTCTCTTTGTCTGTGCTGGGGGGGGGGTCGGCGGGGGGTCCTGCTCGGGGGGGTGGGTCCAGCGGCACTCTATGGGCTGCCCGTCTACACCTGGGGCTGGGATCAACCCTTCCCTGGCTCCGGGGCGGGGCAGGGCAACCCTCTTGGGGCCCCCGGTCGCTCTGGGCGTCACCCGCTCCGGCTGCGGGGTCTTGGGGGGGTGTGTGGGGGGGGGGGTCTGTCGGCCCTGTCTTGTGGGGGGGCTTTCCGGGGGGGGGGGGCACCATGGGTACGGGGCCTTGGGGGTTTGACGTGTCGGGGTCTCCGCTGGTGGCAATCGGCGGTTGCCCCGGCCGGTTGGCTGCCTTGGTCCCGTCGAGGCCTGACCAGAGCTTCCTCGGGGCCGGCGCCTGGGGGTGGGGGCCTGGGCTTGCTCCGGGGGGGGCGGCGCTTTCTGGCTCCTCTCTCTCTGTGTGGGGTGGGTCTTGCTGGGCCTGGGGCGTCGGTGCCTCGGGGGATGGGGCCCCGAGGCTGGGGGACCTGAGCCCTATGCTGGGGGGGGCTGGGGGACGGATGTTTGACCACCGGGAGACAGTCTGCCAGCTGTCCCCAACTCACCCCCTTCCTCATATAATCTCATATTAGGGTGAGGGGGTGGGGGGTTTAGCCTGCGATGCGCTTTGGGGGGGGGCTACTTGGCAGTGGTCTCCCTCCCATGGTTGCCGTATGGAATGGGCCCCCCCTCTCTCGGTTTTATTTGCACCTTAGACATGTAGGGCCCTTGGACATCACTGCCAGCAAGCAGCAGATGTCCTCCTAGCACCCTACCCGCCAATTTTAACCGCACCTTAGACATTTAGGGACCCTTGGTGGGGAGGGTGAGGGGACATTACTGCGAGTAATCAGGGAATGTCCTCTCTGTGCCATACCCACCAATTTTAACTACACCCCCCTAGTACACACACCTTTTTACTTCTCATAATATACATTCAAACACAAACACACACACATGCACACATACACCCTTACGAACACAAGCACACACATTATACAAGGAAGGTGGGTCCAAGGTCCATCTGTCCCCTACCCCATCCCTGGTGGGGGGTACTGGGCCCTTGGCAGCGGCGGCCGTGTCCCCTGGGTGCCGGTTTCCTGGGCCCGGCGGGGCTCTCTCCGCGCAGGGAGGGAGTTCACATTACACCTGAGCCGGGGGTGTCCGTTTCCTTGTGGGGTGGGTTCGGGTTTTTGCCCCTGGGCGCTGGCCCCCCGCCCACATTCCAACTGTGGCCGAGCCTGGTCGGGCCATGTTAACAACAACCCTTGTGGGCCCCTCTTCTCTCCGGGGTGCCCCCCTCCGGGGCGGGGCCGGCTATCCCCTGCCTTGCTCCTTCCTGGACCAACCGTAAGCCGGGTGGGTGGCTGCCTGGAGTGCAGAGCGGGTCTCCCTTGGGGGGTCCTGGCTCGTACCTGGGGTTGGGGCGGGGGGATACCCAGAACTCCTGGGTGGTGACGAGGTGCTCGTCTGGGGCTGTGGGCGCTCTTCTCGGGTGGGGGCCTGCGTTGGGCCCTCCCGGCGCGGCGGGGGGGCTGCTCCCCTGGTTGGGCTGGGGCGGCGCTCTCTTCCCCCCATGCCTCCCTGCTCTCTGGCTCTGGGGGCCTTGTGGTGGCCCTGCTGGCCCTGGCCTGGGTGGTGGATGTGATCGCCCGGGGGGTGGTTGTTCTCTGCCTGCTGCCGGGTGGCGTTTGGAGTTCCGGCTGCCGCTGCTGCTGCGGCGGGGGTCTTGGTGTGGGGATGGCTGGTCACCCCTCCCTCCTTCTTTTCACATTCCACCATTCATTTAGAAGAACTTAAACACTCACCTGAGCACAGGTGTTAGCTCACCTTTACACTAATAATTTGCATGATTGAATGAATGAAATATTTCACACCAGTTGGTTTAAAGGCATGAGTATGCGTGTGTGAACAATATCTGTATTGTGTGCATGTTTTGTGTATATGTTGACACGTGGACATCTTTACAGTTAACAGGTGTGTTTATAACATCTGAATGTGTGTGTGGACAGGCCCCGCCCTTTGAGATTTGTATTACACTTGAACCTTACCGTAATGATAAACATCCAGTAAAGTTGTTGCTTTAGGCTGCTTCATGGTTCTACCCCCCCCCCCCTCCTATTATCACCCTCCTCTCCCCCCTCCACTCTAACATCCCTCTCTCTTCTTCCCTCCTTTCCTTTTCCGTCCGGTCCAGCACCAAAGATTTTCTAATATGATAAATTTAATAATTTAATTTAATAAAGTTTGGCCTCAACTACAAAAGGGGTTTATTCAGACATTCCTCTGGTTTGTCATAGATTCATAACCCCTGTTGTTAAAGCAAAATATGTCCAACACAAGAGGCCTTCAGCTCTCATCTGTTTGCCCAGCTGTTGGACAGGACAAGTTAAAAAAAAAAGATAAAGAAAAAAAAAAAAAAAAAAAAAAGGCTGCCAACCACCATCATTCCTGGTAATTTTCCTATGGGGGTAGGGCAGTTCAGACCGGGGTCAAAGGTATATATATATTACACACAAATATAAATCTTTATTTGATGGGTCATTTTTTCAGGAAAATAAAACTTTTGTCCAGAGAGGACAGCTTTTTATTAATACTGCACATTGATGGTTTGGAAAATGCAATGCCCTGGGTACATCTAGAGAAAGCTATTGTTACCATCTGGGTGTAACTCTGCGCTCTTTCATCTATTTGACTGCATTAATCGAAACATTATCTGAAGTGCTATGGTTATGAAAACATTTTAAAACCTTTAGCAATTAACTTTTCATTGTGTGTGACAAGAGTGGCCTGGTGTACATAGGAGGCAGATGACTATTAAGTTCAGGAACAGGTTTTATTCTCCGGTCTCACACTTTGGCTGCACAGCTCACACATGCTCCCCCTTCACACTGAGCTCCTTCTCTTTTATGGGTTCCAGTTAATTGACTGGCCACGCCCAGGAAGGAAGCCACATTTAAACAAACATTTCAAATAATTACAACAAAAGATAGAAATGTCTTGTAAATAATACAGTTAAAGTCCTGCAAACAAAGACATACATAAATAAACAACTGAAATCATTACAACAAAATGTATATACAAAGAAATCCAAATTATTTCCACTTCCTGTGCCCATCTATTAAACAGGAAGTAAGGCCTTGGCCACCATTTTGTTCCTTGGGCAACAGGAAGAGAAGGTGAGAAACATTACAAAAATCAAAGAAGTCTTAAACATGTGGTGATTATGCATTAGGTGTCTAAAGGTGATGAGTTATGACAGACCGGTGACAAGTAGAAAAACTACTTTGTCACCCCCCCCCCCCCCCCCCCCCTTAAAAGCCGTTACTCATCAGAGTCACGGGACAAAAAGTCTGCCACTACATTCTGGTGTCCCGACTGGTACTTGACATGAAAACAAAATGGCTGGAGAGATAAATACCATCTGGTGATTCTAGCATTAGTGTCTTTCATCCTATGAATCCACTGCAAAGCACGATGGTCAGTTTCAAGAATAAACTGTTTACCGATGAGGTAATATTTTAAAGAGTCAAGAGCCCATTTAATGGCTAATGCTTCTTTCTCAATGGTTGAATACCTCATCTCTCTTGGAAATAGCTTCCTGCTGATATACTGCACCGGAAATCGACGCCCCTCCGGCCCTTGCAGCAACACCGCACCCAATCCTACTCCAGATGCATCTGTCTGAACTGTAAATGGAAGAGTGAAATCTGGACATTGCAAAACGGGTTCTTGACATAGACAGGTCTTTAAGTCATTGAATGCTTTTTCAGACTCAGGGTTCCATTTAACTTTCACTGGGCTGGATTTGCGAGTCATGTCAGTGAGAATGGCTGATCTGGATGAAAAGTCTGGAATAAGTCGGCGGTACCAACCCACTAATCCCAAAAACGATCTAAGTCTCCTCTTTGTGTTAGGTAGAGGTGCAGCTAAAACTGCCTCTACTTTACACACCTGAGGGCGAATCTTACCCCCTCCTATTATATAGCCCAAGTACTCAACCCGAGTTTTTGCTATTTGACATTTTCTTGCATTTATTACCAGCCCTGCATTCTGAATCCTTTGGAATATGTCTGATAAGTGCTGGACGTGTTCATCCCAAGACCGGCTGAAGACAACAATGTCATCAATGTAGGCCGCTGCATAGTCCTCTGCTCCTCTCAACACTTCATCCACCAACCTCTGGAATGTTGCAGGCGCTCCGTGCAGACCAAATGGCATTACTCTGAACCTGAAGAGACCAGTAGGAACTCTGAATGTAGTCAGATCTTTTGAGTCCTCTGTTAGTGGTACTTGCCAGTACCCTTTATAAAGGTCCAAGGTTGTGAGAAATGTGGCATTTCCCAGGCGCTCAATCAGTTCATCCACCCTAGGCATAGGATAGGAGTCAAAAGCAGAAACAGCGTTCAACTTTGAGAAGTTAACACAAAACCTGAAGTTTGGATCATCCTTCATGGGTACCAGGACCACAGGACTGCACCATTCACTGCGAGAGGGTTCAATTATGCCATTTGCGAGCATCTCTTGTACATCTTCCTTTAGCTGGGGAACCAGATGAGCAGGGATGCGACAGGAAGTGTCTCTCACTGGCTTTTGAGCAGTTGTTTTAAGGTGAATACGATGTTCAATCAGATGCGTACAGCCTGGTTTTGAACTGAAAACCCCTCTTGGAATGCACTTTTCAAGTTGCTGGCGTTTCTCCGCTGGAAGATGACTTAAATCAGGAAACAGATTCTCATTTGATGTTGGGAGGTACTGCTCCTCAACCTCTTCATCTTGCACAGCACGTGCCCACAAAGCTGTAGAATGTTCCTCTTCAGACCACTTTTTCAGCAGGTTCACATGAAACACTTGATGTTGTTTCCGACGTTCTGGAAGGAAGAGTTCATATGTTACAGGGCCCGTTTTCTTTGTTACCGTGTAGGGACCTTGCCACTTTGCCAGAAGGCTGCTTTCAGATGTCGGTAACAACAACAGAACCTTTTGGCCTTCCTGGAAAACTCTCCTCCTGGAAACTTTGTCATAGTGATGTTTCTGCTTCTGTTGAACTTGGGTCATATGGGCAGTTGCTAATGCTTGAAAGTTGTCAAGTTTGTCTCTCATTTTTAGAACATAAGACAGCTCACCACACTTCTGCTGTGGGGCAGGACCCTCCCAGGTTTCCTTCAGAACATCCAAGGGGCCCCGCACCGGGTGTCCATACATCAGTTGGAAGGGCGAAAAACCTGTGGATGCCTGAGGAACCTCTCTGTAGGCAAACATCAAAAATGGAAGCCATTGATCCCAGTCCGAGCCAGTGTCATTGACAAACTTTCTCAACATAGACTTCAAAGTCTTATTGAACCGCTCCACAAGGCCGTCCGTCTGGGGATGGTAAGGACTGGTCTTCACTCCTTGAATTCCAAGCAGCCTGTAGACATCCTTTAACAGATTTGAGGTGAAGTTGGTGCCCTGATCTGTAATGATCTCACGTGGAATTCCAACTCTGGAAAACAGCTGGATGAGACAGTTTACTATTTGGCGGGCTTTAATCCTTTTCAAAGGGAAAGCTTCTGGGTACCTTGTGGCATAGTCACACACTACTAGGATGTATTTATGACCTGCACTACTTCGTTCTAGTGGGCCTACAATGTCCATAGCAATGCGAGAAAAAGGTACATATATGATGGGCATAGGAACAAGTGGAGCTCTTTCCCCCTTTCCAACAGGCGCTGTCAACTGGCATTCAGGACAAGACTGACACATCTTCACTGTATCTGCATACTGATTTGGCCAGTAAAAACGTGGAACCATACGTGAGAACATTTTCATTTGTCCCAAGTGTCCTGCCCAGGGAATTGAATGGCTTAGTTTAAGGATTGTAGGCCTCAAACTCTGCGGAACAACCAACTGGTCTCCGATTCGACTACGGCGATAGAGCAGATCATCTTTAACAACAAATACCTCCTGTCGAGGGCCAGATACTTGAGTTGAGTCAGGGACGCACGCAGCAAACAAACGCTTAAGTGAAGGGTCTTCTTTCTGCATCTTTGAGACATTACTTGGAAGAGTAAAAGTGTCATTTTCTGCTGGACCAGGAACTGCATTAGTGAGTGTGGTACCCCTAACCTTGTCCTGCCTTCGCTGTGATCTACTTTTTTGCTCCTTAGACTTAGAACAAGTCTCGAACCCGGATGCATCTTCATGATGGCAAATGGCAACTCTCTCCATGCACTTGATGACATATCCTGTTCTGTCTTAGTTCTAGATCTAGTAACTGCCAGAAATCCTTTTTCACAGTTCAGAGTTTCCTGTGATTGCTTAGCTATCAGTTCAGCGAGAATAGGGAGATCACCACCTAATACCACCGGGTAAGGCAGTTTGTCCAACACACCAACTCTTAAAGAAAATGGCTTCCCTTCCACCTGAAGTTCTATTTCAGCAATAGGGTATTGAACTCTGTCACCATGAATACAATAAATGTCAATTGTACCCCCAGAAAACCTAACACCTCCAGGAAGACCGTCTTGTCGAACCAGGGTGCGGTTACTTCCTGAATCAAGGAGGGCTTCATAGTGTTTGTCTTCAATTTTTACACCAACTGTAAGTTTTTCCAACCCAGTGTTTGTAACATGGTTCTCTAATTTATCTACAGGTAACATTGAAGCACAACACATATAGTTTTTAGCATGTAAAGTTGGACATTCATTTTTAAAATGACCCAGCTGACCACAAACATGACATGCTAATTTAGCCTTGTCTTTTGCTTCCCATTTATACATTCTCGGTGGAGCAGACATAGGTTTCATAAGTCTAGTTGTGAAGTCTTTCTGACCCGCAGGGTTACCCCAAGAAGTGTGTGGGTGAGGGGGAGTTTGGCGAGTCTCTTTCAACTGACGACGAGCAGCCAGGAAGGATTCAGCCAGGTCCGCTGCTTCCTTTGATGTCTTCGGGTTCCGCTCCTTTATCCACATACGCAGTTCTGGGCTCACCACCTTCAGAAACTGCTCCATGATGATGGTGTCTCCAATTTGCTCCTTCGTCTTTCCACTAGGACTCATCCATTTCACATACAGGTCCTTTAGACGAACCTGTAGCTCTCTTGGAGTTTCTCCTACACCCAGGGCACTGGAACGAAACCTCATCCGATATGTCTCTGAATTGATCTCAAACTTCTGTAACAGAGCATACTTGACACAAGCATAGTCCATTGTGTCATCAGCATCCATTGCAACATATGCTGAGCGTGCTTTACCAGTCAATAATGGAGCAAGGTGTAAGGCCCACTCATCTTGAGGCCACCGGCAGGCCTGAGCGATTCGTTCAAAGGTGATTAAATAATGTTCAATGTCCTCACCATCATTGTAGGGCTGCATTGTGGGGCTTTTCCAACCTGGAGACCTCTCAAAACTGGAGTGCCGATGTCCCGCTGACCTGTCTTGAGACGGTGAACCACTCTCCGCTGCTTGAAGAATGGGGGATGTGGAGCCAGCCTGTACCTCTGTCCGCTCCTGACGGTCCTTCTGAACCTCCTGCTGGAGTTGAACAAACTGGTGCTGGATTCTTCTCCACCGGTCCTCCTGACGCCTGATCTCCTGCTCAGCCTAGGCATCTCGCTCTGCTTGCTGTTGCAGCAGGCCACGAAGGAGACTATTAAGTTCAGCCACACTGCTGGCATCTTCAGATTGGCCACCTGCTGCACCCCGCTGGTCACCAACATCCGGGGAGACCTCTGGGCGGCTCTCATTTGGAGGTTTCTTTTGCCTGGTTGTCATCTTTGTGCTGCCTCCTACAGGCCTTCAATCCCACTTCTGACACCAAAATGTCACAATGTGATGTGACAAGAGTGGCCTGGTGTACATAGGAGGCAGATGACTATTAAGTTCAGGAACAGGTTTTATTCTCCGGTCTCACACTTTGGCTGCACAGCTCACACATGCTCCCCCTTCACACTGAGCTCCTTCTCTTTTATGGGTTCCAGTTAATTGACTGGCCACGCCCAGGAAGGAATCCACATTTAAACAAACATTTCAAATAATTACAACAAAAGATAGAAATGTCTTGTAAATAATACAGTTAAAGTCCTGCAAACAAAGACATACATAAATAAACAAACAACTGAAATCATTACAACAAAATGTATATACAAAGAAATCCAAATTATTTCCACTTCCTGTGCCCATCTATTAAACAGGAAGTAAGGCCTTGGCCACCATTTTGTTCCTTGGGCAACAGGAAGAGAAGGTGAGAAACATTACAAAAATCAAAGAAGTCTTAAACATGTGGTGATTATGCATTAGGTGTCTAAAGGTGATGAGTTATGACAGACCGGTGACAAGTAGAAAAACTACTTTGTCACATTATGGAACAGGGAATTTTTGTGTCAAAATTTGGTAAAGCTGTGAAGGGGACAGTTCAGTGTATAGTTGCAGACAACCTTGCTGCCCACAGAACAGGTTGCTGTGTGGAAAGCTTCACAGGGCCATACACATGCAGGTTTTGCCTTGCAACTAAAACAGAATTTCTACCTACACAAGCAAAAATTGTTGAAATTTCATTGAGAAAAGCATCCATGCAGAACACTTACAATATGTACCCAATTATTGTGGTGTGAAGTCATCTTGTGTTGTCACAACCTTTGTCTTATTTTGAAGTCAACTCAGGATTTCCTCCAGACATTGTACATGATCTTTTTGAAGGAGTTGTTCCATTTGAATTAGCTGTGTGCCTTGTTTTAGTCATTAGGAAAAATGTCCTTTTGTCAACCTTGAATAAAGCAATATCTTTCTAATACAAAGGAACAGATAAAACTAAGCAATCTCATCTCATTGCTCTGAATTTTGAACCCAGGAAAAGTTTTTGAGGTAATGCACATGAGAACTTGATAAGATTTTTGCCTTACATTGGACACAAAGTTTGACACGATGAACCAGCATGGCATATCTTGACAGACCTAAAGGACATTATTGATCTCGTTGTCTATCACAAATTGTTTCTGAGATCCAAAATAGGACAAACTCAGGAGCTCAAGAAAAAATTTTATTTTTTCAACTTGAAGGAGCCCAGGTCCTGGAGAAATATGGGCAATGTACGAATTGTGAGAAGGTAGAAGAGGGAAATGATCTTGAAAAAACTGAGGTATTTAAAAAAAAAAAAAAAAAAAAATTGCAGAGGTGCAGGGACTTACAAGGCTTGAGGCAAAATGGTGTGGCAGAGAAACAGGAGTAAACAATGGCCATAGCAGCATGAAGCAGAGAGCAGAGCCCAGAGAATGGAAGCTTGAAGCAGTGCAAAGATCCAGCAGAGAGTGAAGGGCAGAGGCAGAGATTTATAGGAGCTGGCACAAGTGGATGAAATTAGACATTTAGCAGCAGCTGCCCGGCTGCTGGCATGACATGTCTGCCCTGTTTGTTCTACAGACTCTCACTTGGTTATCTCCATTTTAAGATAGGCAAGCACTGAACCCGTTTTCAAGAGGTATTTCCACATTGTGACCTTAAACCTAATCACCATTTCTTTGGGGCAGTTCCCACACTTGATTCGCCAATTTGGTCTTTTGGAAGGGGTATGGTCCATGCGTTTTGAAGCTAAACATAGTCTTTTTAAAAGGGTTGCTAGGAATATTAAGTGCTTTAAAATGGGCTCTCTTTCCTCGCTGAGAAACACCAGTTTCACATGGCACATCATTTACATTTGTGTGGGTCCCCTAAACCTCCTTTGGAAGTGAGAAATGTTAGCACTCTAATGGTTATGTTCTTGACAAGGGAGTTGCTGATGCTCTCAAGAAAAAAATTTCAAATGTGGACACTGTTAGCCTGACTAAAAGTGCAACGTATGATGGACCAAAATACAGATCTTGGTCCACGGCTCACTGGGAGGACTGCCATAGTTTATTGAAATCATCCAAATATTGAATATTGCAGAACAGTTGACGTTTGTTGTGAGGAAATTCGATGGGTGTTATATTGAACATTATCGATCCTTGAACTCAAAACATTAGCAAAGAACTGAAACTGAAGGAACCTCTGGACTTCAAACATGGATATCCACTAGAACGGGGGTCGGCAACCCGCGGCTCAGGAGCCGCGTGCGGCTCTTTAGCGTTGCCCTAGTGCAGGGGTCGGGAACCTTTTTGGCCGAGAGAGCCATAAACGCCACATATTTTTAAATGTAATTTCGAAAGAGCCATACAATAATGTAGCGTCCCTGTCCCACACTGAGGCACAGAGACTTAACCTCTTTTAAGGTTCTTTATTCTGGTTACTGCAGACCGCAACAAACGCCGTAAAATTAATAAAGTAACTCCTCAATCTCACCCGCTGAGACGAGAGCGCTTCTCCCAACTTTATATTCCCCTCCTCCCGCTCCAGTCCTTCCATTTCCCTTATTCGGCCCATAGCTGAACCCCATTGGTCCAAACTACCTAACAACAGGCTGAGCGACAGAACTGAGAGCCAATCAGATCTCTGCTTGATGCGTTTGATGAAGTCCAGAACTTTTAACGCGGCTCAACAGCGGACCCAACTCAGTCCGCGACAATATGTTTAAAACTAAATATACAAGTGAATGTGAGCATTTGATGTAATTTCAACATTTTTAAAGTACAATAAGTCTGTGGATTCTTTTTAATAACATTGTTATGCTGCTGCTGATAAATGATGAGTATTTCTCGTGGTGGTTCTGCTGATGTTCTAGTCTGGTTGATACGTGGTGAGTTTCTGCTTCATGCAGGCGTTGAGACTTTAAACGTGATCTTAGGTCTGAATGTTCTTTAGATGTGACTAAAGACTCACATGCAGACCTGGAGACAAACACACACTCACACACTGCAGTGAGTGACGTTTTACGTTATTACAATCCCTGTGCGATTCACCTGCTGCCTGTGAGGAAGAAAGCAGAGGGTGGAGGCACCCCCACCCTCTGCTTTCTTCCTCACATCCCGTCCCCGCATCTGCGCGCTCTTTCTCAGAGACGGGAGCGCGCAGGTTTAGGCACGGCAATTAATAGGTTTCCGGCTAGAATAAACTCTGTGAAATAGTAGATAATAGTAAACTGAGTGCTGGCGCAGATTTTTCTCTCCAAGCACCGCTACTACTGCGCGCCCCTCTGGCATCGCATCGCGCACGAGGACTGGTCTAATGAAAAAAAAAATGGTATAAATAAAGATTTGTCTGCGAGCCATACGTGACCATCAAAAGAGCCATATGTGGCTCGCGAGCCATAGGTTCCCGACCCCTGCCCTAGTGACTCCCTGGAGCATTTTCAAAAATGTTTGAAAATGTAAAAAGATGGAGAGAAAAGTATTTTTGTTTTAATATGGTTTCTGTAGGAGGATAAACAAGACACAAATATTCTTAACGTTTTCCAATACTGTAAGAGCTTGTAGAATTAAAATTGTAACGCCCAGCAGGTACGTCACTTGCAGCTGGAAACCGGGAGCCAAGCTACCTATAAGTTGAGCTGTCAATCAACTGGCTGCACTGGAGAACAGTCCGTGTCCTGTCTGCGCATGACTCCGCACAGTCTCAGAGAGGAGGAGATAGAAAGGGAAACTGAGAGCACACTCTCCTTTCCAACATTACAAGTCCCGTTTCTTTTGAACACGCAACACATTGAACATTGCACAGCAGTCATCAACCTCTCTCCCTTCCACACTTATGGTGCAACATAAAGAAACAAACATAACAGGAAGAATAAACTAAGGTGGAACAACAAAACTGCCATTTGAAAAGAAACGTGGGCAAACAGAAACTCATGCTGAGCCCTAATTAGATCAGGGGACTGCGTCCCACAATCCCCTGCTGCTAACAGACCTAAAATGCACATGACCGCCACTACAATATTGTAGCGACCTGGGGGTTAGCCCCGCCTTCAGCCCCTAAGGCTCATGGGAAGTGGGAAGTCTTGGGGTAAAACCTTGCATAAGAGTGTTGTGAACTGAAGTGACCTCCATGCTGTTTGGGCTGTTTGTGTGCTGGAATGAACAGGCTTGTTACTTAAAAGGAGGTTTTGCCTCACTTGCTATTTATTCGTCACTGAGACTGTCTGGGGTTGTGCGGTGAATGAGGCACGGGCAGCTCTCCAAAGAAGCCTCTGGATGAGCAGTTTGGCTGCTGCTACCCCGCTTAGATGACGGTCTGGCTGGATCATGACAATATTAAGTTTCAACATTTCTGTCAACAGAGATTAGCGTCATAGCTTACGACACACGTTTCTACCAGCAGGACCACTAGGCAGGTGGCTGATGTAAATGAACCGCCGTCAGTTCCGTGCATTGCTTGATGAAGTTGAAAGCGAATATTCTGATCTCCTGCTATAACACAGTCTGATGGCTGTCCAGGAGTGACGCTTGGCGTCACTTTGTCGTCTGTTTAGAACACGTGAAAACATTCCTGAAAAGCAAAGACCTGAACTACCTGTAACTGGAAGATGCTGAGTGGCTGGAAAAGCTGCACTTTTTGGTGGATGTGACTGTGACAAGCCAGCTGAACGAGCTGAATGAAAGTCTGCAGGCGCCGAAAATTCTTGAAGCTGTTCTGTCATTCGAGCGCAGCTGACTGTCATGGGGCACGCACGTTCCATTTTATTGTTTTTTTGTTCAAATCCTCAAAATAAAAATGACATCAAAAATCGGATTTCTTTATTACATTTCTTTAATTTTATAAAAGCAATGAAACATAATTCATTGATATTGTAATGAAGTTAAACTTGCACAACAGAGCAGTCACGTGACGCGTCGTTCTCCCAGAATGCACTGCAGGGCAAATAAACATTTAGTCGTTGATGCTCATTATGTATTTGTAGCAACTTAGTCATTTTGATAGTAGGCTAATATAGCTAATATAGATATATATTGCATGTGTTGCCTTCATTATAAGGCTTAAATAGGGTTTTTAATATTTTGCGGCTCCAGACATATTAGTTTTTTGTTTTTTTCGTCCAATTTGGCTCTTTCTTTTTTTTTTGAACTCTTTATTTTTGTTTTTTTTTATCACAACACAAAACAAACATAACAACTCCCTGAAACAAGTTTGATCGTAAGTCCACATTCAGTATAGCGTAAAGCAGGTAAAACATAAAGATTACAATTAAAAAAAACATTGATGCAAGATGTGACAAGCAGTTCAATTAAACATATTTTCATACAACCGTGATCAAAGGTACAGGGAACAGTCACAACCTCAAATAGATTTTAACTGCATGCCATCGACGTTCAAAGATATCTGATTTTAGTTGTAGCAATGCTGTCATTTTTTCCATCAAATAAACATGTTTGATTCTTTGTTTCCATTCAGTTACAGAAGGTGATGTTACATTTTTCCAATTACCTGTTATGGTTTTATTTGCGACCAGTAATAAAATGCGCATTACATATTTTTTATCAGCATCAAAGTCTTTTGGAAATACACCAAGCAGATACGACAGGGTACTAAAAGGAATGTCATGCTTTACAAGAGTTTCAATCTCCCTCTTAATATCTTTCCAAAATTGACAGATAGCTGGGCAATCAAAGAAAATATGTGTATGATCCCCAATTTTTCCACATTGCCTCCAACATAAAGCTGTGGATGAGTCCTTGGCAAAATTAGAAATCAGCAGGGGTGTGTGAAAAAAACGCATTTTTATTTTCCAGTCAAACTCTTTCCATAGTTGGCTATTGATTCCTATATGGCTGTCCTCACACAGTTTATCCCATTGATCATCTTCTATTATGCAGTTAGATTCAAATTCCCATTTTTCTTTGATATTATATGTATGCTGTCCGGTGGCAGTTGAGAGTCTCTTATACAAGTTGGAAACATGTTTACGCGTTGGAAAGTTTTTTTCTGCGATTGTAGTAAAATATTGTTCTTTGCAGTTTGGGGTTTTATTGATTCTGTCTTGCTCTTTGTGCTTCATGATGTAATGCCTGATTTGTAGATATTTATATAAATCATTCGGCAGAAGACCAAATTGTCCTTGAAGCTGTGAAAAGGACTTAAGTTCTGTTCCATCGAACAACTGGTTAAGAGTTATAAGGCCTTTAGTGGCCCATGTCTTAAAGGTGGGATCCCATAGTGAAGGCGGAAAGTCTATATTACCGACAATAGGCATTGCTCTGGAAATTGACCCTGTGTCAAGTAGCATTTTTCTTACTACCGTCCATATCTTTAAAGTATGCTTGATCCAACCTTGTTCCACTTTAAACCATTTTACTTCCTCATCCTCTCTAATCCAGGCCACGATTGCTGTCAGCTGCGCTGCCCAATAGTAAAATTTTAGGTTTGGTAAAGCCAAACCTCCCTTATTTTTTGGCAAGCATAATGTTTTTAATCTAATTCTGGGTCTTTTTCGCTGCCATATAAATTGACTTATCATTTTGTTTAACACGTTGAAAGTTGACACCGGAATATTTACCGGAAGAGATTGAAACAAAAACAAAAGACGAGGAAGCACAATCATCCTCACTGCTTCTACTCTACCCAGTAGAGATAGAGGCAAAATTTCCCAGCGGATCAGGTCATTCTTTATTTGTTTTAGCAGGTTTTTATAATTAGCGTCGTAGAGTTGTGTGGGTTGGGGTGTTAAAATAACTCCCAAATATCTGAAACCCTGTTTTGACCAATGGAAAGTTACCTCCTCATCAAGTTGGCTGGGCCACAATCCAGATGTCATCATTGCTTCTGATTTATTTTGGTTGACCTTATATCCTGAAATATTACCATAATTATTTAAACATTGCATAAGTCTTGGAATTGTTGTTTGAGGATTTTTCAAAAACAGTAATATATCATCCGCAAAAAGGGATATTTTATGATTCATCCCTCCCCCGTCTTCAATTCCCTCAATCCGGTCATCTTGGCGAGTTGCCTGTGCCAAAGGCTCAATACTTAGAGCAAACAAAATGGGTGACAGTGAGTCTCCCTGTCGGACTCCTCTCTCTATGTTAAAAAAAATCAGAGCAATGCCCGTTCACTCTGACCTTTGATCTAGGATTTTTGTACAGTAATCTGAACCAATTTACCAACTTCTCACCAAAACCCATTTCCATTAGTGTGTGTTCCAGGTACTTCCAATCCACCTGATCGAAAGCTTTCTCTGCATCTAAGCTGAGAAGCATGGATGGTTGGGAACTTTTGGCCATTAGTGATTGTAAATTTAGAGCTCTCCTTACATTGTTTGTTCCTTGACGCCCCAAAATAAATCCCGTCTGGTCTGGATTTATAAGTTTCTTAATGTACTTTTGGATCCGGGTGGCTAGGATGGATGTTAGTATTTTATAATCCACACACAAGAGGCTAATCGGGCGATAACTTGAACACTGTAGTGGATCTTTTCCCTCCTTATGTAGATCCGTGATAATTGCTTCAGACCATGACTCTGGAGGATGTGCAGAATCTAAAACGTAGTTAAAGAGTTTACACAATATGGGAGTTAGCTCATTAACATAAACTTTATAGAATTCTCCTGCAAACCCATCCGTTCCAGGCGACTTATTCTGTTTTAATTTGCCCATTGTTGCTCTAACTTCTTCTTCTCCAATAGGTTTTATCAATCTAGAGGCCTCTTCTGGTGTTAATTTGGTCATTGATACTTTGTCAAAAAATTCCTTGGTTTTCTCTTGTTTTCCTTCTAAGACTTGATTTTTATATAATTGTTTATAGTATTTTGCAAATGTCTCTGATATAGTTCTAGGGTTAGTTACAATGTTGGTATTAGATTGTTTAATCTTTGGAACTATGCGGCTTGCCTGTGTTTTTTTTAACTGAAATGATAGTAATCGACTGGCTTTATTTCCAAATTCGTAGTACTTTTGATTCATAAATCTAAGGCTACCTTCTGCCTTATATGTTAATATCTCGTCAAGTTTCGTTCTATTTTCTTTAAGTTTGTCAAGAGTAACTTGTTTTCTCTGTTGCTTGTGTTCAAACTCTAATTTTTTTATTTCATTTTCGATTTGTACTTGTTTCTGAAGCCTCTCTCTCTTTAATTTGGATGCTATGGAGATTAATCTTCCCCGTATCGTGGCTTTTGCTGCATCCCATAGAACTGAGGGAGAGACCATTCCATTGTCATTAAAATGAAAGTATTCTGCTATAGCTGACCGTATTTCCTCTCTAACTGAAATATCTGCCAACAGTGAAACATTTATTCTCCAGTATCTGAAACATGGTTCATGCCCCAAATCCAGTGTCATCACTACTGGGCTGTGGTCTGAGATTGTAATAGGTTCTATCACACAGCTTTTAACTTTATGGATGTGCGCTTTGGTTATGAGAAAGTGATCTAGTCGTGAATAACTTCCATGTACTTGTGACATAAAAGTGAAATCTTTATGATTTGGGTGGAGATGTCGCCAACTGTCAACCAACCCCAGTTCTTTTATCATATTTAACACACTTTTAGACATTCTATTTGGTGTCTCGGAAGACATGGGTAATTTATCTAGTTTGTTATTGAGAACACAATTTAGATCTCCGCCCATAATCACAATGCCCTCCCCCTTATCAGCTACCAGATGTGCAAGTTTTTTGAAAAAAAATGGGCAGTTTTCATTAGGAGCATAAACATTTAGAATGCTCAGTTTAAGTCCTTCAATAGTTCCCACCACCATAATATACCGTCCCTCTTTGTCTTGAAATACATTTTCACAGTTAAAATACACAGATCTGTTAAACAATATGGCCACCCCTCGTTTTCTATGGTTTCTACAAAAACTGTAATAAACTTGGTCCACCCATTCTCTTTTTAGCTTCAGGTGTTCTGTTTCTGAAAGATGTGTTTCTTGGAGTAACGCTACAGCACAGTGCAACTTCTTAAATTGTCCCAGAATTGTTTTCCTCTTAATAGGGTTGTTAATACCTTTTACATTATAAGTAACTAAGTTCCACACTCCCATTTTTTTAACTGGTGTTTTATGGATTGTTGTCTCTTCTTGGCATCAATGTGTCTTGTATTTAAATAAAACAAAATTTTCCTTTTTTCTTTTTTGTGGAATGTATTTAGGTTAACAATGTAAGTCAGGGAGAACAACAAAAACAACAACAAAAATGAAAACATTGAACAAAAACCAAAACTTCCATTTTTTTTCGGTCAGACAATGAACCTGAACTGTATTAGTGTCTGACCCCCGATAACACTGGGACAGGGAGCGGTGACTAAAACTCCCTGTGACATAAAGCACCTGTTGTGCAATAAAGACCAATATTACACATTCATGTAAAAAAGGCCTTAGTGAGTGTAACTCACTCATGTAAAACAAAATAGAACAAAACTCTCCCGTCAGGTTTTTTTTTTTTTTTTCTCCATTCAAAAGTCTTTCCAGTGATTCGTGACAACTAAAAATGTTCTCAACAAAGTAGTTACCTTCAATCTTTTCTCCTCATCTTTTGCTTATTATTCTCTTACCCGTAAATGTTTTCAGATGATTTGTTTATCTTATTCAGATTTCTTCCTCCTCGAGGGACCATGGCTTTCAGATCTGCCATGAACAGTGTGTCATTTTCACTCCTCCTCCTGCTAATCCTCCAATCTTCTGCCAGTTTCTCCTCTGTGCGCTCCCGTTCTCCAACAATTACCTGGACCCCCAGTTTCTCCAGGGTGTCAGAGGCGCTGATCAGAGTGGCAAAGGTTTTCTCTCCGGAGTCCAACTTGATTTTTAGCCGTGCTGGATACAGACACTTGGCCTGTATGTTCTTCTGTTTCAGCTGCTTCACAACATTGTGCACCTTGGATCTCTTCTTCTGTAGCTCCGGGGAGTAATCCTGATCGAAAAAGATCCTTCTGTCTTGAAAAATAACTTTTCCTTGCCTCCATGCTTGTTGCAGAACCACATCCTTCACCGCTGCATCCAGAAACCTTACCAGAATTGAGCGGGGGGGGCAGTTGAGCTCATTGGTCTGGACTGGAGTGAGCGGTGTGCTCTCTCGATGTTAATGTCTAGGCCGGCCGGCAGCGTCAAAACTTTGGTCAACAAGTCTTTCACAAACACAGCCATATTTCCACCTTCACTGCCCTCTGGTATTTGATAAATACGCAGGTTATTCCTTCTCATCCGGTTCTGTATTTCTTCACATTCAGCGGAGTGTTGCCTTTCACGTTGAAGTAAATACCGGAGCACTCTGTGGTGTTTGGCCCCTCTGTCCTCTGTGGAGTTCACTCGTCCCTCCAACTCTCCAATCCTCTGCTGGTGGTCTGCAATCTGTTCTTTTATGTCCGTCATTGTCTTCTCCAGGCGATTCAGACTCTCCTTTGTGTGATTGTGACCCTGTGTATTTTCTTGCCGGAGTTTTTTCATTTCTTCCAGCAGAGACATGCTAGCTAGCTTCTCGTTGTCAATGCTAGCTGCATCGGGGCTAATGCTAGCTGAGCATGCCGTCGCTCTTTTATGGTCATCATTTTCTTTTGAAACCCCTTGTTTGTTTGCTAATCGGGTTTTCGGGAGCACGCTCATTTCGGGATTCTTTAAGTTAGGCGATTAATAGGTATTAATATCTGAAATTGTCACTTTTTCTTACTTTTCCGACGGAGCTTTGTTTCTAAGCTGCTACCCTCATCGTGACGTCACCGGAAGTCCCAATTTGGCTCTTTCAACATTTTGGGTGCCGACCCCTGCACTAGAAGATTACAGGATAAAGGGAATGCATCTTGATACAGTGAAAAGATATATACACGTGTAATGGGTGAGATAATAGGTTATTGTAGATTTAAAAATTGTGATGTTTAACTGTTGATTTTTTTCTCTTTTAGATAATGAGATTCAGAGTATTTTAATTTTGTTAAAAAAACTCTTTTAGTAAAAACTTTCCACATGAAAAAACAGACATTTTTTGTTGTTTTTAAGCTCCCTACAAACAGAAACTTCAGATAGTTTGTATCTGTGTTTATAAACGTTTTGGAAAGGCTTCTAATGTCAAACTCATTGTAAGTCCAAAACCTGCTAGACTGAGGGTGATTCTGGGAGAGAACAACCCTGAAAAACTGACTTTGCCAAATGGCATTCCAGATGGGGGGGGGGAATTCTGGATGAACTTCTCAGCAAGTTGAAAAAAAAAAAAAAGGCTCATCATCATTTTCTTCAATTCAGTTATGGATGACACTGAATGACAGTTTTCTTCTCCCCCACTGAATCTCTGTCATCGGACACACAGCAATGGCCAACTGACTGTCCTATCCCCGTATTTTCAAAGGACAAAGAGCTTCAGCTACAGAAAGGGAATTCCGAGTATCAAGCCAGCAAAAAAAATTTTGGCTGTTAAGCTCCCAGGCTAAATTTGACATTTTGGGAAGGCTAGCAGAAGACATTTACAAATGCAGAGCATATCCAGAGGACGAACATTTATTTTTGTCTAGTTACAGAGGCCTTAATCAAAAAGTTCCTTTGTTTGCACCCTTCAATGGCTGCTATACAGAGACTCAATACAAAACGGGAAACTACCGGACTCAGCTCAAGTCACATGGGTGTCCAAAGTTGTCTGTGAACTTGCTTAAATCCAAAGCTGATCTGTCTTGTGTCAAAAAAATAAAGAAGCCAAGACAAGCTGAAGCTAACTTTATCCATCCTTTCCTGTTGGAGAAACTCAAGAAAGTATGGAGAAAGAGAGGCTTGAACTGTTGACAGAGATAAAGAAAAGGGACAATGACAAAGTTAGAGGTAGTAATGCAAATAAATATTCACCTGAATTTTTTAAATCAATTTGTTTGCACATAACTTCCAATTTTTAATGTATTTTTCAGATTAAGGCAGAGTTTCAGAGACTTGTGGCACTACCCCTTGAAGAGACATTCGTGGCCCGATTAGACAGGTTGTCGGGTTCGTTAATGAAAGTCTTTTAGGCTGAAGGAGCAACACGTACAAAAGTGGCTGACATTTTGAAAATCTGTCACGTATGAATATCATTTAATAAAGTGTTAATCAACAGAGAAATGGCAATTTAAAACAGGATGTTGAATAGTTTTAAATGAAGTACCCCGAAATAGTCTACAAACCCTCTTTTGTGTAACATTGCTGTAAAAATTTGACAACTGGTACATTTGGTGTTGAGCAGGACGCCGGTTTCTCAGGATTCCAAGGCAGTGTGTCTGCTCATAGCCTTTTTGTACTTTATTTGATTCTTTTTTTTAAACATGTGTTTATGTGGCATCAGGCTAGGTACACAAAATCCTATATTTTTGCACAATGTTTGCTTGTTGCTTTGATAATGGATAATGAAACGCGTTTAATGTGATTCTTCTTCGTCACAGCAATATTTTGATTTTAGGATATGTAAACTCCTGTTTTAAGACTTTATTTAAAAAAAAACTACCCTTTTTATTTATGGATATAGGAAAAAGAAAGGCAGACTAAAGAAAACTGTGATGTGTCCAGTTGCGAAACAGAATGGCTCTTTTGACATAAATATATCTCGTATTTTGCACTAGACTAGAAAATGAAATTTGCTTCTTTTTTCCACCTCTGTATTCCTTGCTTCTGCTCAGTTGACAAACACACCACCCTCCTCTGAGCAGGATGTTGTTTGTGTTTTGACCAACTTTGGGGTCTTTTATTTTGGCAGAGGTGTGTCCCTCCCGGGTTACTCTAGAGGCCAGAGAGGTGTGGCAAGTTCAACTACTATTGTGAGTTTTGAGTTGGAAGAACAAGAATAATGGTTAAATCATATTGAGTGGTTAGCAGATTCACCAAAAGGCCGGACTCGCTGTCCTGTTTTGTTTTTTACTGCAGAGTGAAACCCCACCATCGCTTGGTCACACTGGTGGCAGCGCTGTCAGTGAGTTAGCGAGTTGGCAAGTAGCTTAAAAGTTTTCAGAACCCCGCTAGTTGCATTATTCAGCTTTCATCTCCTGCTAGTGCAGCTCAAAGTTCCCGCCAGTAACGTGTGGTGTGGGGACAAGGCTCCTTTTAAGTCCAGTATGCACCGATTCGCCAAGTCTCCCTTCTGTGATTTCAAAGTGGATCTGCCCGCCCCATTCACCGACAATGAGAACCAGGGGCTCCTTGGTTGGGTGAGACAGCTGGAGGTGGCCGTCAGAGCCATGGTGGGACATGGCGGTTGCTGTGATGATGAGCTGGCCCAAATCCTCCCGACACGTCTGAGCAAGTTTGCTTTCCTTTTGTGGGACAGCCCTCCAGATGTGATTACAGATCGCATTACAATGCCTGTAAAGACAGACTTGGTGCTGCGTTTGGACAGAGACAATTTTAGCCTGTCTGCTCGGACCTGGGCTCCCGGTGACACCTTCAGGTTGTCGCAGCCAGTGTGCTCCAGCTGGTCGCAGAAGCACTCATGAGTTGGCGGTGCAGAGAGGGACAATGGTACGCTGGGTTACAAATATGTTTTGGTAGTAGAGGATTACTGTGTGCTCTGCCCAACCAGACTGCTGAGACAGTTGCCCGCTGTCTTTTTGAGGACTATGTGCTTGTGCATGAGGTCCCTGAGATGCTGCACAGTGACCAGAGTCGGATGTTTGAAGCAGAGGTAATTCAAAACCTCTGCCGGTTGCTGGGTATTTCTAAGACGCGTACTGCAGAATACAACCTGAAATCAACTGGCATGGCAGAGCGGCATAACCGTACCCTAATTAACCAGCTACGCCAAGATGTTGTTGTCTCATGGGGGAGGGGATTGGGATGACCATTTGAAATCTTTCGCTTATGCTTACAACACTTCCAAGCACTCCAGCACACGGTTTGCTCTATTTTATCTCATGCACAAGCGCGAACCCTGGATCCCAACAGGTTCTTGTTTCTAGTGGGGTCGATAGCATTGGAAATGCAGCCTCGCTGCTTTTATATGTGTCATCTCTTGTGGAGCAGTTGGAGATTGTTTTTAGTGCAGCTTGGGTTAATGCAGCAGAGGCGCATGACGAACAGAAACCACAACCGTTGTCACGCACTAGATGTGTGAAATTTGAACAGCCAATCGAACATCCTCTGATACATGCACATGCGTGTTTGAATTCACTGAGCACAAATTTTGTCTGTCATCAGCACATCAATAATAATAATTTATACTTTATTTATCCCACAATGGGAAATTCTTCTCCACATTTGACCCATCCCCTGGGGGAGTAGTGAGCTGCAGCTGAACCACGCTCGGGAGGCAGTAGCGTTAAGGGTCTTGTCCAAGGACCCCCACTGGGTGATGTTAATTGCTCACCATTGATATGGTAATTGCCCCCAGTTGTTTATTACCATTAGCCGCGTATACATGGGCAAAAGTAATCGGAAAGAAAATGTGTCATGTAAACACGCCGTTCGGAATAGTCTGCCCCGGTCAGACTCGTTCGGATCAAAATTTCTTTCCGATCGAGATAGGTGGGTTATACCGATCCTTTATCCGATCGTGTTGCATGTAAACGGTTCATTCCGATCGTGTGTCACTTCTGCTCTGGTTTACGTCATGCATAGATGGTGTTTTGCTGAGAGAAAGCTTTGGAGCTCATACGGGACCGACCAGGAGGCCCTGCGTAAAGCGCCGCGCCGCTCTCGCCCCGCTGGCTCTCCCCTCTCTTTCACCCCTCACGAGGGAAATGCGGGGGGGATGCGTGCCCACTGACGTCTGGACCCGGCACCCGAGCTCTGCGTTCGGGCTCCAGTGCCAGTGGACCGAGTGAACCTCTCTGAGCAGGGCAGCAGGATTTATTAATGTGTTTGAGGGGAGGGTGCTTTGTTACGTGTGCGTTTGGTTATTTCGTTATGTGTGAGAATTCGAACTACGAGCGGACCCGCCGCTCTGGGTTAGCGGCTGCAGGACTCACGAGAACTGAGCAGAGCACGAGCCGCCAGCTCACAGACAGGGGAGCGGCTTGGGGCAGTGTGTGAGCTTTTCAGAGAAGAAATGTCGCTCAGTCCTTAGAAACTGTTCAAAAAACTACATGGAATTGTGTTTCCAGTTGTGCCCCGACAAAATAAAGGCTGATGTTATTCCCACACATTTACGTGCAGCCAAGCAGCAGATTGCAGCGTTTCCTGCATGGTTGGTCCTGGATTTTGTGTCCATCAAAAGGCTAATGTTGTTAGCCCGTGTTGTTAGCCTCTCCCAACACTGGGTTTTCCTCAAAAAAAGCAGTGACCACACGGATTAAATATAAAATGATGATCGAACAGGCGCTTCATAATATTCATAACATTAATAAAAGCCCGTTTGGAAGATCGCCTCGTATATTACTGCATAAATGTCTGTGGCAGCAAAGGTGTATTTACAACGGGACCTACTTCCTCATCCGGGTGTTTTTACACTACTGCGCATGCCCAAATGATTCATTCCGACCGAAAGTGTGATCCATGGGAACGTTTGTTCTAATCGGAAAAAGGTTTTCTGGGCCCATGTGCACGGGTGAATTTTAACCCGACCATTGATCCGATCAAGATATTTTGCCCATGTAAACGCGGCTATTGTTTATCTCCCTTCTGGGAATCGAACCCTGGATTCCTGCCGAGCAGCCCCTCTACCTTACCAATCAAGCTACCCAGCCGCCTAAAGTCCCCAGCAGAAGACCACTCCAGCCCACTGAAGTGTTTATTGAAGCATGGGCCTCTGCTGCCGGTTCTGTAGTTCCCGCCCAATGAATGCGAGCCCACAAAGGAAGCAGTGTTTTCCGTGGCGCGCGCTTCCCACACAGCCAGCAGCACCTTTAAATGGCAATGCTCCCCGCATGAAAAATATTATATATATACTGTATAATCTCAAAAGTAGCTCATGTGCCAAAAAAGTGTGAGCACCCCCGCTATGGAGGATATAGAACCTGAATCTTCACCGTGAGCGTTTGAAGTTCAATCCCTTGAAAAACAGAACCCTGCTTTGGAAAGGAATGAATGAGAACTCCCACAGACAAGAAGAGCAGAAAGACATTGTAACAAACCATAACACTACAAAATAAACAAAAAGAAGAAACAAATAGAAAACACAGTGATCTGTCCGCACTGAGTAAAGCAATTAAAACACATGCATCTGTTTCAATTAATTCAAGATTTAACTGACAGTGTCCATTAAAGGACTAACCAGGAAAACAGCAGAACAGAAAAGAATTCAGAATAGGACTGAAACAAAAATACCAGGAAGATAATCAAGCATACTAAAACAAACCAGTCGGTTGTCACACTGAGGTGTTATTTAAGTAAATGTTCAGCAACACCAGAGAAGATGTGACAAGTCATAATTATTTCATTCTATGACTGATCTTTTTTTTTTAAATCATTTTGCATTTTTATCCTTGGTTCAGTTAGCAGCATTCACACCAAAGTGGTAGATGACACCAGAAGTAGCTGACATGCATTAATGTCTGGTGTGGTCACATGATGAAAACAACACCCACAGAACATATGCACACAAGCTATGATGCCAAGGTACAAAACTGATCAATCATGCATGGTGAAATGTGACAGCTTTATCTGCTTTAAGAGGGTAGCTTGGCTTTCAGCCATCTGTAATTACACTATTAATTACCATGCGGCCTTCTGATGCTGTCATGGTAACAGCCTGATATATGTTTCATGGTTTAGATGTCCTTTTAACTACAAAGTAGAAAGGTAAATGTCAGTGCACTGCCTGATGTTTTACCTGCTTAAACTTACAAATCCCATTTGTTCAGGTTGTTAATGTTATTGTAAACAATAGATTGCTATATTCCTGAAGAATTTTTATGTTCAAATATAGGGGTGTCACTATTTCGACTTTAAATCGAAATCGATCGAAATTATTTCCCAGTCTCAAGTTTCGAATTAAAAAATGGAATTGTCGATGCTGCCACGCCCCCATGTTGCGTCTGGTTACTTGCCAAGCGGAAAAAAACACATCTGTTGAAGTGCTGCGAGTCAACCTCCTCTAACAGCCGCTCAAAAGATGGCATGGCAACTGCAGATGCAGGAGACTCATCAACAGAACTCCAATCCCCTCCTCTTTCACTGAAGTCGCTGGTGTGGAAGTATTTTGGATTTCCAGTGAGTTATGTTGACAACATTTGCGTTGTCGACAAAAAAACAACAGTTTGCCAGTTGTGCTATGTGCGCGTACCATATTCTCTCACTTGCAGCACGACTAACATGGCAGGGCATCTCCGCAGGCACCACAAAAACACAGATTTATGTGTTAAACCAAAAACTACACAAACCACTCTTCATTTGGAATTAAACTTCCAAGCAACTCAACTCAGGCAAATGCAATTACGCGTGCGGTAGGAGTATTCATACGACCTTATTCATGCGACCTTATTCGGTAGTGGAAAACTCTGGTTTCCGAAAACTTCGAAATCCCAAGTAGAACGCATCTCACAGCTACGGTGATTCCCTCCATGTACAATAATGTAAAAGAGAAAGTTATTGAAGTTCTCTTTCCATATTGCTCTTTAAGAAGAACTTAAAACTGCACAATTGTTACAGTTGTCTTGTGTTGTTCTATTATAAAAAATGGTAATGTTTTTGACAACTCAAAGATTAGCTCTAAACTATCCATCTTTAGGAAGAACATGAAAGAATAAAAAAATACAGTCATCATCCTCAGGGGATAAAAAGTGCAGTAATCCTCCGCCCATTCGCGGTTTAATATTTGCAGCCCGCCCATTCGCGGGTGGCCACAAATGACGTGACTTCACAAGCGTAAAACGCAGAACAGCGCTCATTCCGCAAGTTTTGAAAAACGATTTACTCTGTACTTTACTGTAAAGTATTGTTTACGCATTTAAGATGCCATCCAAACGCCCTGCATCATCTCCAGCTTCTGGAAATGAACCCAAACGGCAGAAAATGTGTGCGGCAACGCTGCTGGTTGGATGATGAAACCTGGTTTCAGTTATAAATCCGCGAATCTGAGGGCTCTCAAAAACAAAAATAAAAACACTTTACCTGTGTTCTGGATGCACAATTCAAAGGCCTGGATTACGAAGGTCCTGACATCCAACTGGTTTCATCAGAGCTTTATCCCCCAAGCGCGAGAATACCTCCGTGAAAAAGGAATGGCTTTTCAGGTGTTGCTGCTCATGGATAACGCTGGCGGTCACGCTGTGGATTTGAGTCATGAGGGTGTCCGGATCGAGTTTCTCCCTCCCAACACCACATCGGTACTCCGCTAGTATTCTCAAATGCAATTGATTCTGCTATGTCAACGAACAAAACCCTCTTCACCAGTATGAAAAAAGCTGCCAATAACTATGTTCATAATGAACATTAAAAAAAACATCTAACAAGCCCGGAGAAGATACAACACCATCTCTCGACTCCTGAAGTGCGAAGAGTGGAGGAATAGCCATAGACGGCAGTTAATAATCATACATGAACAGTAATAAATTTCATATTACTATATTTCACAGAATTTTTTTATTACTGTTAATAAACACTACTATGTAAAAAATTAAAAAGTACTTTGTCAGTACTATACATTACAAGATTCTTACCGTATTAATGAGTAAGGCTTACATAAGGCTCTGGGAGTTTTAAAACAGCATCAATTATTCGCGGATTTTTGTTATTCGTGGGGGGGTGAGGAACGTAACCCCCGCGAATACGGGGGGATTACTGTAGTTATCAGTGTGGTATATGTTCATCTGTTCGGAAATAGTTTAGAACACTTATTGTTCAGAGACTATGGACATGTCTGTTTTATTGTTTTTGTTTGTTTTGTTGTGAACTTGAATGTCATCTTTTGTGAAGAAGACTGCACTTACAAAAGAGAAACTGGATGGCAGTTAATTTTAAGTTTTCAATTGACTAAAGTTATTGTTACATTATGTTGTTAATAAAAGTTTTGTCATGATTCTGATACGAGACAGATCCAGATGCTGGAACCAGGAAGGATGACCCAGGTACACTCAAAAAAAATGATTTAAGCCCGTCTTTCTAACCCATTTCTCCATGCAGGGGCGCAAACGTTAGTTATAATGATTCAGGAACCGGTAGAACCAACTGTGAAATATTCCTTAGGAGTCGCCAAAGAAGTCGACGGGCAGGCATGCACTTCATTTCGGCTCCCCTCCTCCCCACAGCACCTCCTTCGGACGCAAAAGTCTCATATAAGGATCTTGAGTTGAGTTTTCTATGATGAACCGGAGGATTCACGTGACTAAAAAAAAGTCAGCGAATATGTGAAACCATGAATAGTGAAACATGAATATGCGAGGGAATGCTGTATACAACTGTGGCCAGGCCAAGTGTCTAGGACACCTGATTCTCGTCATTTGGACAGGTGAGCAAATATTTTCATTAGTACAGAGTAATTCTTTGGAAAATGTCTTACAATCCAACCTGTAAAAATAAAATAAACACTGGAATTTATAAGAAAAACTAAGGCACAGAACTTCATAAATGCTAGAAAAATGAGCATGGAAAACTTTTTGGTCCAATTGTTGAGAACAATCCAGTAAATAAATTTATGAAAATATTGCATCTTGTGGAGTTTTATAGTATTTTTGGGCAATGATGAATCTGTAGAACATTTAAGAGTCCAGGATATTGGTAAAAATGTATGTTTTCTATAATGAGCAACATAAACATTAATACATTTTGCTCTCTTTAGGCCTAATCAAAGGACAAGAAACTAACAAATTACCATTAATTAGTCCACTAACTGCAGTTTTATAAGTTTTATACAGGTAAATTACCAACAAAGTGGTATTGCTTAGTTAATAGAATTTAGTATCATGGCTGTAAACCTGTTTAATCTTGGGCTACAAAGCCTTTTGTAAAAGTAATGCTTTTTATTCCTTGACTTCAACCCCAACATGTCTTGAAAACTGCAAGTTTGTCCATTTTTTAGGTAATAAATAATAAATTAAATCATTACAACATGAAACATTAAAAAAGCTGATATTATAGACAATTATTAATGCGCGACCAGAACAAAAAATGTATGTTGGCCACTCTTAATATGAGCGACCGCAAGTATTTTAAATGCGTCTGAGGCTGAAAAATTAAAGTTCCATTAGTGTCATGGTGCCTCTGTCAGACTCCCCTCCTCCCTTCTCTGCTTGGTTCCTGACTCTTCACAGCTGCGTCCACTCACCTCATCAGCCACCTGCCTTCATAAGGAGATCCAGGACCAGTCTCCAGTGCCAGATCGTTGCTCCTCTATGGTGCATAGTATGGTCACCTTGCTCACAGCTACTGCTGTCATGCTCTCGTTTAAGTCTTTGCTCTCCGTCTGTCCACAGGAATCCATTACTACTAGTGGTCGCTGAGTCATCCTCGCTTCTGGAACCAAGCCTCATCCTCGCTTCTGGAACCAAGCCTCAGAATCCCTCCAGTCACACCACGAGCCTCTGCCGTTTCGAGCCGCATCACGAACCGCCGATCCACCAGTGACGCCATGGGCCGCTGACACTTTTCAATTCAATTCAATTCAATTTTATTTGTATAGCCCAAAATCACAACAACAGTCGTCTCGATGGGCTTTGAAGTAAAACATGACTCAAAAGGATGATGAATACAAGGAGTCAATAGAAAAATACTAAAATAAACTAACAAACTGACTAAGCTATACTGGCATCCCTGCCCTTAGACCCCCCTTCGCGGTAAGGAAAAACTCCTAAAAAACCGGATTCCGGAAAAAAATGAAGAAACCTCAGGGGTGCCCACATGAAGGAGGGATCCTCCCCCAGGACGGACAGGCGATTTACCAGAACTCTTAGAGAAGAATGAACTTATCTAACTCTACATCAACATATTTAAAGTCCAGCAGACGAGCTTCATCCAGCCGGGGTTGGGGACAGTCAGGGGCGCGAGTCGAGCCGGAGACAGGAACCACAGCCAGGTTATGGAGCAGGAGCAGAGAGGAGGTACACAGTCAGGAACAGGAGCACGGATGGGCCAACTGGAATCTGGAAGCACTCCCACTCCCCAGGAGGGGAGAGGGATAGAGGGACAATACATGAATCACTGCAGCAAACAGAGGCATGGATAACTAAATGATAAATGATGATCACAGATAGAGAAGAGAGGAAGTGTAGAGGTAGATGAGAAAAGAAAAGTATTGGAAAAGGACAGAAAAGAGGACAGAGCCCCAGAGCACCATAGTTACCCCAGCTTCAACTTCTAGCAGCCTTTTAAAATAATAGTTATTGTTATTTAGTTTAATTTAAACAATTAACATTAAGTTAAATAATCTCTGAATACTAACACGTCTGACAATAATCCTGTCCAAAGAGGAATGTTTTCAGTCTAACTTTGAATGTAGAAACTGAATCTGCCTCTCTTACATGAGCTGGGAGCTTATTCCATAAAACAGGGGCTTGGTGGCTAAACGCTCTACCTCCAACTGTACTTTTACTAATTCTAGGAATCACAAGCAGTCCTGCATTTTGCGAGCGAAGTGTTCTGATTGGATGGTAAGGGACTATGAGGTCATTAATATAGGACGGGGCCATTCCATGTAACGCCTTATAGGTTAACAGGAGGATCTTGAACTTAATTCTAGAATCAACTGGGAGCCAATGGAGCGAAACTAACACAGGAGTGATGTGATCTCTTCTGCTAGTTCCTGCTAACAATCTAGCTGCTGCGTTCTGAACAAGCTGGAGACTTCTTAAGGAACTCTTAGGACACGCTGCTAACAAGGAGTTACAGTAATCCAGCCTCGACGTAACAAATGCATGGATGAGTTTTTCAGCATCACTCTTAGAAAGTATATTTCTGATCTTAGCAATGTTCCGCAGGTGAAAAAATGCAGTTCTACACGCCTGAGATATGTGAGCCTTAAATGATAAATCCTGGTCAAATAAGACCCCAAGGTTTCTAACTGTGGAATTGGGGGCTATACTTACACCATCCAGGGAGACTATCTGAGCAGACAGAGCATCTCTCAGATTTTTAGGACCTAGTATAATAACCTCAGTTTTTTCTGGGTTCAAGAGGAGGTAATTAATTGTCATCCAGGTCTTGATGTCACTAATGCAGCCATTCAGTTTCTCTATCTGGTCATTCTGGTCAGGTTTCATGGATAAATACAACTGAGTATCGTCGGCATAACAATGAAAATTAATGCTGTGTTTCCTGATTATGTTTCCTAGGGGTAGCATATATAGCGTAAACAGGATGGGTCCTAAGACTGAGCCCTGTGGGACTCCGTAGTTAACTGGAGTGCACTGAGAGGAATGTCCATTTACATTAACAAACTGATACCTATCTGACAGATAGGATTTAAACCACTGGAGAGCAGATCCTCTGATCCCTATGTCATGCTCTAATCTATGGAGTAAAATACTGTGGTCGATAGTGTCAAAAGCTGCGCTGAGGTCTAACAGGACAAGAATAGAAAGTAGTCCCTTTTCTGAAGCCAATAACAAGTCATTAGAGACTCTAACTAGTGCGGTTTCCGTACTGTGGTGGGGTCTAAACCCCGACTGAAAGTCTTCAAAGTGGCTGTTGTCCTGTAGGTGGCAGTAAAGCTGCTTAACTACAACTCTTTCTAGGATTTTAGAAATAAAGGGCAGGTTTGATATTGGTCTATAGTTGGCCAAGATGTTAGGATCCAAACTGGGCTTTTTCAGAAGAGGTTTAACAACTGCATATTTAAAAGACTGTGGCATGTAACCCGTTTCCAGAGAGGTATTTATCATTGTTAATATGGAATCATTAATTAGGGGAAAAGTTTCTTTAAAAAGTCTAGTGGGAATTGGGTCTAACAGACAAGTTGAGGATTTGGAGGACGTAATAATTGATGCCAATTCTAATTGATCCACAATAGTGAAGCAGTCTAATGTTACAGAGGTTTCTATGGATGCCTCCACTTCTACAGCTTCAGCCTGCTCTGGGCTGATAGAAGGAATAACTTGATTTAACTTATGTCTAATATTTGAGATTTTACTATCAAAAAATGTAAGAAAATCATCAGAGCTGAGAGAAACAGGAACATGTGGTTCTACTGAGCTCTGACTGCGAGTTAATTTAGCAACAGTGCTAAAAAGAAATCTAGGATTGTTTCCATTCTCTGATATTAAGGTTGAATAGTACTGGCTTCTAGCTCTACGCAGAGCTTTTTTATAATTTAATAGGCTATATTTCCAGATATTCAGAGACTGCTCTGAACCGGAGCGGCGCCATTCTCTTTCTAACTTACGGGTTTCTTGTTTAAGAGAACGTGTTCCAGCGTTAAACCACGGTGCTACTCGGTTTTGTCTAACGAACTTAGGTTTCAGGGGGGCAACAACATGGAGTGTACTCCTGAGGGCTTGTAAGGCATCATTAACAAAATGGTCATTTATACTAGGACTGATGCTATGGGAGCTGGACTCAGAGTATTTGCTCAGAATGTCACTAAGTACTGGCTGAACTGTGAGTTTAAACTCAGACACAGAACAGTCAGTTAAGGTTCTTCTAAGCTGTTTCTTATTCACTGGGGCAGTAGCATGTTCTAATGTAAACTGGAAGGTAATCAGAAAGTGATCAGAAATGATGGGGTTAAGAGGAAGGACACTCAGCTGGCTGATCTCTATCCCATGGGTTAAAACGAGGTCCAGGGTGTGCTTATGACAGTGAGTGGGTTCATTCACATTTTGGGTGAAACCAACATCATCTAATAAAGCTGCAAAAGCCTTTCCTAGACAGTCACTGGGGTCATCAACGTGAATATTAAAATCCCCTATTATTATCGTTTGATCAGAATCTAAGACAATGATCGATAGGAAGTCGGAAAACTCAGTTAAAAATTCTGAATATGGGCCGGGGGGGCGATAAATAATTATGAATAAAACAGGTTTTCGAGTCTTCCTGTTTGGGTGATTTATAGACAATATGATACTTTCAAATGAATTATAAGTATTTTTAACTTTAGGGCTGAGAAGTAAGCTAGACTGTGATATTACTGCCAAACCACCTCCTTTACCTGAAATTCTGGATTTCTGATAGTTAGCATAAGTGGGGGGGGGTTGCTTCATTCAGTCTAACATAGTCATCCTGTTGGAGCCAAGTTTCTGTTAAGGCTAGTAAACTAAGGTTGTTATCAGTGATTAACTCATTGACTAAGAGGGACTTAGAGGAAATGGATCGAATGTTTAATAAACCGCATTTAATGACATCATAATTGTGCTTGTGGGAACTGCTGTCAGTCACTTTAAGGTTTCTATGACGCGCTCCTTTCATTTGTCTTTCAGCACATAAGCTAAAGCTAGGACCTGCTTGACTTTCCCTGCATGGGTTTTGCACCAGCACTAAGGGAGGCTCAGAGGAGCGTTTTACACTGCTGCTCTGCGCCCGGGTCTCGTCTCTGGATTGTCAGGTTAACAGACTAAGGCTAGCAGAAATGTTTCTAGAAAGAAGAGCGGCACCGTCCCGAGTGGGATGGACACCATCTCTCCGCATGAGACCGGGCTTCCCCCAAAACGCGCTCCAATTATCCACAAAACCAACGCCGTTTTCTGGGCACCATCTAGAAAGCCAGCGGTTGAATGATGAAAAGCGGCTGTACATTTCATCACTGACTAAGTTCGGCAGGGGACCAGAGAAAATTACAGTGTCGGACATCGTCTTAGCCAGTTTACACACCGAAGCTACGTTTAACTTAACCACCTCTGATTGTTTCCGTCGGGCATCATTACCGCCTGCGTGAATCACGACTCGACGGAACCTGGACTTACTCTGAGCTAACATCAATCTTCTTCGTGGGAACCTCTCAGACGTGACTGCTCCGCCCAAACATCTACAAACCTAGAACTGAAGATTAAAACTCTTAAATCCTTCTTTTTACTCACCTGTGTATTCTTCCGGGTTCCAGCGTCTGGGTCAGTTTTCCTCGCTAGCCATGACAATTAGTTTTCACACACCTAACTGTGTGATACTTGTTCTACACACTGGACTGGGAGAGGGATGAGCTGCAGACATGGCAGCGCTCGGGTTGGGCCAGATCCGGTTCCTGACTCATGACATTTGCAGTCGTCTAATCAGATCACCATCAAGGCAAGGCAAGGCAAGGCAAGTTTATTTTTATAGCACAATTCGTACATAAAGTAATTCAAAAACAGAAAAATGCATTCAAATCACAATACATCATAGAAATAATCAACGTAAAATTTACTTTAAAAGAAAAGATAAAATTAGAAAATTGGTTTAAAAATGAAGGAAGGAAAGGACAGAAAAGTGCAGACAGGACCTTTCAGTCATATACACGGCTAAACAGAAATGTTTTAAGCCTAGATTTGAACATGAACACAGAAGAGGCCTGTCTTACGACTTCAGGGAGGCTGTTCCAGAATTTAGCTGCAGAATATTGAAACGCTGATTCCCCTTGTTTAGTTCTGACTCTGGGAATCAACAGGAAGCCGGTCCCTGAGGTCCTCAGAGTGTGAGATGGCACTAACATGTCAGAGATGTACTTTGGTGCGCGGCCATGGAGAGACATGTACTAGAGGTAAGATCGGGCCTAAAAAATCCGGCCCGACCCGACACAGGCCCGCTGGCATTAAAGCCGAACTCGGACCGAACCCGACCAATTAAGTTGATTTGCAGGACTGAGCCCGAAGCAAACCCGAAATTTCAATGTATCCCATAGTATTTTTGGCAGAAAAAAATCGCCAGATTTCTTAAAGGTAAAATAATCTACATATTTTTATGATCATGAAAGTTTTTTTTCTTTCGAACAGAGAGTGGTCGCTGCAGCCGCGCGCGTATAAGCTCTCTGTTGTGGCATAGAGTTCCGCTGGAAGCGCTGAGCATAAGTTCATCCCTACATGACAAATGCATTTGATCAATGAAATAACGCTGGAACACAGAAGAAGAGGCCAGACAGAGAGAGTGACAGAGAGATCTGGATGATGAGCACTCGCTTCATTACGCGGAGAAATGCTGCAGGCGCAGCGGTGCGCGTTTGCCTTTTCAGTTTCCCTGTCTGAAGTTTCTCCTTGACTTCCTGCTGCTCCAAATCGGGGATCCCTAATCAAAATAGATGCGGACTTGGGGAGGGAAGATTACGTTCACGACACACTGCGGGTGGCCGGCGCCCCCCCTCGTTCTGCCAGTTGCGGGACCACAGTGTTTGTCAATCAACGGTGGGCTGGTGACTGGTGGAGGGGGCGGGGTCTACCTGTGTGTGTGTGTGTGTGTGCGCTAAGGGAACGTTCTCCCTCTGAGTTAGAAGAAGCTGGCTGTGCCTTTCGGTTCGTGCGGTAACCGTTCTGACATCCAGGATTAATAAAGAGCTGTTTGACAACCGCCGCCTAAGGAGCTTCTTTGCAGACATTACAATATATTTATTAAAAAAGTCAGCGAGAGAGAAGCCCGGCCCGAACCGACCCGAACGTAATGACTGTCATTTAGAGCCCGACCGGACCCGAATTTCGGGTCGGGTCGGGTTCGGACTCGGGCTCGGGCTTAAGATCTTACCTCTAACATGTACACAAGCAGAGCTGCTTTGAAGTCTATTCTTTGAGGTACAGGGAGCCAGTGCAGAGACCTGAGCACAGGACTAATGTGATCATAATGAGTCAGCTCTTTGCCATCGAGTCCCCTTGTTGTCCTGTCATCCTCGGTCTGCCTCGGCTGGAGAGGCATGATCCAACTAACTACTGGTCAGAGCACAGACTCATTTTCACCTCCGCTCATTGCTGGCGACACTGCTTTTAAGCCACTAAAAGGTCTGAAAACTGTGCTCTGTCGAGGTCGTTTGCAGCCACCACCCTCGCAGAGATCAGCACGACAGGTGTGTAGGAGTATTTATTAGACCAATTTAAATGTTCTTATTAATCTAAATGTATCCCTGACCCTGATTGTTGTTACACCTGTTTTGACTGTCGTACTTTTGTATAGACAACAAAAATGATTTAGTGAGTTTCAAGCCAGGCTAAAATGAATACTTTATTATTGTTTTTTGTGATTTCTTTTTAGGGGCAGTGAAGAAAAATGCGATCACTCAATCAAACACACTAACAGAGGTGGAGAAGGCCCTCTTCAAATGGTTTGGTGGAGCTCATGACAGGGAAGGAAACCGAAACATAAGGGCTCAAAGAGCTCGAAGAACAAGCCGATGGAGCTTGTTCTCAGGAACAGTCTAGGATGCTATGAGCATTTTGTTTTACAGGTAACACTGGATTTATTTTTTTGTCACATAATTGGCACACATTAAGGTTGTTGATATTGTTCTATGCCAAGTGAAGTAGTTCTTTATTGTACTAAGTTACTTTACTACGTTAGATCCTCTGTCTTATGTGTCCAGTAGGCAGATCCAAATGCAGCAGGTTTATTAGCTCAGCTTTGTGGAGGGAGTCCAATAGGGCTCAGGCAGGCAGGGGTTGATAACAGGCATGAAAACATCAGAGAAAAAACAGGGCGATCAGAGTTCAGGCAAAGGTTGGGGCAAAACCAAATGGTTGATACACAATGTAGTTCTGCTTTAAGTTTTTTATCTGTATTTTAAAGTAGGCTAATAAATGGCATGATTTTGTCATAAGCCATGACTGTACATGAATACTGGACTGAGTGACCCCTCCCCCCTGGCGTTCCAAACAGGAAGTACCCTCTGGTTCTAAGAAACCAAAATCTTACAGACTTCTATAGAGAAATAAACGGTTTTTACTGTCATTATATTGGTTAGAATAACCACTCTCTTTTTAACATGTTCTTGCTAATCCTGATTTTATTTAAATGATATTTTTGCCATAGCACAAGGTATTCAAGTTATAAACTGACCAGTTATGTGCCCCAATAAAAATAAAAGCAGGTGGCCTCACGTCGAAGGTTCAAATTGTTATGCATCACTGATTGGAGAGGTGCTCTTCTTTTACTAGTTGATAAAGAGCCATCCTTACCACGAAATCTTAAAAGGACATTGTTGTCTGAGATAGCGCTAACAAGCTGTGTTATAGTTAACTCATCTACACTGGTATGCTGTTCCATTATGTTTTTTACACAGTTGTGTAGTAGAAGTATCAATACTTTACATTGTATGCTGTAATTGTTCTATCACCTCCTGTACAGAACTTTCTGGGATATTAACTTTTCTTCAAAAAGAGGACTGTCCACCCCTTAAGCAGTTCACTGACTGATGATTTTAGGTTTGAGCATCCTCCAGCTCTCTGTTTGGGGTTGTTTACGCGTATTTGTATTGAATGTGGAGTACACGTTTCTCTGAAAATTGTACCCATCATAGGGACAATGGACCCTGTGATTGACCTTTTAATGCTTACTTCTTAAATGTGAAAAAAAGACTCTTCTGTGCATGGTGCAGAAAAATCACAGAGCTGACAGTGAAAAGTCACATGGACAGAGTCAGACTGCTGGGTTCCTGGTGCTTTATAACTAAACCCTGACAAATGCCCCGTAACCCTTGTGCCATCCTAGGCACTTTAACATTGGGAGTGGGGTCATCTAGACCCACTAGACAGTGCGCTGAACCTTTTTTCTTCAATGATTTGTGATCTTCACTGGTGTCCATGAATTACATGAAATCCTCTCCACCTGTATCCACCTTAGTCATGGTAGGAAGTAAACGTCAATGGAAGAATCAGAATCAGAATTCTTTATTGTCATTGTACATGGTTATACAATGAAATTGCAGCATCCTTGAAGTGATGAAGTTAAATAAAATAAAATAGAAATAGAAATACTGTATTCACATCTCTACAAAAAATCTACATTATGTACAGAAACGGTTAAATATTAAATACGTATGGATGAAATAGAATGGAATGGGTTAAGTTGCTGTGAGCGCAGCATAATAAATATTGTGAGTTATTGCACAGAGACCCGGTTACTGCACAGAAGGCAGTTATTGCACACATGCGTAGTAGTCAGTAGTTTAGCATTTGTAAAAAGTCAGAGTGGGGTGTAGTTGGTGGAAGTGTGTGTATTCTGTATGGTAATTGCCTGTGGAAAAAAGCTGTTCCTTAGTCTGTTTGTCCTGGTTCTGATGGACCTGTACCTTCTGCCAGAGGGCAGCAGTTCAAACAGAGGGAAAGCAGGATGGGTGGAGTCATTGATGATCATCACTGATCAGCCCCACCACAGTAGTGTTGTCTGCAAACTTCACTATGGTGTGGGCCGGTCTGCAGTCTGCTGTGTAGAGTGTGTACAGCAGAGGACTCAGCACTCATCCCAGTGGGGAGCCTGTGCTCAGAATCCGGGTGGAGGAGAAGTAGGGACCAAGTTTGACTGTCTGTGGTCTGTTTGTCAGGAAGTCCTTGATCCAGGAACAGGTGAGTGGGTGGAGACCTAGGTCAGACAGTTTGCTGACCAGAATGTCAGGAATGATTGTGTTAAAGGCTGAGCTATAGTCCACAAAGAGCATCCTGCCGTAGGTGTCTCTGTGTTCCAGGTGGCTCAGCGTAGTGTGGAGGGTGATGGATATAGATCTGTTGATCTGTTTGCTTTGTAGGCAAACTGGTGGGGGACAAAGGTTGGAGGAAGGGAGTCTTTGATGTGTCCAAGGAGCAGCTGTTCTAGACATTTGGTGATGACCGGGGTAAGTGCAACTGTCTGTTGCAGAACCGTCTGTGAGGCAGGCTGTGGATGACGACTTTTTGGGTATTGGAATGATGATGGATGACTTCAGGCAAGCAGGGATGGAAGCCTGAGCCAGGTTGTAGATTTTTGTGAAGACCTGGGAGAGCTGGTCGTCGCAGGCCCACAGAACCTTCCCGGGAACTCCATCAGGTCCAGCCGCTTTCCTGGGGTTTACCCTGCTGAACATCCGTGCCACGTCCTGTGTCTGCACAGTCAGGGGTTCAGAGCTGGAAGCAGAGTGACGGTGAGGTGGTGGGACTTCAGACTGCAGTGGTGTGGTCTCGAAGCGTGAGAAGAACGCGTTCAGCTCTTCTGCTTGTAGCGCTGGAGTGTACCTCGGTGCTGGTCTGTCCCCTGAAATTGGTCAGCTGCTGTAGTCCCTGCCACACCTGCCGAGGGTTGTTGTTGGAGAGGTGGTCCTCTATTTTTCTTTTGTAGTCCAACTTGGCCTTCCTGATCCCTCTCCTCAGGTCACCTCTGGCGGTCTTGTACAGGTCTTTGTTCCCTGACCTAAAGGCAGAGTCACGGCCTTTTAGGAGCAACCTGACCTCTTTGGTCATCAATGGTTTTTGGTTGGGAAAGACCCGGATGCGTTTTACCTCCGTGACAGTCCCCACACAGAAGGTGATGTATTCCATCACGGCCTCTGTGAATACTGTCAGGTCCTGGTGTTCGAAGATACTCCAGTGTGTTCAAAGCAGTCCTGGAGCTGGAAGAGTGCATCTTCAGGCCAAGTTGTGTTGGTCTTGATGAGTGAGGTTGAGCTCCTTCTCAGAGGTGTGTAAGCAGGGGTTAAGAGCAGAGAGAGGTGATCTGACTGGTCTAGGTGTGGAAGCTGAGTGGCTCTGTATGCATGTTTAATGTTTATGTAAACATGATCTAAGGTATTTTTCCCTCTGGTTGGACATTTAACATGTTGGTAAAAATTAGGCAGGACAGACTTCAGGTTGGTCTGATTAAAGTCGCCAGCTATTGTGTGAAAACCGTCGGGGTGAATCCTCTGTAGTCTGTTTATTGTGTCTGTTAGCAGAGAGAGAGCTATGCTAGCGTTAGCGTGGTATATAAACAGCTGTGATTAGCACGGCTGTTACCTCTCTGGGTTGGTAGAATGGACGGCATTTAAGGGAAAGGGACTATAAGTCCGGCAAACAATGTTTGTGGACTATTTGGGTGCGGTCAAAGGATAGCACAAGGTCTAAGTCTATAATAATAGAATGAAACGTGCATAAACATTCTTGGTACAGACAAGGAAAGGGAGCAGTTCTACTTCCATGTGTTAGTCTATAGTGTTTCAAAAGATAGCCCCTTTTGTCACATGAAAACTCACAAAACTTATAGTATGACAGCATTTTACAAACAAATGAAAGGTAAAATGTTGTTTCTGTTTAAATAACTTTAATTTTATCAACTATGGTTCATTTCCATTGAAATATTTCTTAAATGTTGTTAAATTTGCATTATTATTGTTGTTAAATTTGCAATTTAAAAGACAAATCGTACTTCATTGTCTTCTTGGGAAATTAGAGAAAAGTGCACATGAAGACAGGAGTTGTAGGCACCAGAACACACAGGCTAGCTAATATGGAGAAACATGATTACCTTTGGCGCAAAAAGAACCTCCATTTTGTTCATTGAGTTAACTATCTATTTCTTAACTCTAAGCAGCAAAGTTTGGACTGTTTTAATACTGTAGAAAAACTGTTCAAAATTTCGCAAAACAAAGAAAAAAAAGAAAAAAAAAAAACTCATATGAACATGATAGTAATTTCCGAATGGCAACTGTATAGTAATTCTGCATGGTCAAAATCACTAAAACATAGTTTAACTAATTCGCAGAAGAAAAATATTTGCATTTCAATACCTAAAAGAAAAATGGTTTCCAACCAACTAAAATAAGAATAAAAAGCAGCTTTTAGAACCTAATGAATTGTAAAATTTTATGATCAGAATAAATGCAAACTGAGGCAAACATAAAATTGTAAAATGGGAAGCACCAATATGCTGCTGTTTAACAAGACACGAAATATTTATCTTGGTCTCCAGTATGGCTCTATGCTCTCATTGCTCATACTCTATGCTAACCTTGCCTCTCCACCTTGTCTACAGGACAAATGACGGGTCTCAGACCAGGAGGTCGGAGATTTCAACATACTCCCCCTCTGACCCTTGTCCAGGAAAATAAATCCCTTTATTTGCCATTTCACTCTCCTGTGTTCCTTCCGGGTACCAGCGTCTGGGTCTGCTTCACCTAGCAAAACATGACAGTCTTTACCTAATAAAACGTCAATATAACCAGTTAAAGATGCAAATTGTTACCTTACATTTTTTGGGTAACTTCAAAAGTTTTTTTGTTTTTTTTAATGCAGGTCACTTCCGTTTGCACATTTCATTTATTAATTAAATAATCTTTCTATGTGCAGTTTTATTTTTTATCTCATCTTCTGTTGTCTTACTAATTTGTCATCTTTGCTCATTATTTACTATATCCACTATAGCATAATCAAATATCACTCATCACCTCTTTTATTACACAGAGATTACTTAAGGATGTTTTGCAAATGAATGGTCGTGGGAGTTAAAGAATTTTAGTAAGGTTTGGTGCTCTTTGCTTGCAACATTAAGAAACTAAAAAGGCATGTCTGATAACTCACATTTCAAGGCTACCAGCACGGGGCACTGCTGTGTAATTTCTTGACTCTTGCATAAATCTCCATCTGGTTTTTCTGTAGCAAACACTGTCATCCAGAGAGCAGCAAACATGTCAAGGCTGATTACATTCTGCCTCTCAAAGGTCTTTTAGCCATCAATACAGAGGTTACTTTAATAGACTAACCTCAGACAACAAGAGAGCTACAAAGTCTAAATGAACCTTAGACACCCTGAATTCACAGGTACTTTTACAATGATGCCTTTGGGATTTATTTGATTTCTGTTAATGGCTTAAAAGCAGCAAGTAGTCAGCAGCGTGCCTTAGGTTCATTTCAACAGTGATAGATCATCTTCCCAATGAGATTTTAGTCATTTGAATTATGAAAGACTTCCACTGACTGATGACCAAATGTGTGATTTCTGTTAATGACTAAGAGGAAAAGTAAACATCTGGTGTCAAAGTCAAAGCCGATTTCCATGGCTTTAATTTTTTTGTTTATTATTTTTCTGAGCATCTTAGACTGGAGCAGAACTGTTCTTTTTATCATAGAATCATGCTCAAGTGTGCACAAACTGGCGCTAATCCAGTAAATCCAGTAAATCCAGCTTCTGAGAGAGTAACCATGCCTCAATATTTAATGCCATGCCTTCTCTTCAGGGTTGTAGTTCTTTTTATAGTTCCTTTTCTTTTTTACATCTTGGAGGTGGAGTGAATAGCTGGAGCAATTGACCATGATTTACTAATTCTATAGTTTGAATTGTTGCCATCAGAGTCTAGTTGGTAATTGTTCAAATTTATTAGCAAATCACAAAAGAATTGCTATGTGTAAATGCTCATTGATACACACCACCTATCCATAGAAATGATGGTATAAGACCCATAATGGAGGAGACACATGTGGTGTTTGTAGACTGGAGCTGGCAGCCAATGTGTGCAATTGCGTCGCTCAAACAAAAGTGTTGTCTTCCCATATCGTGGGAAAACACAATCGTCAGAGTTCGCCACAAAATGGCCGCTTTGGGCGACTTTTGACCTCATTTTTTGGCGTTTTGCTGCGTTTCTATGACGTTTTGGACCTTTTTGAGTGTTCGACCCTCGTAGCAGTTACAACATGGTCCTTGCAGTCTGTGACTGCTGCGGGCCATAAAAACGAAACGAAGCAGAAACAATATAGAAGTTTTTGCGGTCAGGTTTCCTATGTATTTCAATGCAGCCTGTTTTTTACTGCAGGCTGGGCATGTCTTTTTGGCTTTATACCCTTCCTTTGAGGGCTTTTTGGGGCTTTTTGTGTTTTTGTCGTCATTTTTGCGATTACAATTTTTGATGTTTTTGCGATGGTGTTGTGCGTGTGTATTTTTGCTGAGTTACACAATTGTCATGTTGTTTTGTGCTTTGGGCGACTTATGACCTGATTTTTTGGCGTTTTGAACTTTGTTGAGTGTTCGACCCTCATAGCAGTTACAATATGGTCCTTGCAGTCTGTGACTGCTGCGGGCAATAATTATTTGTCATTGTCTGTGAAACAACAAAAATTCGTTTGGAGCATCAACAACAGCTATTCAGTTCAATTTTCCAAATAAATACCCAATAAATAAATAAATAATCAAAGTGCAGCATTGGTACAAAAAGAAACACAGTAAGGTCTTGACAAAAAATATGGATGGTGCTGGTCACGCAGGATGCAGTCTGTCTCTTTAGACAGTGGGTGATGTAGAGGCTGCTCATCTCTGGGAGAGTGGTCTTGATGATTTTCCCTGCTGTTTTCACCACCCATTGGAGTCTCTGCTGATCAGCCTTTGTGCAGCTGTAAAACCACACTAGAAAACCAAATGTCAGAACACTGCCAATTGCACAGTTGTAAAAATTCACCATCAGCTGCCTGGAGATTTTAGCAGTCTTTAGTTTCCTCGTTTCCTCAGGTAGTACAGACGCTGTTGGGCCTTACCCACCACCGAGGCAGTGTGTGGACCCCAAGATAAGTCCTCAGTCATAGTGACCCCTAGAAATTGAAAACTGGTCACCCTCTCCACCATCTCCGTGCCAATGGAAAGCGGCTGATGGTTTTTACTGCCTCCCCGGAAGTCAACAATAATTTCCTCGTTCTTTGTGATGTTTAGGATCAGGTCTTTATGGTTGCACCATGATGCCAAGTCTTTCCTGTAGTCCGTTTCATCATTGTCGTTGATGAGTCCAAGCACTGTAGTGTCATCAGCAAATTTAACGATGAGGTTGGATGAAGATGATGAGTAGTAGTCATGAGTGAACAGAGAGTAGAATAGAGGGCTTAGCACACCCTTGGGGGGGCCCTATATTGATTAAAATAGTAGATGAAGTGTACTTTCCCGCTCTAACACTCTGTTTGCGGTTGGTTAAGAAATCTGTAGTCCACTTGCACAGTGCGGTGTTGAGTCCAAGGTGGTGTAGCTTGGCTCGAAGCTTGAATGGGCAAATAACATTGAAAACTGAGCTGTAGTCCACAAAGAGAAGCTGTGCATAGGCGTTCTTATGCTCCAGTAATCTATGGAGCACAAGGGCGATGGAAGCAAATTGAAATGTGTCAAGTGTTGGTGGTATTGCAGCTTTGATGTGTTTAATGACCAGTTTTTCTAGGTACTTTGCAGGGATGGCAGTGAGCGCCACGGGTCAGTAGTCATTTAGACACGTGACCTTCGATTGCTTAGGAATGGGGATTATTGTAGCAGATTTGAAGATGGTGGGGACCCATGCTGTGGAAAGGGACAAGTTGAAGATGGTGGTAAAGATGCTTTCGTGGTATTGATATTTTGCAAAACACACCTCCCCCATTGTGTGCTCAGGACTGGGGAAGTGTCTGTAGGATGCAGGGGGGGGGCAGGATAGGATCTGTATTTCCTCTGTCTAAATGGGCATAGAAGTGGTTAAAGACCTCAGCCAGTGTAGGGGAGTCCACTGGGGGGGGTTGCCCTTATGCCCTCTCAGACCTGTCTGGGGTTTGTGGCGGAGTCAAAGGTGGCTTCAATGCGCCTCTTGTATTGGTCTTTTGTTTTGCTGTTGATGCCTTTCCTCAAAGCAGCCCTGGCTTTGCTGTATGCTTCCTCATCCCCAGCTTTGAATGCACAGTTCCTCGCTCGAATCAGTTGTTTTACTCTGCATGTCGTCCAAGGTTGTTAAATTTGGAAACACACGAGACTGTCTCCAGTTTGTTACTTTATCCACGCAGAAACAGATGTAATCCAAAACAGTGGAGGTATAATTATCCAGAGTTCAGTGACTGTGCCCTGCTCTCTGAATACATCCCAATCTGTGTGGTGGAAACAGTCCCGAAGCATAGGAACAGCATCACGTTGCCATGTTCTCACTGTTTTTGTTGTCTTCTTCACCCTTTTGATTATGGGTGTATAAACTGAATGTAGCAGAAGAAAGAAGTGGTCAGATTGTCCGAGGTAAGGATAAACCTGGGCTTTGTATGCTTTTGCCATGTTAGTAGTTTTTCTTTTAACTTGTCCTGTCCAACAGCTGGGCAGACAGATGAGAGCTGAAGGCCTCTTGTGTTGGATATATTATGGGTTATGAATCTTCTGACAAACCAGAGGTATGTCTGAATAAACCCCTTTTGGAATCCAGGACAAACTTTATTCATTTTAATCGCATTTGAAAATCTTTTGTGTTGGACCGGACGGAAAAGGAAAGGAGGGAAGGAGAGGGATGTCAGAGAGGGGGGATAGGAGGGTGATAATAGAGGGGGGGGGGGGGGTACCATGAAGCAGCATAAAGCCACAAGTTACTGAATGTTTATCATTACGGTCAGGTTCACATGCAATACAAATCTCAAAGGGGTGGGGCCTGTCCATACACACACTCAGATGTTATAAACACACCTGTTAGCTGCAAAAATGTCCACCTGTCAACATGAACACAATACAGATAATGTTCACACACACATACTTATGCCTTCAAACCAACTAGTGTGAAATATTTCATTCAATCAAGCTAAATATTAGTGTAAAGGTGAGCTAACACCTGTGCTCAGGTGAGTGTTCATTTTGTTCTAAAATGGATGATGGAATGTGAAAAGAAGGAGGGGAAGTGACCAGCCAACCCGACACCAAGACCCCCGCCGTAGCAGCCAGAATCCCCCAACGCCACACGGCAGCAGGCAGAGAGCAACCACCCCTGGGCGATCACATCCGCCACCAGGCCAGGGCCAGCAGGACTGCCGCAAGGCCCCCAGAGAGCAGGGAGGCATGGGGGGACAGAGAGCGTAGCTCCATCTCAACCAGGAGAGCAGCCCCCCCACCGCGCCGGGAGAGCCCAACGCGGGGCCCCACCCGAGGCCCACAGCCCCAGATGAGCGCCTCATTACCACCCAGGAGTTCTGGGCATCCCCCCGCCCCAACCCAGGGTATGAGCCAGGACCCCCCAAGGGAGACCCGCTCCGCGCCCCGGACAGCCACCCACCCGGCCCACGGTTGGTCCAGAAAGGACCAAGGCAGGGGCCAGCCGCCCCCGCCCAGGAGGTGGGCACCCAGGTGAAAAGGGGGCCCACCAGGGGTGATCTAAATATGGCCTGACCAGGCTATGCCACAGTTTTGGCGAATTTGGCGAGGCCCAGCGCTCAGGGGCAAGGACCAGAACCCACTCCACAGGGACACGGACACCCCCCTCAGGTGTGATGTGATCCCCGGCTTCTGGCCTTGCCGGAAAGCTCAGGGATCCCCCTCCCTGCGTGGAGAGAGGGCTGCCAGACCCAGGAAGCCAGCACCAGTTAAAATTGCATTCAAAATTGGCAAGTAGGGCACTGAGGGGCCATCTCCTGATTACTCACAGTAATGTCCCATCACCCTCCCCACCAAGAGTCCCTAAGTGTCTGAGGCGCAGTTAAAATTGGCGGGTAGGGTGCTAAGAGGACATCTGCTGCTTGCTGGCAGTGATGTCAAAGCACCCCCCCTACCAAGGACCCTACATGTCTAAGGTGCAATTGAAACCGAGAGAGGGGGGGCCCATTCCATGCGGCAACCTTGGGAGAGGGACCACTGCCAAGTAGCCCCCCCCCCCAAGGTGCATCGCAGGCTAAACCCCCCACCCCCTCACCCTAATATTAGATTATATGTGGAAGGGGGTAAATTGAGGACAGCTGGTAGACTGTCCCCCGGTGGTCAAACAGCCGTCCCCCAGTCCCCCCCAGCACAAGGCCCACATCCCATCAGCCCAGGGGTCCCATCCCCCGAGGTGCCAACACCCCAGGCCCCACACCACCCACCCCACACAGAGAGAGATCAGCCAGAAAGCGCCACCCCCCCCTCCCCAGAGCAAGTCCAGGCCCCCGCCCCTGGGAGGCCCCGACCTGTACTGATAGTGCCCCCCCCCCCAGTCAGCCCCCCCCAAAGGACCTGGTCCAGTGTCTTGTCTCCTCTGGTAGCACATTTCACATTTTGGTAGAATTTACGAAGGACTGATTTTAAGTCAACATTATTAAAGTCTCCAGCTGCAATAAAAATACAGTCTGGATGTGCTACCAGGCCGTTGTTGATGCTGCTGTGTAGCTGTGCTAGCTTAGCATTAGCGTCCGCTGGAATATGCACAGGACAGATGTAAACAGCAGAAAATTCCCTCTGGCTACACAGCTTATCCACTCCGTTGAAGTTGGTGCACCAAGAGTTGTTTATGTAGATGCATTGCCCTCCTCCGCTTTTCTTAGCCAACTCCGCAGTCCTGTCCAAAAGCTGAGTAAACAGATGAGAGCTGAAGGCCTCTTGTGTTGGACATATTTTACTTTTACAACAGGGGTTACACACAACAGTGTGTAGAGAACTTACAAAGGTGTTTAGAGGAGGTTAAAGCCTGGATGAACATAAACTTCCTCTGTTTAAATGAAAGTAAAACCGAAGTCCTTCGGTTTGGGAAAACAGACCTCCTGACAAGATGCACCAGTGCCATTGGGTCATTAGACTCTAACCAGTCTTTTATTAGGAATCTTGGGGTCATTTGAGATTGTCGTTTTAAATTTGATAAACAAGTTAGTGCAGTGGTCCAGTCCAGCTTTTATCATCTGAGATTAATCAGTAAAGTGAAGCCATATCTCCCCCATGACACCCTGGAAAGGGTTGTTCATGCATTCATCTTTTTCAGACTGGACTATTGTAACTAGGGGTGTGCCAAAATATCGATATGGTGATATATCGCGATATTTAGACCCACGATTGATTATCGATACGTCTTCATCAAGTATCGACCTTTTATTTACGTTTAAAAATCCTGTAAAACGTTACATTAACCATCCTTTGGTAAGACAATTCCTTGGAGGGTCGATAGGGGGCGCTTGTTGCGAGATTGGCTGTTGCGGGCGGACGAAGAAGAACACACATTCAAACAAAGATGGCGGAGCGGGAAAACAATGAGAAGCGAGGGCAGCAAGTTAAAAGACACGCCGGCAGCATTGAAGCTGCACCACCCAGAGTTGCGTGAGAAAGCTGTGGCTGCTGCTGCCTGAAGCCGACACAGCCCGACGCGGATACTTTTTTCCAGATGAAGCTACCGCCGTCTTCTGAGAGACAGAGCAGCGGCAATAACGGAAAACGGTCCCTGCAGCGCGGTGGAGAACGAGGGATTTGGGTTTTTATTGAATGCAGTAGAGCCACGCTTTGACATTCTCTCTCAGAAATACTGAAAAAAGGATCCCTGTACTGTACGTCCAGACCAGAGCTACGGCTGAGATGGAAACGGAAGAAAGAGAGGCATCCCTGCCCTTAGACCCCCCCCCTCTCTAAGCAGCGGTAGATGAGCGGCGTCTTGATGCTAAAAGTCTGTGGTTCTCCAGAAAAACATGAACATAAACATACATCACATGCATCTTTACCCAAACGTGTTGTTCACAAAGTTGTTTACACCACATTTGCACTAAATGGTGTCATTTATTTTTTAACAAAGACACTATAATTTGTTCACAGAATTAATATCTGATTTTCAGCTATTTTTTTAATTAAGGGATGGCTATGGTTTTGTTTTTCAAAAGTTAATACCAATATGTCTGGCAGCTACTTGACTTATTCATTTTTTATCCTGTTTACAGCAATTTCCTACTAAATAATGACACTGCTGTTGATGTTCACTATTGTTTAAACTGAATTTTACAGATATTTCCAAATGAAAATTGTCATTGTTTGTCAAAGACAGAGTATTACTGATTTCAGAAATGTTACACAAAAGTCTGTTATTCATTACACCAAATAAGACACAAGTTGTTTATTATCATGGTGTTTAAAAACTAAAAAAATAAATGGGGAAATATTTTCCAAAAAGCTGTTTTTAAAGTTCTTCTTTCTTAAAGTTTGATATATTGTGAGTTGTTAGAGACGAGATAAATCGATTATCGCATTATCGCCATATCGTGATAGTATCGTTATCGTGAGCAATGTATCGCAAATCGTATCGTATCGTGAGGTACCCAGTGATTCCCAGCCCTAATTGTAACTCCCTTTATTCCGGGATCAACCAGTCTCTCCTCCACCGTCTTCAGCTAGTCCAGAATTCAGCTGCCCGACTTCTAACTGGGACCAGACGGTGTGATCATATTACACCGATACTGCGCTCTCTGCACTGGCTGCCAGTTTCTTTTAGAATTGATTTTAAAATCTTACTCTTGGTTTTTAAATGTTTAAATGGTCTGGCACCTCCTTATCTTTCTGAGCTCCTACAGAGCCATTGTCCTTGCAGAGCTCTACGATCTGTTGACCAGATGCTTTTAGTGGTGCCAAGGGCTCGACTCGTGACGAAGAGAGACAGAGCGTTTTCAGTGGCTGCTCCTAATCTCTGGAATCGTCTCCCCCTGTCAGTGAGATCTGCCAGATCCTTAAATGATTTTAAATCTCTGTTAAAAACGCACGACGCACCTGATGCACCGGGTGACACCCCCCCAAAAGCTCCAACAGGACAACTCGAACAAGTCGGAACTGGCTCATAAGACACTTGTCCTCGTTTGCCAGCAAGTCTTCTTGCTGTCTAAAGGCGCGTTCACTCTGAATTCTTCCATTTGCCACATCTTCTAAGAGCGCAAGATCAGCCATTGTGCGTCATTATGCATTGTGATGGGGCATTTTATTTCCATCCATTTAATTGCATCTGACAAGCTACAGATGTCGGTAATAATCCACGTGGAAATGGGAAATTGTTCAGCGCAAATGTAATTTCTTGTTGCTTTCTGAATGGTTGAGACATACGCCATACATTGTTTTATCAAAAATAAAACAAACTAAAGGTATGAATACCATAATTCTGTAGCTTATGAAAAAATGTTTTACTATGAAACTTTCCCCAGTGGACAATTAATACGTCTGTCTGTCTGTCTGTCTGTCTGTCTGTCTGTCTGTCTGTTTGTCTGTCTGTCTGTCTGATTCGCATGCATCTGGCGGCGCGTGCACACGCAGCGGCTCTATCGGCTTTATTGTTTTTAAAAGAATGTATTTTTAAGGCGTTTATTTATTATTTTATATGCTGCTTGCACTGTGGGGTGAGAGGAAAGCAATTTCATCTGTGCTGTATGTCTTACGGATGCAGCATATTTGACAATAAAGCTGACTTTGACTTTGACTATATCTGCTCCGCCAGACGGACACATTGACGAGAATATCAGTTTTGTACATTATTTCGTTCTGTTAACTATATTATTTATGAGGATAAATTGCACAACATGCCAATATTGCAGAACATATTTCACTTTTCTTTTTGAAAATAAGTGTTCATTTGAATTTCTGTTGTAATTTTCGTTTGATTTTTTTTGTTTGTTTCACTGCTGATCGATCAAACAGGTGTTCGTGTAGCTGTTCATTGTGAGACTTGCTTTGTGAAGTCTTCATGTTATTTATGAGAGGCAGCATTGTCATTTTCACTTTCACTTGTTTCTTCCATCTGCCGACGGTGTCGCCGTTTCTCATTTCACCCGTTTTTGTGCGTACGCCTGGGTCAGAGCTTGCGTGAAGGACCGCACATTTTCCCGTCAAGTTTGCTTTTTATAAATATCAATTATTGCGTAGAGAGTGGCGTACGCTTTCTTTTGTGCGTACGCAACGTTTAGAAATGAGGCCCCTGGTCTGGCTGGGTAGGATCTGGTTCCCCACAACACAAGGTTCACTTTGGCAGCATGCATGTATCTCCACCCCCACGAGCACGTGCACATGCACACTGCTCCCTGTCTGCTTCATCCCTCCTTCTAACCTACAGTGTATTGATGGACAGATATTTTCCGCTCATCTTTGTGTCAGATTTTTACCCATGATGGAATATTTGTCTTTCCAGCAGATCTGGTATAATTGTTACAGCTTAAAAAGAATAACTGATCCAAATCAGTGCTGCTTGTAAGTATGTTCAAAGAAATGGGTTCTGAAACCAGATAGGAGGGGCATGGAACGCTTTTTAACACATCCAGGTAAAAGGCAGCACATCACTTGTTTCCCCGCTACAGTGACATGCGCGGAGTCATTACAATATTTTAGTATTCCAGCAAATATCAGCTTTTCATGCAAGAAGTCAATCATTAAATTTAAAACAAAATAAAAATTATAAAAGCAACATTTTTTTTAATGAAGGTTAAAATTTAATTTATGCTACACACAACTGAAAAGTAATGTGTTTATTGTGAATATGAATTAATTAGGCACCAAAAATATTCTGTCCAGATCTTTGTGTATTTGTTGCTGTAAGGGTCATTGAAAGAGGAATGTTGAGATACAAAGAATAACCAGTTAAATACTATTGGATGAATGGTAAAATATTCAGTTTTTATCATCATAAATCTGACTTCAGAAGAGTCAGTTTCTCACCAGCATCAACCTCACTGCACGTCACTGAGTAGTTGAAAAGAGTGAGAGAGAGAGAGAGAGAGAGAGAGAGAGAGAGAGAGAGAGAGAGAGAGAGAGAGAGAGAGAGAGAGAGAGAGAGAGAGAGAGAGAGAGAGAGAGAGAGAGAGAGAGAGAGAGAGAGAGAGAGAGAGTTTGAGTTTCAAAACACCTTTAATGACCAATCATCATTACACAAATAAAATATTCACATCACAAATAAAAGAAAACACAAAAACAAAGAAACAAACTCAAAAATTTACCACTAAAGAGTCATCCTTGACGGAACACAAAACATTTTGTAAAGCCCAAATATTTTCAAAAACATCAAGTGCGTGTGTGAGCCTATAAAAACCAAACTCGACGTTCAACCTTGCCACCAAAAGTCTTTTAAAAAGAAACAGGACATCGTCAGACCCAACTCCCCGTATCCGATTTTTCCTCGTCAACCATACCGCCAACTTCGCTTCACCGGAAAGAAAATTTAACAAAACATGGACTCTTCGCTTTCTGGCCAAATATTTTGGCCCATAAATGAAACACACAGATGAAAACTGTTCTCCCAGCCCCTCAAAAAAAGAACGAAGAAGAGAAAAAAGTCCAGTCAGACGTTGACACTGCAAAAAAAGATGTTCCACAGTTTCTGCAACAGAACAGAACGGACACCCATCCCCCGTGCCAGGATTAAGGTGCACCAGGTATCTGTTTGTGGCTACGATCCCGTGTACGACCCTCCACTGGAGGTCACCTACCCGTTTCTCAACAGGAGCTTTGTACAGGGATCTCCAACAGCCCCTCGGAGAAGACCCCGTGCCAAACAACTCAACCCACCTCGACACTCTGACGTCCATTAAGGAGCGCAAGTTCAAAACTTTAACACATAAGAAATATAAAGACTTCTTCCCACACGTTTCAAAGGTTCCTATTTGAGGAGTAGTCCAGGACAGGAGTTTAGTTCCGTCCTCCTGCCATCCCTCGCAGGCCGGAGAAACCTGCAGAGGAGGAAAGATGAAATCCACACCATCCACCCACTGGCTAGATGCAGTAGGATCCATCACATAGGCTTGATAGGACACAGGCAAGGAGAGACAAATCTCCTTCACTAGATTTTCCAGTGATCTGAGAGATCGTATTCCAGTAAAAGCAGAAAGCTCAGGAACAGGAGTCTGTAGGAGATGTCCAAGCTTCACACAGCCCACATCTCTCAACTTCGACCTGATGGCAGCAGAAACCAGAATCTGTGAGTTGAAGAGGTCGTTCCCAAAAATGGGTTCTTCGAACAGCCATATTCCAGGTGTTGAAACCATTTCCCTTTTGCAGAGCAACAGTCGCCAGGCTTGTAGGACAGAGCAGTAGAAAGGTGAGAGTCCAGTCAGGTCCAAGGTATGAAGCTGGGGCAGAAACAAATGTTTGTCAAATCCATAACCCCCAGCTTTCCTCAGCAGCACACACGCAGTATCCAACCATGGCAGTCCAAAACCGTGGAGCAGACGCTGCGCTGTCCGCAGTCTAAAGGCGGCTACACGGGCTGAAATATCAATCAGTCCCTGACCGCCCTCCTCAACCGGCAGGTAGAGAACGGCAGCTCTTAGCCAATGATGACCAGACCAAAAGAAATCCACCACGGTCTTTTGAAGTGCAGTGATGAGGCTAGCAGGAGGAGGTAACACCATCATACTATGCCAAAGTGTCGAGGCAACCAAGTTATTGACTACAAGAACTCTACCCCTGAAGGAAAGCTGAAGTAGCAGGTATTTCCATTTAGACAGTCTGGCACACACTCTCTCCATGACACCCTCCCAATTCTTTTTCTGAAAAACGTCACTGCCCAAATAAACTCCTAAAAATTTCATCCCCTCCGTTCCCCAATTAAGATTCCCAGGCAAAAGAGGCAATATGGAGCCCGACCAACGTCCCAACAATAAAGCTGTGCTCTTACCCCAGTTCACCTTAGCCGAAGAAGCCCTTTGAAAAAGATCCAGAACATTGCACAGAGAATCAATATCTGCCTGACGTCGAACAAAAACCGTTACGTCATCTGCATATGCAGACACCACAAGAGACGGTTTGTGGGACATTTCTGGTAACATCAATCCTGTAAGCAGAGTACGTAGCCTATGGAGAAAAGGTTCAATGGCAATAGCGTAAAGTTGTCCAGAAAGTGGACATCCCTGTCTAATCCCTCTCTGAACCATAACAGGTCTGCTCAATCCGCCACCAATCTTGACTAAACAAAAAGCCTCCCTATACAAAAGAGCCAACAAAGACGTAAAAAACTCTCCAAAACCAAAAGCTCTCAAAGCAGAAAATAAATAAGAATGATCAACCCTATCGAAAGCCTTCTCCTGATCCAAGGATAATAGGCCAACTGAGGTGTCACAGTGTTTGCAAACATCAAATAAATCACGTACAAGAAAGAGATTGTCCATAATAGATCGGTCAGGCACACAATAGGACTGATCTCTGTGAATGATTACACCTAAAACATTCTTAAGTCTATTGGACAGGACCTTAGAGAGCAACTTATAGTCTGTACAGAGCAAGGCAAGCGGTCTCCAGTTCTTCAGGAGAGTTAAGTCTCCTTTCTTAGGAAGAAGAGAGAGGACAGCATGACGGCATGAGAAAGGTAACAATCCAGTCTTTGAGCAATCCTTGAACACCTCTAGTAGATCCGGGCCCAGGCACTTCCAGAAGTGTTTATAAAAATCCGCCGGCAGCCCATCCAAACCAGGAGACCTCCCGAGCGCCATCTGACCCACAGCAGCAGTCAATTCCTCCATGGAGATTGTAGAATCCAAAAGATCCCTGTCTGCGTCACTCAGTCGTGGGAGTCCCTCCATCAGCTGATCCACACAGTCGCTGTCGCAGTCCTCTTTTCCGAATAAGCCGCTATAAAAATCCACCGCAAGAGTTCTCATGGCAGCCGGACTCGTAGTAACAGTCCCATCAGGAAGGCGCAGACAGACCATCTGTTTCTTCTTAGAAACAGATTTCTCCAGGTTGAAAAAAAACGACGTGGGAGCATCCATGTCTCTGATGGTGGTAAACCGAGCTCGAACTAAAGCTCCCTTAGCCCTTTCACGGAGAAAAGAACTTAGTTCACCCCGTCTGCTCTTAAGTAATTGTCCTTGTGAAGCACTATGAGTGGAACAAGTGTTTTCTAGCCTAGAGATTTCTTTTTCCAAAGCAGATATTGCTCTCTTAGTTGCAACTGTGGAATGGCTTGTGTACTGCTGACAGAAAACCCGTATTTGTGCTTTACCCACCTCCCACCACTGGCTAACAGAAACAAAATCAGATCTTCTACATCTCCAAAGCTCCCAAAAAAACTCAAATTTCTCACAAAAAACTCTATCTAGTAGAAGCTTCACATTAAAATGCCAGTAAGAACTTCCTTTTGTAGAAGATCCAAGGTGTAATTCTAGTGTTATCAAATGATGATCACTAAATGCAACTGGATAAATGGAACATCCATAAACCCTGTTTCTAAAACTGTCAGTGATATAAAATCTGTCCAGTCTAGCGAGGCTCATCAATTTTCCACCCACATTCCTGGCCCACGTGTATTGTCTGGTGTGAGGATTATTAAGCCGCCACACATCAACCAAAGAAGAGTCAGAAACAATCTTTGATAAAACCGAGGATGACTGGAAATGCGGTTCTGCACCTGTCCTATCCAAAGTAAAATCCAACGTGCAATTCCAGTCACCACCCATCACTATAACATCCCCTGGATCACAGTTTTTCAAAAAAACCTCTAAAGAGAGGAAAAAAGGGATTCTGTGGGCACCTTTTGCAGGTGCATAAAAATTAATCAAACAAAAGTTAAACCCGTTCAGTTCAACCCTCACAGCAAGGAACCTGCCCGCGGCCACCTCACTAACGGATAAGATATTAAAACTCAGCCTAGGCGAAAAAAGAATTGACACCCCAGCAGAGAAAACTGTACCATGTGAAAAAAAAGACTGACCCCTCCACCACAAAGCCCATTCTGCCTCAGATGTCACATCACTATGTGTCTCCTGTAAAAACAAAATATCCAAAGACTTATCCTCAAAAATATCTTTAATAATCGCCCTCTTTTCCGGATCCCTCCCACCATTAACGTTTAAAGAGCCTGCCTTAAATGTAGACATAGAGAGAAGAAGGAAAAGGGAAGGAAATAACAGTAAAAGGATCATCCACACACACACAGTCATACTACGTCAGTGTTTCAACCTTTTTCCTCATTTTCAACCTTCTGGAGCTTTTACCTTTCAAAGCCTTCAACTGTTTGCGAATGGTAGTCACATGTTTCTTTAATCGAAACCGTTTCTTCTCATCAAGAGTATTAAAGTCAACCAATTTCTGCAAGGTTAGTGACGTGAGAATGAACTTCTCCAAATCTGGAAAATAATCAGCCACCTTAACTGATCTACCAAATGAATCATCTAGGAAGTGATTAATTTCCTCAAGTGAATAAAGGTCCTCGGACGATATCTGGGACTCTGCCAGAGATACACAGTCAGAGTCTGAATCCAGCTCCATGTCTGTAGTGGTAGGAGGAGGAATCGCAGCAGAACAATCACCAGTAACAGCAGACTGCCCATCTTCACACCCAACCCCTTCCTCAGTCACCTCAGTGCCCATGTTATCACAATTAGAGCGGTCAGAAACACCGCCAACATTCTCCATCCCAACACCCTCACCACCTTCAGACTCCTCCTGAAGCTGTGAGGCAGGAGCAACATTAATGTCTCTAACATTAACCTCACTAGTGCTGCTCTGAGCAGCTTCAGAGCTGCAACCTTCACCAGGATCTGTATCAGTTAGAAGGGCAGGGCCCCCCACACCCACCGAGTCCGCAGCGGCGAGCCCCTGCTCCACCTGAGCGGCCGGAGCGGCCTCATCAGGCTGCCCTTCAGCCGCCCTGTGAGGGCAGGCAGCGCGCTTATGCCCAGCGTTTCCACACTCAAAGCACTTCAGATTGCCCGTGCTGGCATAGACCAAATAGTTGCCATCCCCGTGTTTCACGCGGAAGGACACGTCCAGAGTCTGAGCAGAAGAGCTCAGAAACATGAACACCTGTCTGCGGAAGGACTGCACATGCTTCAGTTTCTCACTCCTGCATCCTAAACCCACAGTTCGGAAACCGCTGGCAAACTTCCCATAACGCTGCAGCTCTTTCTCCAGAGCTTCGTTGGGAATGAACGGGGGAACACCCGAAACAATGACCCGCGTCGACGGGACCGCAAGCGGGGACACCTGCAGGAACTCCCCGCCCACAGTGACGCCACACGCGATCAAATCAGACACTAAACGCTCCTCCGTCAGAAAAACAATCACTCCTTTGTTCATTCGGGAAGCATAAGTGATGTTAGCGTGACCAACTAAGTCCCCCACAGCAAGGAGAATTGTCTCCACAGACACCTGCGGGTCGGGCTGGACGCGGACCCCATGCCTCAGGGACAAGGACGGCGTCTGAGACGCCATCCCGGCGAGGCGGGTGAACCGCTGATCGCCCAAACTCACCAGTGAAAGTCACTGAAATTCAGTAAATCACTCCAATAGAAACAGAAAAAAGGAGCACTGAACCACACTAACTTTCTGTCAAACTCTCAAACTCACTCACCCACACCGTCCATGCAGCCGCCACCACCAATCTCCCAGCATGCAGTACAGAGAGAGAGAGAGAGAGAGAGAGAGAGAGATGAAAGAGAGGTGCCTGTGTGTGTGGAGGGGGTATCTGACTCTGGCTGTGTTAACTCTGGTGTGTATTGAGGGTGGACACTTTGCTTGAAATAAACACAGGCACAATACTTGCTTTTGTATTGTATTGTATGGAGAGGAGTGTTTTTGACTCTCACAGTGAAAAAGTTTGGCTCTTGGTGTCAAACTTGTTCGCCACCCCTGGTTTAGGGTTTCTCGGGTCTGCGTAGCAGCACTTCGTCCTTCGAAGCTTCCCTGGACTAGCTGTGTTTCCGGGCTAGCGGGCTGGGTTAAGCTCTGTTTGCTCCATCCGAAGACAAAGCTAGTCCAAGGTAAAAGCTTCAAACCGTGGGCCCAGGCTCCATCCAGGGCCTAGCAGGTGCGGACCGCGGGGCTTCCAAAGGAGGCTGTGGTCTCAAAATTCGGCCCGCATAAGGCGGAAATGCTGCTACGTAGTCCTGAGAAGCTGTGTACAATCATCAGGATAGCACAGCCGTCACAAAGCCCCCCCCCCTGCCGCTAACACATGGCTGCACTACTCCTAGTATGTGTCTCTTAGCAGCACACAAAGATGGCACTGATGTCATCACCCCGCCTCCCCTCTGGAAATTCTAAGTAGAATTTATGTGACAGTTTTCCCAGGGTGGATTTAAAAATTAAAAATGCAATCCCCTCTTTGCATTTTCATCTTAATTATGACACAGAATAGGCAGTTTTTAAGTATAAAATGAAAAACAGTTTTAAGAAATGATTGGAAGGGGGGGTCATAGGATAGCACAAGGGTTAATTTTGAGTCAGCTTCATTTTGAAAATGAAAAAGCATTTCTGGTATAAACTTTTATTTTTAATTATGCTGCACAATTGCTTCCATACATATTTAACCGTCCCATGATTTACAATATCCTACCAGATCCAGACCAAGTTCTCGTGTTGTCCATTTACCACAATGTGAACAGTCTGCCAGATGGATTAAAAAATGACACTCAATTCACGGCTCCTGCTTTCCCCCGGATTTTCACTTCTGATCTTGCAGCTAAACAGCGTGCTGACCCCAGCTGCACACCTGGTCAACATCAAAACGCCTCATCCACTGGAAGTTGTCTGCATGGATTTCCTCTCTCTCGGACCGGATAGAAATTTAATTTTCACTGTTTGCAGATGATAAACAGTTGTATTTATCTATTACACCTGACCAGAATGACCATATAGAGAAACTGAATGCCTGCATCAGAGACATCAAGACCTGGATGACAAATCAATTACCTCCTCCTGAACCCAGAAAAAAACTAAGGTCATTATACTAGGTCCTAAAAACCTCAGAGATGCTCTGTCTGATCAGATAGTCTCCCTGGATGGCATAAGAATAGCCCCCAATTCCATAGTTAGAAACCTTGGGGTTTTATTTGACCAGGATTTATCATTTAAGGCTCACATATTTCAGGTGTGTAAAACAGCTGTATTGCACAGGTGAAAAAATATGCAAAGATCAGAAATATACTTTTTAAAAGTGATGCTGAAAAGCTCATCCATGGGTTTGTTACGTCTAGCCTGGATTACTGTAACTCTTTGTTAGCACTGTGTCCTAAGAATTCTTTAAGAAGTTTTCAGCTTGTTTAGATTGTTAGCAGGAACTAGCAGAAGAGATCACATAACTCCTGTGTTAGTTTCACTTCACTGGATCCCACTTGATTCTAGAATCAAGTTCAAAATCATCCTGTAAACATATAAGGCCTTACATGGAATGGCCCTATCCTATATCAAAGACCTCATAGTGCCATCCAAACAGAACACTTCACTCACTAAATGCAGGACTGCTTGTGGTTCCTAGAATTTGTAAAAGTACGGTTGGAGGTAGAGCGTTTAGCCACCAAGCCCCTGTTCTATGGAATAAACTCCCAGCTCATGGAAGAGGCCAACACACTTTCCACATTGAAAGTTATGCTTTAAACATTCCTTTTTGAACAGGCTTAGTCAGTTCCGTGGCCTTGTGGTAGAGTGTCCACCCTGTGGCTGGAAGGTCGTAAGTTCAAACCCAGGCCGAGTCATACCGAAGATAGGACCCAATGCCACCCTTCTTGACACTCAGCATTAGGGGTTGGATTTGGGGGTTAAACCACCAAATGGTTCCCGAACGTGGCTGTGTCTGCAGCTCACCGCTCCCCCAGGGGATGGGTCAAATGTGGAGAACACATTTCACACACCTAGGCGTGCGACAGATAATGGGACTTTAACTTTAACTTGTCATCAGACTAGCTAGTAATCAGAGAAAATTTTACTTACTGTTAACCCTTGTGCTATCCTAGGCACTTTGACATTGGGAGTGGGGTCATCTAGACCCACTAGACAGAGCTCTGAACCGTTTTTCTTCAATTATTTGTGATCTCCACTGATTTCCATGGATAACATAAAATCCTCTTCACCTTTATCCACCTTTGTCATGGTAGGGAGAACATGTCAATGGAAGGGTGGGGTCAGCAAAAACATGCAAAGCAACAGAACCCGTTTTGACCAACATGTGACTGTAGATCTGGACATTGGAGAAAGGCTTCTGGTTAGAAATGTTCACCAGAGGTGTAAACACAAATTGGCAGACAAGTGGGAGTCAACAATATACATTGTGGTAAGGAAAGAAGAAAACCTCCCTGTGTACACAGTCCGACCAGAAAACCAGCCCAAACCACTTTGTATCCTTCACAGGTATGTCTTGCTGCCTTGTGGATTCCTACCCTCACCTTAAGAGAAGCTCCCCAAGCAGCGTGCCAGAGCACCCTCTGTATCTGCACCTGCACTTACTATCGAGGAGGGTCCTTTGGACGATGATGTGTACTTTCAAGTCTCATCTGAGCCAGTTACCTTCACCACAACTCTAGACACACCTGCCATCCAGCAACCAGATGTCAGGTTTGAACCACCCAAAATGACCTTACCTGTTGTAGACTTACCAGGTGTCGAGTCACCCACTGTCTCATCACCCACTGTTCCTGCTCTGTAACCTGAATCAATTGTAAGGACCAACACAGAAGTGGAAGTGAAAGCACCCAAAGACGAACTCATAGCTGAAGAAATCATAAAACTGGAACCTCAACCAGAACCAATTGACCCTGTTGGAATTCCAGATGCCATCAAACAGATTGTGGATCCCATTCCTCAACCTGAAACCCATTCTGAACTACCCTCACCGTCTGTGTCCATACCCCCCCCCCCCCCCCCCCAGACAGCAGTTAGCCCCCTAAGAGTGAGAAGAACCTGCTTCTAATCCCAGCTGGGACTTTTTTGTCTGAAGTTTGCATGTTCTCCCTCTACAGGTATGGATTTTTTTCTTGCTTCTTTCCCCAGTTCAACAAAATGATTCAAATTTTAAGTCCTGTCTGCAAACTGCTCCTGTGCGTGACTGTGTGAGTGTGTCTCTGTGATAAACTGGAAACTGATTGGAATGTACTCTACTTCTGAAAAGTAGCTAAATTGGATCCAGCAATCCTGTGACCCTTAACCCTTGTGCTATCCTAGGCACTTTGACATTGGGAGTTGGGTCATCTAGACCCCACTAGACAGAGCTCTGAACCTTTTTTCTTCAATGATTTGTGATCTTCACTGGTGTCCATGGATTACATGAAATCCTTTTTACCTTTATCCACTTTTGTCATGGTAGGGAGAACACGTCAATGGAAGGGTGGGGTCATAGGATACCAAAAGGGTTAATGACCTTTTTCACCACTGTCACATCTATATCCTAACAATCCTTTGACATTTTACTCTTAAATTTATTTACAATTGATATCAGCTCATTTTCGTTCACATCAGAGAAGGATTAAGTGTTGGATCTTTTCCATGGGTGGATTATTGTCTTTGCTGGTTTAGCATTTTGGAATGTCTGCTGCCAAATCTGGACCCACGTTTGTACAATTGTTATTGAGGCCGTTTGCTACTTCATTGATGTTTTAGCTTTGGCCTTTTTCATCTGTAAAGTAATCTGGGTATGTTCACTTTTTTATTCAGTTTTTATTGATTTTATTTAATATTTCCCAAACTCGCTTTACGTTGTTTTTATTTTCATTCAGTAGATTATTAAAGAACACTTTTTTACTGTGCCATGTTATTTAGGTTAGTTTATTTTTGTATGATTTATGGGAGTGAAAGATTGGATGCAAAAATGAAATTGGATTATTGCAGATTATTATTGCCAAAGTGAGCACGGTGGTGGATTGGCCTGATCCTATCAACCGGAAACAATTGCAACACTTTTTGGTTTTGCTAATTTTCTACAGCTCGGTCGCCGCACCTCTTACGGGTCTGACCTCACCCTCCTTGCCTTTTCAGTGGACTGAGGCTGCTGATGCCGCTTTTCGACATCTGAAAGCGCTGTTTTCCGCCTGTTTTGATCCAGCCCGATCCCTCTGGCCAGTTCATAGTAGAAGTCGACGCTTCCGACACAGGGGTGGGGGTGGTGTTGTCTCAGCGGCCGACGGTAAGGTCACTTTTCTTTTCTCGTTGGCTTACTCCGACGGAGTCGAGGTATGACGTGGGGGACAAGGAGCTCCTAGCAATTAAACTGGCTCTTGAGGAACGGAGGCACTGGCTGGAGGGGGCGATTCGGCCATTTGTGGTCTGGACAGATCAAAAAATCTGTCGTACATCCGGACCAAAAAGCTTAAGAAGCTGCCCTCCGCCGTGAAGACCGCTGCACTGCTTCAGGCTGCATGGCATCCCGATGGAGATGGTTTCCGGTCCGGGGCCTGCAATTCATCTCGCAGGTACGGAAGGCCTTCTGCTCTGCTTTTGGCACCACTGCCAGCCTCTCCTCAGGATTCCACCCCCAGTCCAACAGACAGGCCGAAAGGACTAACCCGGACCTGGAGGTGGCCCTTCAATGCGTCTGCTCACGCCACCAGACCTCCTGGAGGGTGGTCAATCCAGTGGCAGTCCAACTGCGCGTGCCATGGACTATGTGTGTCCACCCTGTTTTTTTTGTGTCCCAGCTCAAGCCCCTTGAGGCGGGGGTACTGTCAGGTACTGGGGCCAGGGGTTTGGTTAGGCTTTTGTTGTTTCACTTTTGGGTTTACTGGGCTTTATTTTGGTGTTTCCGGTTTTCATGCCGTTCTCATTCTCGCGGTCTTTACGTTCTGTTATTATTTACACGTGTGGCAAATCACGCTGAAAGTATTTAACCTGTTGTTCAGCTTCGAGAATTAAAACTATTTTCGTCTACGATCTCCTGCGTCCTGCGCTTGTGTCCTCACCTGCAAGTCCTGACACAATAGATGCATATTAGTTATCTAATGGCCATCTTTTGCCTGGTAGAAAGGCTCTGGCAGCCAAGCAATGACCTTTATTTGATGTTGTATTCATGTTTAGGACATTTAATATTCAAGGGGAAAAAAACGTTAATTAATACATTTAAGGATTTTTTTCAGGTTTGATTTTTTTTTTTTTTATCCCTGATGTAGCACAGCCTCACCCAGACTCTGTCTAGAGTGGCCCATAGGAATATTTATCTTTGTTGACATTTGAATCGTTCAGATTAAAGCAATGTTACTAAAATTCTGAAAAGTCCTTGGCCATAGCTAAATGATAACAAAAAAACAAAATAATCATGATAAATTGACATTGAAAAATAATTTTTGTTTGCATATTACCTCAAGATAAACTTGTTAAATTAGTGAGAAATTTCTTGGGTCTGATTTATTATTTTCATTCTCTAATATTTTGAAATATAGCCCCATTATTGTTTCCTAAAACATTTTTGTGCACAGCCTTGCAAGCAGGTGTTCTCTTCGGCTCTGGAGAATACAACTTTTGACTTTGTCTTCATTTGCCACTGTTAATGCTCAGGAAACAATATACCTGCCCCCCCCCGCCCCCCCCCCCCCATTTAAATAATAAAAGTTAAGTGCTGTGTGTATCTTAGGATTTGAATGGGGTTTTTTTTTATTTTTGGGGGGGGGGAGCCAAACTGGCACTACATTAGTTTGAACAGACGGACAAGTGGGATTGTCTTGATCCCAGAGGATCAGAAGGAAACACTCTCAGATTGGAGCACTGCTAATTAGACATGAGGGGTTTAATAAGTGGGTGTGTAATTGCACTATGGATTCAGCCCAAAAATGTATTCCTGTGAGCCACTTGTTAAAGTAACAGTCTTTTAAAGGCAGCGAAAGCTGTAATTCCAGATGGGGGTGCTGCGCATTTGGATATCAGTGGGGGAACATGGTGTTGCTGTGTAACCTGCGCAAAGGAAATAAAAGCAATACTATTCATTTGCCATAATGAGGTTAGCTTTGGTTGCTGCGATAGCTTAGCAGTCTACTAAAAACTGATGCAACACTGTAATACAACTTCAACATACTTCCAATGTATTTAAGTCTTTTCAGAGTTTGTCCATGTTTTCTTTTTGTTAGTTTTCATTGTAAATTCCCTAAGTGTCACATAACCAGTTTAGATTGTAAGTAATTAAAAGGCATTTGTCAGCGTATTGGAAACTTTAAAGAGTTGTTCTATTGATAAGTGGTCTTGGGCTTTGTTAATTCATCGGTTTTGATGGCAGGCCTCTTAGTGCACTAGGTAGCTAATAAATGCAAAAACTTAGAACACAACACGCTTTATATGCATATGTTTGTGATGCAAATAGATCTGCATGGAGGAGTCGGTCCAAAATACCAGCAACAGTTTGTGAAAACCTTGTGAAGGTTTACAGAAAAAGTTTGACCGCTGTCATTGCCAACAAAGGGTATATAACAAGGTATTTACCAAATACTTATTTTACACCATAATTAACAAATAAATTCTTTAAAAACAAGACAATGGGATTTGCTGGATTGTTTTTTCTCATTTTGTCTCACATAGCTGAGGTATACATATGATGAAAATTACAGGCCTCTCATCTTTTTAGGTGGTAGAACTTGCACAATTGGTGGCTGAATAAATACTTTTTTGTCCCACTGTACATACACTACCCACAAGTTAGAAATATTTTGAAAAAAACTGTTTTGGGGTTATATACCCAACTCATTTTGCTCATTTTGTGTTTTCCACATAATGGTCTCACTGCATCTTCCATATTAGGACCTACACCAAAAAGCAATCCGGCATCAATTTCAACATTCTGTGTGCATAAAAAGCTGATTTGACATACCTCATCACAGAAGATGGAATCATGTGGATTGAATAATACACATTGAAGACACCCAAAGGAGGAGAGAGGGAGGCACAGCCAGGCAATCCAAATGAAGTGATACATTGCTCCAAAATAAAGAGAATCTAAGTAGTCCATGCTCCACACTGACTGGACAGTCACAGGTACTGGAGATTTTCTGGCACTGATCAGTTAGGCCAGGGGTGGTGAACACGTGGCTCTCGAGCTGCATGCGGCTCTTGGCCAATAAGCGTGCGGCTCTTTGCGTCTCATCATATTTTCTATATACTGTGCTTCATTTGATAGGTTTTTCCCTCTTAAACCAAACTCAAATACATCAGAGGGTATTTAAAATAAATAATAATAAAAGTAATTTGGCAGTGTGTGTGTGTTTGATGCTGCTCCCGACACATACGTGATCCTATAACGCAGAGACTGACTGGCTGAGATCCCCGCTTGTCAATGATGAGGCAGCGAGAGAACTGGAGATAAATGAGCTGAAATCTCTTTGACAGAAGGCCCTGTTATAATTTGGAGAACAGAGAAATCCACGTGTGTAAAAGAGCTGCTCTCAATCTGCTGTCGATGTTCTCCTCAGTATGTCAGACAGTCCCTGTTATTAACTTAAAACACGTGAAATCAAAGCATCGGTCCGTTCTGACCGACACTCACGTAAAGGAGCTGATCAGAGAGGCTATGACTGGCCTGGGGGTTAGCCCCGCCTTCAGCCCCTGAGGCTCATGTGAAGTGGGGCATCTACGGTGTAAAACCATAAGTTAGGGGGCAATGAGCAGAAGTGAGATCCATGCTGTTAGGCTGTTTGAGTGTGTGTTCAAGCGAATGGGTTTTGAATGCTGTGAAGTAAAATAAAAAGGGTCCATATTTTGTCGAATGACCAAGGTTGGGATTTCTTCTGCTGATTAACAGCCGTTCTTCTGGGTTCAAAACAGTTTATAGTTCTATTCGATGTTATGTCTGCAGACATTTGATTCAGGTCCATATCCTTCTTCAGCTGATATCAGCGGCGCCTAAGAGTTGAGGTCAACTTGTCTGGATGTCAGAACTCTCTGCTGATAATCAGGTTACATTAGACTTTTGGAGATAGCGATGAATCCACGTGTCATATTTCTTGAAATGATTTGGCTCTTTGGTTTATTACTCCATGTTGTTTCAGACGTCTGTGATCAAACACTTCTCAAAGTCCTTCATGGTGTTCCCCAGCAGAACCTTGGACCGGTCCGGTGGACCGAGTGGTTTGACGTAAATCCTGCAGCCTTTAACCCAAGTGTTCTCAATCTGCTTATGCTTCCTGAGAAGCCGTGCATGTTTGGAGATTTCAGCATTCCTTCTGGTCAGATGGTCGTTCAGATAAACAGCAGAACCCTTCAGGTTCTTCCTTTGATTCATCAGAGTTGTGTTTTTGATTCACAAACCTGATGAGGATCACTGGTTTATCCGTCTCCTTTCTCCTGGGGAGTGGGTGGCAGGTCTCCATGGTGTTGAGATCCAGGGAAATCCCTTTAGACGTGAAAAATGATTCCACTTGCTGTGCCAGAGACTCTCCACCGCTCTCCTTTTCCGAAGAACTGCTAGCAATGCTAGCGCTATTAGCATTAGCAATGCTAGCTCCAGCTGCATTTAGCTTTGCCTGAGGTTTGATAGGTACTCCAGTGAGAATGACATTATTCCTCCTTACTTGTTGTTCCACATCGTCCAGTCTTTTCTCCAGAATGTCAACCCTGTTTTCTCGTTGCTCGTTTTGAACCCGGAGCCTCCGGAACTCTTCCATTAGCTCTAAGAGCGGAGTTAGCTTAGCATTCACTTGTTCCATAAAAGGATACAACATAGCTTGGATATCATCAAGAGACTTTTTAAGGTCTTTGTAATCAGGGTTTTTCTTGGGGCCATGGTCAGCTCTCTTTTTTGGAGAAAATCAACTTTTTAAGTAATTTGAAGATAGTTGTATAGCCGCAGAGAGCCCCCACGTGTCCATACTGTAACCCGGAACTGGAAGTCTTACCAGAGTGTGAACCTCTCCTTGAGCGAGCGCTTTCTGTCATCAGCTGTTCTCCTCTGCTCTTATATATTCTCTCAATCAAGAGCAGGTGCATCCAATCAAAGGGCAGCCTGCAGAAAGTTTGTGAGAAATAGCACAGCAAACATGCAAAAACACTCAAATCATAGTTTCTGGCTGATTTGCTCACACTTATATCTTTGTTCAGTTTGTCTTATCCTCTGTTTGAAAAACAGCCAGAGAGCAGGGAGGCACATGGGGAATGGAAGTGCAAGCCCCATACCAGTCAGGAGAGCAGCCCCACCACCACCCAGGAGTTCTGGGCATTCCCCCACCCCGAACCCAGGCACGGGCCAGGGCCCCCCCAAGGGAGACCCGGCCTATGCTCCAGGCAGCCACCCACCCAGTCCACATTTGGTCCAGCTGAGAGCAAGGCAGGGGCCAGCCACCCCTGCCCAGGAAGAAGACGCCCAATAATAATTCCATAATTTTCTTTTTTGAACCCACACCTGTAGACGTGGCTACCTATTTTTTGGTAGAGCCCCTAATAAGAAAGAAACCTGAACTTTCAACAGCATCCATGTCTTTCATGCATTGTAAATGAGATAAACACAGACACCCCTCTGTAAAGCGATTAGGCTAAAAACATTAGCTGGAAGCTCCTCCCATATACAGCCATGCCAAGCTCAGGAACACAGTTTGGACAGGCGGTGAGCAGAAAATATGCTGCGCGGCGTAGGAGAGGCGGCCAAAATAAATTTGTCACACGAATCGCGTTTGGTATGAATGCGATTATACCAGTTCAAATAAAATATCTGCCACTGACATCAGGTAAAACAGAAGAGGCGTTGAAACGTACATTCTAATTTATCAGTATTGCAACACCTTTTGCTTTTCTATAGAAAGATAAGTAAAATATCTGCCCCACAAAGCCCCCTTGGAGACGGAGGTTATCCCAGCTTTTAGGGATGTGTTTTTTGGGATGAAAGCAATGTGTCGTGACAACACCCACCCCGCAGCAGCTGCTGGTCAGTGTTAATTCCCTCCACCTGCTCTCCTCTGTATAAATCACTCCCACTCCGCTTCACTTGCCACCACAAAGTCTAGCTTTTCAGCCCAACTACCAGCCTCATTACCTGCCTGATCTCAGGCCAACTATCTGACCTGTCTGTGTTTATGCTTCAGGATCTCAAGTCAACTGTCTTGTGACTGATCTGAGTTCATGCTTCAGGAATTTAAGCTCACAGCAAGTTCTACTCTTCCCCCACTTCCGTGGACATTTCACCTCTTTCTGTTCAAAGGTCTGCTGATCTGTTCCCGTTACCTTCTACGCTCTCTATTGTCATCTCTACATTGCCAGCTTCAATGCCCTCTGGTGTCACCCCTCCAAATGACAAGCTTCAGTTCCTCAATCATCTTAGTCCAGAAAACTCATGTTCTTGCACTCCCGGGTCAGTCGTTTTTGGTTGGTCCCCAAGATCCTGCCCTGACAGAACTTTTCAGACAAGATGGACCAAAAGACAGCTCTGGAGTTGTAAAGGGGGCTAAAGGGGGCCTTCAGAAATTATGATATGCAGATGACTGAGTTTTCTCTTAACCTGCCTGATTTAACAGAGAAACTCACATCAATGAATGTTTCACAAGGACATCCGCCCTTTATCACTGTGCAGCTCATCAACGAACCCAAGATGAATCCTTCAGAAAGATACGATGGGAACCCTGCTTAGTGTTGGACTTTTTTCTGTCAAAGCGAGTTGAACTTTTCTCTGTAAGTGTCCACGTTTCCATCAGAAAGATCCAAGGTTGCTTAAGTTATCTCACTGACCGAGCGGCTCAGTGGGCTATAGCTGAATGGGCTCGAGAATTGATAATCTGTTCTTCATATAGAAGGTTTTGGGAAGAACTCACAGAGATTTTCTTACCCGTGAAACCCAATCGAGAGGCTGCCCGGCGGTTAACAAAGATTTGCCAAGGCAAGGACACTGTTCAAGCAAGTTCAGGCGGATTTCAGCCAGAGTTCAGGATTAAAGTCAGGGCAGTTTAAACATGGTTTCTGAAAAAACCCCCAGGACTGCTTTAAGGAAAGGCATCAACTCTGCAAAACAGCAATACAAGAGGCGCATTGAAGCCAGCTTTGACTCTGCCACAAACCCCAGACAGTTTATTTAAACTACTCCACCTGGGGCAGGGACACTCCACCCACAGAGAGATGGCAAACTACCTTTCTGCGGTCGAGAACCTTGGCCTCAGATTTGGCAGTGCTGACCCTCATCCCAGCCGCTTCACACTCGGCCGCAAACCGCCCCAATGCACACTGGAGGTCCTGGCTCGATGAAACCAACAGGACATCATCTGCAAAAAGCAGAGAGGAAATCCTGTGTTCCCCAAACCAGACCCCCTCCAGCCCCTGGCTGCGCCTAGAAATTCTGTCCATAAAAACTATAAACAGAACCGGTGATAAAGGGCAGCCCTGCCGGAGTCCAACGTGGACCGGGAACAGGTCTGACTTACTGTCAGCTATGCAAACCAAGCTCCTACTGTGGTCATACAGTGACCGGACAGCCCTCAGTAAGGCTCCCCGGACCCCCTACTACCAGAGCACCCTCCACAGGATACCACGGGGGACATGGTTGAACGCCTTCTCCAAATCCACAAAACACATATGGACTGTGTAAGCGAACTCCCACAATCCCTCCAGCACCCTAGATAGGGTGTAGATCTGGTCCACTGTTCCACGACCAGGACCCAAAACCGCACGGTTGTTCCTGAATCTGAGGTTCGACTATCGGACTCTCCTCTCCAATACCCTGGCATAGATTTTCCCAGGGAGGCTGAGGAGTGTAATTCCCCTGTAGTTGGAACACACCCTCCGATCCCCCTTCTTAAAGAGGGGAACCACCACCCCTGTCTGCCAGTCCAGTGGTTCTCGACAGAGACGTGTCAGCCAAGACACTCCCACATCATCCAGAGACTTGAGATTCTTAGGGCAGACTTCATCCACTCCCGGGGCCTTGCCACTGAGGAGCTTGTTGACTACCTCAGTGACTTCAGCCTGCATATTAGACAGCCTCACCCTAAAGTTCTTGTTCTCTGCTTCTTCAAAAGAAGGAGTGTCAGTGGGATTGAGGAGATCCTGAAAGTATTCCTTCCACCGCCCGACAATGTCCCCACTCGAAGTCAGCAGCCCCCCCACCTGCACTGAAAATGGTGCCTGTGGAGAACTGCTTTCCCCACCTGAGGTGCCGGACGGTTTGCGACCACAGCTTCGAGCAGCAGCAGAGACAATGGAAGTGGAAAACATGGTCAACTCAGACTCAATGTCCCCAACCTCCCTCGGTACCTGTCTGAAGGTCTCCCAGATGTGGGAGTTAAAGACTTCCCTAACGGAGGGTTCAGCCAGATGTTCCCAGCAGACCCTCACTGTACGTTTGGGTCTTCCAAGTCTCTCCTGCCTCTTTTCCTGCCCGTGAATCCAACTCACCACCAGGTAGTGATCGGTGGACAGGTCTGCCCCTCTCTTCACTCAAGTGTCGAAGACACATTGCCGAAGGTCGCCTGAAACGACTACAAAGTCGATCATTGACCTCCTGCCTAGGGTGTCCTGATGCCAGGTGTATTGATGGACACCCTTGTGCTCAAACATGGTGTTCGTTATGGACAAACTATGGGGACCACAGAAGTCCAATACCAAAACACCACTCGGGTTCAGATCAGGGGGGCATTCCTACCAATCATGCCCTTCCAGGTGCCACTGTCATTTCCCACGTGGGCATTGAAGTCCCCCAGGAGGACAATGGAGTCCCCCATTGGGGCATTTTCAAGTACCCCTTCGAGAGCCACCAAGAAGGTCTGGTACTCCAAACTGCTGTTCAGCCCGTAAGCCGAAACTACAGTTAGAGACCCCACCCACCCGGAGGCGGGGGACATGACCCTCTCGTACACCCGGGTGAACTCCAACAATTGGCGGCTGAGCTGGGGGCTCACGAGTAAGCCCACACCAGCCTGCTGCTCTCTCACACCTTGAGTAACTCCAGAGTGTTAGACAGTCCCACCCCTCCCTCAGGACTGAGTTTCAGAGCACAAGTTATGTGTGGAGGTGAGCCCGACTATATCTAGACGGTATCTCTCAATCTCTCGCACCAACTCAGGCTCCTTCCCTCCCAGAGAGGTGACGTTCCATGTCCCAAAAGCCAAGTTCCATGACCGGGGTTTGGGCCACCGAGGCAACCGCCCTCGACTGCCACCCAAACCACATTGCACCGGCCCCTTTTGAGGTCTCCTACAGGTGGTGGGGCCCATGGGAGAGTAGTCCCACGTTGCTCCTTTGGGCTGTGCCCGTGGAAATAGCCCTGGTCACCAGGCGCTCACCTGCGAGCCCCAACCCTGGGCCTGGCTCCAGGGTGGGCCCCGGTGACACCAATCCGGGCAACGCAATCAGGTCGTTGTTGTTTCTTTTCATCAGGGGGTTCTTTCAAAACTTTGCGGGATCATTTAGATTTTCTGTAGTATTTTTCCAAAATGATCAGATTAACATTTCGAATTACGGTAATAAAGGCATTGCGCAGTTTTCTGAATGCCAGCCAATCAGAAGCTATATCAGAATGTCTAGCTTTTTCCCATGCTACATCCCTTTCAAGTAGCTGGTTAGCCAAATCTGAGCTAAACCACAGATTATTATGACCTTTTACTTCATAGTGCCAGATAGGAGCATTCTTATCAAGAATTTTAGTAAAAGCATTTAGGAAGTAACTCCAGGCCATTTCAACATGATCAATTTCCATCATCTTGTGCCAGTCAAATGCATATAGATCCTGACAAAACGCTTGTTCACAAAATTGCATGATATTGCGCTTTTATGATAATGCGTGGTTTGGTTTTGGACATTTTTGTATTTCTCAAAGTAGCAATGCTGCAGTGATCACTTATATCATTTGCAAACACAGCAGCAGTTGAATACTTTGGAAATTTGGGATTTGGTCGAGTTTACTAACTGAAACAGGTTCAAAGAATCACAATAATATTTAAAATAATCAGAAACAGGTTGCAACCAGTTCCCATTTAAATCCCCCATAATAAAATTGCTTTTTATTTTAAGGAAGACAGCAGTTCCATTAAAGAAGGGAGAGCAGATCTATCAGTAAAGGGCACACTATAGCAACCAACTAAGGTAGTATGCAGAAAAATCAGAGATCTCCAGATCAGGAGCTAGAAGTTCAAACTTCTTTGTTATTGATGTTTGCATAAGAACGTTTGCATTAAATTTAGTTTTGACATAGATGGTTATGCCTCCACCTCTTTATAACCAATTATATATATTTGTCAAAGTCAGTTATTGATTTGTTTAACCATGTTTCAGAAACAACAATTACATCTGCTTTAGTTGAGATTGCCCAAATGCGTATCATATCCATTTTAAGCAATAAACTCCTTACATTGAGGTGAATGAAACCAAGACCATTTCGAGATTTAAAGTCCTCAGGGGTACCAAAAGTAGGACCATCTGGTCCAGGGTTCAGTGGAAAATTCCCAGAGATTAACAACGATAAAAGGATAAGGAGTCTATGAAGTTGTGGTTTCTTACATACTACACTTGAAGGTCCTAGAGATGGGAACTGTCATGGTTTGGGTTTCTTTTGTCTTGGTTTTTGCTTTATTTCTTTTTCTGTCACGTTTGGTTCTGTTTCCTGTTTTATTTTGAAAGGTGTTCTGTTTTGTCATGTTCCTGAGTTTTACTTCCTTGTCCTGATCTTGTTCACCTGTGTCTTGTCTGCCCTATCTGTATTTAAGTCTTTTCTCTCCCTTCCTCTTGTGCTGGTCCATTAGCGTCTTAACTTTTTCATGTCGTAGCGTCATTTATGTCTTGGATGTTGCCATATTTCCTGTTCTTGCCAAGCCACAGTGAGTCTAGCTCTAGTTTTGTTTCCTGCTCTGCAGCGCTTTTTGTTCAATAAACCCTCTTCCCTTGGAACCGTGTGCTTCCTGCCTCTGGGTCCTACCTGCTCTCCAGCCCCCCCAACCCTGACAGGAACATTTTTTAGGCTATTGAGTTTATAGTAAAATTCTTCTGGAGAGACATTACACAGCTGGAGTCCAGCAATTCATTTGGATTGTCTGAGAGACACATAAGCATTGCAAGATTCATGAATAAAAGTTTTACACTGGTTAACTGGACGGGAGTCGTCTGTCTCCTGAAGAGCTACGGCAATGCCAAAATCTCAGATGAAAAATAAGGTAAATGTTAACAGATATAATATTTCAGCCCTTGACATTATTTGTCGGGGGATCCGTAGAAAGGTGTTTATATCTTTGGCCATTGCGGCATTCAGTCCAGATTTTTGACAGAATCCAGCTCGGGATACACTGAGAACCGTTGTTTGTCAGACGTCCTCCTGTGTCATGCCACACAAACAGGAAGCAACACGGAACTTGAAAGCTGCAGGCAAAAAGAGCGAATTACTGTCCAATCTTTGTTAAAACTTTAAATGTGTGATAGATCACATGATCTCAGAGTTGAATCAAGCACTTTCCTTCACACAGAGATAGCAAGCTCATCAACCAGCCAAATGCTCCTGTAGCCGCTTCGGATTAGAGTAATACGGTTGCTACATGAAGGCAGAACACCATCAGCACCTCAACTTGGGCAAAAATATATATATATATATATAATATGGTGCGCCAGCTTTGCTGAAGGATAATAAATTGCGACCTTTTCTTTATTGATGTAGTACAAGGCTCATCAGAGGTTCGTCAAGCCAGGAATCCAGTGACGATCACCCGGTGACCATCAGATGACCGCAGACCATACAGTTCATCGGCGAAAAAAGTAGAATATTCCTTTGCATACCTTAGGTAACCAATGTTGGCATTAATCCTGAGTTTGGGTCCTGATGTGCATTGGCTCGCACAGTTTCTGAGCTAGCCTTACTAAAACAAGCTCGATAGTTAAAATATGTACATATGTATCTTATTACGAACTGGGAGATTCCTGAACCAAATAAAAATTGCTAAAGTGATTCCTATCTACGTATAAGAGCGGAGACAAACACAAATTTACAAACTATAGACCTGTTTCCCCTCATCCACAATTCTCAAAAATTTTAGAATAAATATTCAATGATAAATTAGTTTTATTTATTGATAAATATAACATTTTAACACATTTGGTTTTAGAGAAAACAGATCAATCTCATTGGCTATCATTGATGCTGTGGAGGAAATCACAAACACTCCGGACAAAAAGAAATGTGCAGCTGGAATTTTCATTGACTTAAAAAAAGCATTTGACTCTCAATCATGACATCCTACTTGACAAACTGTGTATGGGATAAAAGGACTAGCGCTAACTTGGGTTAAAATCTAACGGGAAGAAAACAATTTGTCAAAATTGATTACTTTACATCAAAAACCAAAGAGATAAGTTGTGGTGTCCCACAAGGATCAATTCTGGGCCCGCTGCTATTCAATATATACATAAATGATATATTCAATGTTTCAATTCTTTAGAACTCAAATTATTTGCCGATGACACAAACATATTCTATTCTACAGACAATCACGGGGAACTTATCAATGTAGTAATCACAGAGTTAAACAAAATAAAATCATGGATGGATTACAACAAATTATCTTTGAACCTAGATAAAAGCAAAGTGATGTTTTTTGGTAGCTACAATGCCAATAAAGACCACTCAATTGAAATAAATAATATCTGAATTAACCCTTGTGCTATCCTAGGCATTTTAACATTGGGAGTGGGGTCATCTAGATCCACTAGACAGAGCTCTGAACCTTTTTTCTTCAATGATTTGTGATATTCACTGGTGTCCATGGATGACATGAAATCCTCTCCACCTTTATCCACCTTTGTCATGATAGGGAGAACGCGTCAATTGAAGGGGGAGGGGGTTTATAGGATAGCATAAGGGTTAAAAGTGTTACAGAAATCAAATTCTTAGGTGTTTTTATCGATGACAAACTAAATGGGAAGGAACACATCAGATACACACAAACTAAAGTCTCAAATAGTATTTCAATCATAAATAAATCGAAACATATATTAGTAGATATGTATCGTACTGCTCCTTAATATTACCACATTTCACCTGCTGTATAGAAATTTGGGGGAATAATTATAAGAGTTCACTACATCCTCTCTTTATATTTCAAAAACGAGCCTTCAGAATTGTACATAAAGCCGGATATCTTGATCATACAAACAACTAATTTGATCAGTTTAGACTTTTAAAAATGTATGACGTTGTTGATTTTTACATTGCACAACTACTATACAGTCAGTTGGAAATCGTTACCATTTAATATCCAAAAACAGTTCTTAGAAAATGAAGGAGGTTACAAATTGAGGGGATGTAGGAACTTCAAGATCAAACTGCTAAGAACCACAAAGAAAAGTTTCTGTGTGTCTGTGTGTGGCACTAAACGTTAGAACAGGTTAAGTAATGAGCTCAAACTGTCATGGTTTTAGTTTCTTTGCCCTTTTGTTCTAAATTGTCTTTTGTTTCTGTCATGTTTTGAGTTCAGTTTACTATTTTATTATGAAAGGGTTCTGTCAGATAAATGCATCTAGACATTAAAGAAAAACACAATTATGTGGTAAATACTGTCCTCACTTTAGATGGGGTGCTGCAAAATGATTAATAACCTGTTAACAAAGTTAATTGATATATTTGTTAAGCTTGTAAGCAGTTTAGTAATATAGACTTTGAAGAAAATGGTCTGACTTTAAATGTTAATGAATCTTACGAACACTTTCAAGTATTTGCAAGACATCTATAATGTTAATAAATATCTTACTAGCATCTTATACATTAATATTATTAGCCTATTATGAAAACCTATTAAGCTTATGAACACTTGGGCTTGTGTGAGACATCTATAATGCTAATAAATGTCTTACTAGAACCCCAAACAATAATAATACTTCTTATTTTGTTAACAAAGGTTGTTTATAGATCTTATTAAGCTTATTAACACTGGCAATTGTGTGAGACGTCTATAATGCCAATAAATGTATAATTAGCATCTTAAAAACATCCTACTAATAATGCTTGTAAATGTGTTTACTAAGTAATTTAATAAACCTTATTAGACTTATTGTACTAATAAACGTCTTACTAACACTATAAAAATTCTATTATAATGCTTGTTAATGCATTAACAAAGCTTGTTAAGGAATCTTTATTTAAAGTGTTACCAATACATTTAAAGAAATACATTTAAACAATGATAATAATAAAACAATTTCCTTCACAGTTTCCTATTACTTTTTTCAAGTTTTACTTTTGGTCCCCATCTTCCCTCATTGTTTCCACCTGTGTCTCGCCTTTTCTGCATGTATTTAAGTCCCGTCTTTCCCCTTCTCCTGGGCTGCTCTATAGTTTGACGTCCCCCCTTTTTGAGTGTCTCAAGTGCCTCCTTCTCCTCCTTCTCTCTGCGCCTGGGTGCTTCCCTCATTCCCCCTCGTGACATTATGGATCAGCCCTACTCGCACTCAGCAGAGAGGGACATGCTGTATTTCGGAGCGTTCTGCCAGGAGGCAGATGACGACCGATCGGATGACTTCCTGTACCCAGAGATGTGTGAAATGCGGCTCCTGGAGGCTTATTGCCTGGAGGAAGAGAGGACCAGGACCCATGGGTCTTCTGAGTGGGTCCAGTTCCCCGCCAGTGGATATCACGGAGGTTGTCTGGCTGTGGGAGGGGGCCGCCGTCGCTACCCTGATCGAAGTTCCTCCCCTGTTTCCGGGGTGGAGCCGGAGGATCACCAGAGGGTCTCTTTCCTGGACCCACTGGACCAGGATATGTGGTTATGGGAGGCCTATTGCTAAGACGCCGCCGCCCTTCTCAGCATCCCGCCTCTGCTCCCTCGACGCACCTCCACTTATCCTTGCTTTCGGGGGGGTGGGGGGGGGCACTGACCCATCCCTGCTGGACAGAGGGGTGACAGCTGCACCCCTTCCCGTCCCTGCTCCCAGGAAGGTGCCGGACGCACACCGACCCGACCCTGTTTCCTGTAGGGTGCTGGACACACCCCAACTTGTTCCTGCTTCCTGGGCAGTGCTGGATGCTCCCCAATGCGCCCCTGCTTCCTGGGAGGCGTTGGTTGCACCCTGGTCCGAGTCGCCGGTTCCAGTCTCTTGGTCCGAGTCGCCGGCTCCAGTCTCCTGATATGAGTCGCCAGTTCCAGTCTCCTGTTCCGAGTCGCCGGTTCCAGTCTCCTGTTCCAAGTCGCTGGTGTAGGTAACATAACTGTTCGGCCTGGAACTTCCGTTCAGGGTCCTTTTGACTGAAGGATATAGGAGCTCTGTTTGTTTACAACAGACTTCATAATATTTTCTTCTATGGTAGTATCGTAATTTGTATAGACCAATCAATATCTGACACGTCATCGGACCAACGTACAGCCAATCACATAATGTGACGTCAACATTAGTCCTAGGACCCCGAATGGAGGTTCCAGGCAGAACGGTTATGGTACCTACACCGGTTCCAGTTTCCTGTTCCAAGTCGCCTCCCCCAGACTCCTTGCCCGGGCCGCCTACCCGAGACTCTGAGCCCGAGCATTCGGCTGACCCACCAGTCGAATGCTGGCCAAACCCGCCTCGAGCTCGTCTGCTTGGCATGTATTTGCACGGCTTCCTGGCCGTCTTCCAGACCCCCTCGTCTGCTTCGTCCTTGCCGGACTGCACGGCCTCCCGTTATAATCTATAATCGTTATAATCTATGTATTTCATTATATCTGTTATGAGCTTTAAAAATATGTGTAAACGCTTTCTTGCTTTGACTACAATGCTTGAAATAAATCAGTAAATCAAATAAAATCAAACGTAAAGTTCATAATTTGTCACACTCACAGATATCCATCCAGCAGTAGCTCTCTGCTTGGCCACAAGCCCGCCTCCCTGGAGCCGCATAGTAAGATCAATTGCAGCTTAAAGCTAATTACGAGTTCAAACTGACTCCTACGAATGCATATCTTAAAATAGTACAAACCAATCTTCTAATACCCTCAGACAAAACCACATTTACACACAGACAGATCAGAATTACAAATAAACAAGCAGTTGTGAGAATCCTTTGATGGCTTCGGATTTGTGGGTAGATGATGCTTTTAAATGCTGCTAGAATGCTAGGTGATCAGAGCTTTCTTTTCAGCTGCTTTGAACTTGGATTCTGAATAATATGTAGCGAAAACGTAATAACTTTTCCACTTACTTAATTTTAAGTAGATGTTTTGAGAACATTTATCACTTTATTTTTTTTTTTTTTTACATTTTATTGAACTCATCGCTCCCTCTCAGCAGCAGGATTCTCAACAGCAAGTCCAGCACAAAGCTCCTTCCCCAGCTCTGCTCCCCAATCACTGCAACAGCAGGCAGGGCTAGATCCTTCTTGACACTTAGAGCAAAGAGTTGCTGCCTACTATTGTCATCTAACCGACTTAAAAACAGTTTCTACCCATAGTCCATCAGGCTCCATGGTCTGTGAACACTCTGTCACATTTTATGCATCTGATCATTTGTATGTTTTTGTGTTTTTTTTTAATGCTGTTTCACAATCTTTCATGATCTTAATGCCTTTGGCATGTTGGCGGCTTTCTATTTTGTCATGCTCCTGAAGGGACAATGATAATAAAGCATTCCATTCTATTCTCTCTCCATTTTCTACAAAGTTCCTGCTGAACTCTGAGACAACCGAAGAGGGCTTCGAACAACACCAATGGTTCATTTTTAAGGTATCCTGCAATGACACAATTGGCCTTCATCAGTGTAGATGGTGGGTGATCAGCGGCTGAGTGTGCATTTCAATGGCTTGAGGATCCAACCCTTAGATTTGTTTCACAGAAAACAGCATGCACCACCTGCATGACTAACTTCCAGAGCTGCAGGCATTTTCCTTCGTTGCAGCAGCACCCCATTCCAGGAGGTGGTGTCTGTATCCTTTGCCAAATCACTCTCTGTAAATCATCTGCAAATCATGTTTAAATAAAAATGCGTTTGTGTGCGATGCAGTTTTTCACTATTTGAGACCTTAGTGCAGGGGTGGGCAATTATTTTACGTTTTATTATTTTACGGTTCTAAAATTGGATAAAAGGGCCGGACCAGGAGCAGATGCGTGGAGTGAGAATGATATAAGATGGGATGTAGATGAAAGCATTTGGATTGAAAATCATATTCTAAAAACAGAATATTCTAGAGTTTTTAGTTTAAAACTTTTGTTCCAATTTTAGTTCTCTTTTATTGTGAATCCCTTTGGTACCTTCAAGGAGTTATAAATTGTTGTATGAATAAAGTTTCATTCATTCATGATCTTTTTAATATATAAAACATTATTTATGAAATAAAACAATGACCAAATAACACTATGATTTTCAAAGACAAAAATTCAGGAAAAGTATACTGATACATTAAAAAAACAAACAAAGGAAAAACCATAAATAGTGGATCCTCTCCCGTCATAATTCCGCAGACTTTGAGCTCATCATACGTCTCACAGTTTGTGCAGCTGCGCGTCTGTTTCTCATCTAGTAATACTGAAAAAGCACATTTCTCTGTCTTCTGCTGCAGCTACACATATATCTGCGTTACTTTTTCTCCAGAACAGAGTTCCCTCATTTATTGCAGGAGTTATGTTCTAAAAATAACAGCGATCTGTGAAATCCACAGAGTCTGATTACAGACGTTTATGGCAGTAAAACTCCTCACTGCATAAATACACTTTTCTGACACAGACATGAACATTTTCACACTTTTCTTTTTTAAATCCTCAAACCTTAATAGAAATTAGATCCAGAATCTTAGAATGAAAACAAAGATCTCATTGCGATCAAAAAATTTCTGATCTGAAGAGCTCCGCGTTCCGCTGTACAGGAGACACGGCACGGACTGAGGAGATTGACAGGGTCCCCAGCCAATCAGGGCACAGAACAGAGTGCACTGTTTAAAAAAAAGCAACATAATCGCTCTAAAATAATGAGCTAAACCGGGAAAGATGAATTGCGACATAGAAATAGAAGACTGTCTTCTGTTTTGATTGACAGAGATTTTTAGAGGTTTTCAGGTTGAACACAGACTACAGAAAGGGGGGACAAAATGTCACGTCTTGATCGTGTGGCCAGATTAAAAAACAAAACATGGGTCTCTGATATTGTTCAGAGGGCCGGACCAAACACTGAGGCGGGCCGGATCCAGCCCGCGGGCCGTAGTTTGCCCACCCCTGCCTTAGTGCATCAGAAATTGAAATTGAAATTCAGATTAATATCAAATGGTAAAGAAAATGTTAAAAACATTTCAAATGACAGCTTAAGTTTGGACTTTTAGATGTTGAAGATGCAACAACCAGGTTTACAAAAATGTCCTGTGCAAAACTCAGTAGTCAGAAATTAATTTACAAGAAAGGCTTAATTTAAGTGTTATTCTTTTATAGTTCTTGTAATATTTTCTGTCACGTTAAAGAACAATGACAACAATTTAATTAAAATCTATAGAGCAACTTAATGTAATTAATAACAAAGTTTAAATAAATTAGACGATCTCTTGGGAAGGTGAAGTGAGAGATGGAATACAAGTAGGAAACAACTGAAAGAGAGTAAAACACAAGATGTGAAAAACTGAAGTATTAGAACAGTAAAACTTAGTATATCATTAATTCATTCATCTTCTCAACCCGTTTTTCGGGGTCACAGGGCGGCCGAAGCCTTTAATAGTTTCATAGTTTTTGTTTATTATTCACTGTACAAAACTGTATATACAGATTGACCTATATATTCCCACACATCTCTTTCCCTGTTTATTTATCTGAACACTCTTATTTTTGAATATATTCTTTCAAAATGTGTATCTGTCTAACTTGTCATTACTGTCTGTACATACTTGTGCCAAACTCCATGTTACTGTGACAAGGAAATTTCCCATTCGTGGGATTAATAAATAAATCTAATCTAATCTAATCTATCACAGCTACTTATGGGCAATGGCAGGGGACATCCTGGAGAGGTCCATAGTAAGTCATGCATGTTGTAATTTGGCCTTTTAGTCATTCCTCCATGTCAGGGTGTGCTTTCTTCACAGACTGCTGCCAGCCAAGATTTAAATTTAAACTATAATTGTTTTGTGGGGATTTTTCAACACAATTCAGCACCATATTCAGAGCAATGGGCCGGCTCAGAGCTAAGTACTTCATACACATTAACAGCACGAAGCTGAACGATGGATTTTTGCCACCCACTGACTCCTGTGAGAGTTCAGAGTATTGTGTGAAGCGGGAGGGTTCAGGAGGATAGGTTTAATGGAGCTCAGAGGCGCTCAGTCATGCACCGAGGAGGAGGTGTCCAAAGGCCTTTAAGTGTCTCCACTGATCCCATTCAGTGTATATCACACACACATACACAGACTTTTAGTAAGGAACAAACAAAGCAAATCCTGTGTTAGACAGCACCATCAGACCTCCCGGCGACAGTGTTTTGAGTGTGTGCTTCTTTTGTTTATAGGCTTTGTGAGAGTCAGTTAAATGTATTAAAGGCATGAGTTTCTTTAAAAACACACCTTGTTAGCATTGGTGGGTGTCAATAACTAAAATTCGTTTCAGCAAACATGTGGGGGTGTATATTGAGCTATAAACATGCTTAATAATTTTATCTCATGCTCAAATGTACCAATCGCAGTTTATTTGTCTATAAGTGTATGCTATAGGCACTGTACTTAGGGGAGAACTAAACGCACAGACACAAAAATTCAAACAATTCTCCTTCATTCAATTGATATCTTGAGGTTGAGTCATGGCATCTGAACTTAATGACCAGCTTGACTATAATGTTCTATATTTCACTCTCCCCAAATGCAGTTTACATGTCAGGGGCTTCTAGTTTTAATGTTTAGTCAGCGTAAAGACACTGCAACACAATTTGACAGTCCAAACCAGTACAAATCTGTAATGGCAGCAATTTTTAGGTGGTGTGGAAGCACTTTCAAAGATTCTGACAGAAACAGCAACAATTTTAAAGAGTTTAAGTGTCTGAACTTTGACTAAAGTTTGCATCATGCCAACCAGTCAGAAACAAAGATTGCCAATTGCCATTTGTGCATTTATGTGGTTTTTTTTTAACTTGTCTTATCCAACAGCTGAGAAGACAGATGAGAGCTGAGGGCCTCTTGTGTTGGACATATTTTACTTTAACAACAGGGGTTATGAATCTTCTGACAAACCAGAGGTATATCTGAATAAACCCCTTTTGTAATTTATACTCAACTTTATTCATATTAATTTTATTTACATAGATACTAATCCTCCTTCTGTCTCGATGGCACTCATGTCACCAAGCACAAAAAGTGACTGTGAAGCCTTGAAACCTTAAGCCAGACTGATTGATCGACACATACCTGTTGCTAGAGAGCCTGGACAGGCGTGCAGAATCACAGTGCATGCATGTAACTATCGGGTAGATTACTGTCACAGTGCTCACAATTGTCTGAGTTACTGAGACCCATCTTGAACATCCTCTGTCCAGTGTAGTAGATCCTGTGAAGAGTTTTGAAATGGATTAGCTGCAAATTTGGAGTTTTTGTCAGTTTAAAGGTGTTTAGACACATTTCTTTTGTATTTTTTTCTTTTACTTGTCCTGTCCAACAGCTGAGCAAGTGTTGTGTTGAACATATTTTATTTTAACAACAGGGGTGATGAATCTTCTGACAAAGCAGAGGTATGTCTAAATATAATGTCATAGTTTGTAGGCGTGGCAGACCCAGATGCTGGAACCCGGAAGGAACACACAGGTAAGTTGAAAGGTAGATATGAATTTATTTTTAGATGTGATTTGTAGTCTTGGCGTGAAGAAGGTCCGGGGTTGAGTGAGGCTTGTGGCGTGGCTGGATGGTTGGCAATGCGGCAGTTGCTCTCCTTGGTGCAGGAGAGCAGCCCTGGTTTGGTGCCAAATATGCTTACACCGTTGGAGGTGTTCCTGAACCGAGGGCACAGCCAAGTCCAATTCCTGAGACAGAAACAGAGGTGGTGGGTACCCGAGGGAGGCTTCGAATGGAGACATCCCTGTGGCAGATAAGGGGTCAGAGTTATGGGCATATTCGATCCACACCAAATACTTAGACCAGTCAGTAGTGTTCTGGGCAGCAAGGCAGCGGAGGGAAGCTTCCAGCTCCTGGTTAGCCCTTTCGGCTTGGCAATTAGACTGAGGGTGATAGCCGGAGGTGAGGCTGACCGTAGCTCCCAGGGCGGAACAGAAGGATTTCCAGTCTTGCAAGATGAATTGTGGACCACGATCAAAAATAATATTCACCGGTATGCCATGGTGACGGAGCTAGTTTGATGGCGAGTAGTTTACGATTTCCCACATCATAGCTGCGTTCAGCGGAGGAGAGTTTTCTGGAGTAAAAAGGACCAGGTTTTAATTTGCCAGTAGATTCTTCTCTTTGAGAGAGGACTGCTTCCACCCCTGAGTCAGAGGCGTCGACTTCAACAATGAATTGTCTGGTGGGGTCCGGTTGAATAAGCATGGGTGCAAAAAGAAACAAAAAGTCTTTTGAGAGTGTTAAAGGTGGCTTCGGCTTCTGGATTCCATTGAAAAGCTTTAATGGTGGAAGTAAGTTGAGTCAAGGGAGCAGCAAAACCACTGTAATTCCTGATGAGCCGACGGTAAAAGTTGGCAAACCCCAAAAACTGCTGAAGCTTTGTGCGTGAAATAGGGGGTTCCCACTGGGAGACGGCCTCAATTTTGGCTTGATCGGGTCGAATGCTACCTGCCTCAAAAATGTAACCTAGAAATGGAATCTTGTGGGTGTGAAATTCACACTTCTCTGCTTTAACAAAGAGTTGGTTTTCGGACAGCCTCTGCAAAAATAGACGGACAAGAGTCTCATGTTGAGTGGGGTCTTTAAAATATATAAGGATATCGTTGAGATAAACGAAGACGAGGCAGTTAATGAAGTCTCTGAGGACGTCATTAACTAGTCTCTAAAAGACGGCAGGAGCATTGGTTAACCCAAAGGGCATGACCAGGTATTTGTGGTGGCCTAACGGGGTATTGAATGCCGTTTTCCACTCATCCCCTTCTTTGATGCGAACGAGGTGGTAAGCGTTTCAGAGGTCTAGTTTAGAAAAGATGCGGGCTTCGTGGACAGCATCAAAGACAGAACTAATAAGAGGGAGCGAATATTTATCTTTTATGGTTATTTGGTTGAGTTCACGGTAATCAATGCATGGTCTTAAGGACTTGTCCTTCTTTTCAACAAAGAAGAAACCAGCTCCTACAGGAGAAGCTGAGGGATGGATGTGTTTTGCTGAACACAGTTCTTAAGTCATGGTAGCAGATGGGTACCTTAGATAAATCAACCTCTTCAGAATCGTTAGAGATTAGTGACTGAAGGAATGACAGACTGGAGACAGTTTGCCATACAAACATTGCTCCAATTTGTGATACGATGGCGAACCCTTATCGAATTGGGGGTTATGGAGTTCAAGCCAGGAAAATCCTATTACCACGGGAGTCTGAGAAGTGTGTGTGACAAAGAACTGAATAACTTCCTTGTGATTACCTGAGGTGATTAGTAGAATAGGTTTGGTGTGATGAGTAATTAAGGAAAGATGTTGTCCCCTAACCCAGTGGCTTTGACTGGGGAATCAAGTTTTTCTAAAGGTAGAGATAGCTGAGAAACAAGACTATGGTCAATTAAATTCTGTTTATCGCCTGAATCAATAAGGGCTTGGAAATTGGCTATTTCTGACTGGTGACAAATCTTGACATGCACAAATAGGAATTCTTTGGAAGGATTAGTGGAAATACCCGCCTGCGGCCTGTCTTCTAGCGGGGGGCTTTCAAATTTAAACGTAATGAACACTGGTTTACTTGATGGCCTTGGTTTCCGCAGTAAAAACATGCACCCTCATCTCTGCGCCTCTGACGCTCTTCAGCATATAATATGGAATGTCCTATCTGCATGGGTTCCTCTGGGAGGCTATGGGGAGTTTCAGACAAAACAGCAGGAGATAAATGAGGGGTCAAAACTTGAATAGGTTTTGATGGGCTCTTACGAATTTGATGAGTTCGTTCATTCTGACGTTCCCGTAGGCGGGTGTCAGAGCGGAGGGCTGCAGAGACCAGATCTTCAAAAGAATGAGTTTCGGGTTGTGTGCATAGATGATCTTTGATAGTGTCATTTAGAGATTGGTAGAAAAAACCTCGGAGAGCGGGGTCGGACCAACCTGCTTCAATTGCTAGAATCTGGAAATCGATGACATGATCACTGATGGAACGGTTGCGTTGTTTGAGAGCTAGGAGCTTTCTGGTGGCTTCCTCCTGTTTCCTGGGTTGATCGAACACCAGTCGAAATTCTCCAATAAAACGTTCGAAGGGCAGATGGGAGATGGGGTTGGCTGCCAGGAATGCTTGAGCCCATTGCAATGCTCTGTTTCTTAAATGACGATTCATAATCGTATTTCGGGCAGATGACTCGTAGCAGGGTTTACAGCTTACCCTAGGGCGGTTCAGTCAATTAATGCACCTGCTCAGCGTCCTATTTAAGCCCAGGTGCGCAGGCGCTCATTCTCTTTCTTACCTTCAGCGCTCATTCTTCGCCGTTCCCCGTGCTCGCGGATCCGGCGAGCTCCTTTTCTTCGACGTCTTGCTGTATTCCCCCCATCCTTTGGATGGTTATTCCCGATTTCTGATGTGGGCTTCCGTTTTTGCCGTGTCTGCTCTTTTTTTGCGGCTCTTGCCGGGCAGCTAGCGGCGATCTCCAGGCGGCTAACGGCGCCCAGCGCGTTTGTTTCGCCGCGGTCGCGTGCATCTGCAGGGGGTGCGCTTTCCGCGGTATTCGGGTTGTCCGTGGGCCCGGATCTGGAGCTGTCCGGGTCTATCGTCTGCCGTGGTCGGCCGGTCTTCTCAGGTGAGCGGCGTGCGGTCTTTCCTGGTTCGTTTTTCTGGGCTGAGTCTTGTTTTGTTTGCTTCCGTGTATGGTGACGTCGCGCCCCTAAGGACCCTGGGAATTGTAGTTTTTGTGACTCGTGGTCTGTTCCATGATCACTCTGACTCATTTTCTGCTGTTATTCTGCGTCGTCCGGTTATTGTTTCAGGAGTTGTGGGGTCTTTTTCTGTAGTTGTGACGGCTGGCGGTCCTCGTCTGGCCTGGTTTCTCATGCTGGCTGAATTATTTGTGGCTTTTTTGCATTTTCTTTGTTGCTGTTTTGTTCTTTAGGTGCTGAAGGTGACTCTTGACTATCTTTAATTAGATGCTGGCTTTATTGTTATGGCGGCTCTTCTGTTTATTTTCTTCGTTGTTGTAGCTGTTGTTAGTCTTAATGTGAATTTGTCTCTTGGACCCGTCTCTCCTGTGTGGACAAATTCCTTATGCTTGGTCTCTTTTATGCGGTGTCTTTGGCTCATTTTAATCACTCGTTCGTTGCCCCGCACGTTCTGCATTTGGTTCTGCTTCGCCTGTTTTTCCCTGCTCCGTGTACCCCAGTAGGTCCTGCCCTGGCTGGGGACTTGCGTCGGCCGCATTAGCGTGTCAGTCTCGTCGCTGCCTTTTTTCTCGGCTGGACAGTTATTGTTATTCATTTCTCTGGTTTGGTCTGGAGGTTTGTGGGGGCTGTGTGATAGATTTTTTTTTTTCCGGGGCATCGTTTTCAAAGCCCCCACTAAGGGTGGCCCTTCGAAGGTTCAGGTTCTCGTGACGTGCTCTGGACCCCTTGGCGCCTCACAGTTCATCTTTTTGGGCATCTGTGGCCTGGTTCCTCATGTGCCTTCAGGATTAGTATATATTTTCTTCAGCTGCCCAGGCTGTCTCCACGATTTTCCTCCGAGCGCGACATAACGCTGAGGATGTCTTATCGCTGATGTTCTCCCTGTTCTGCCTCTATGCCTCTCGGCGTCTCTTGGCATTCAGTTGGTGCTCGACACGTTTGTCGGTTTGCCTTTCAGCTGCCGTGGCAGTCCTCATACTTTCAACTTTCTTAGCAGAAGCTCTGTACTGGATATTTGTAGGCAATGGGTCTCCTTCACTTTGCGAGTTATTGATGGTTTCTCAGTGGCCGAATTTCCTCTGTATCCCTGGTCTTTGGATCTTTGTGGGGGGGGGATTTATTTTCTAATCTGAGTTCCACGTTGTCTATACTGTATGGTCCTCCACCCTTCCGGATTTATTTTTCTTCTATGGATTGGATGGTTCATTGCTGCTTGTCTCTCCCCATTATGTCATCTTTGGCTTTTGTGCAGCGTGTTTATTCATTTTGGTTTGCATATAATTTGTCAATGATTGGGCCACCTGACATTTGCTGTGGCTTTGGTCCTATGGTCATCTGTTCATCTTGTGTTCTTGTTCTGGGTAGTTCCATCCTGGGCCCCGTGTTCCTGTTCTGGATTTCGTGTTTTGCGTTTGTTCCTTCCCTCTCTATGCTTGGAGTAGTTATGTTATGATGACTGTCGTGTCTTCAGGCTCCCTCCACTTGTTCCTCTGAGGCTGTGCCTTCTGGTTTGGGGGAAAAGATTTAAGAGTGGTTTGTTTGTCCGGCCGCCTGAATCTACAGCTCTGATGATTTATAAGATGTCGTCCAGTTATTTCATCCTTGGAGATTAAATTAGGGCTGTTTCAATAGTGAATGACAGTATTGTGTCATCAGTTGACTTGGTTAATGTTTAAATAACACCTTGAGCAATTTCTACCCTGACCGTAGGAGATATATCACTTGCGCTGTCAAGCTTAGTTCAAGAGTTAAATCTTGTGTCCACAAGTCAGTCTTCTATCTTCCTTGTTTAAGCAGATGACAGTCTGCTAGATGCTTCCCCATTTAGTGGCTTATACTCCGCCTCTAAATGCTTAAGGTTCAGTCTAGCAAAAAAATACTATCAAAACCTATGATCCCTCATGGCTCTCAAGTTCTCTTTTTCAGTATCCAGACGCCCTTGGCTAATTACAATTTCAGTAGTCTGTACTTTGTTGTCCACCAATTTGGGAACCACTATTATCAGATGCAAAGCATCGAATCCAGCCGGGCTGCAATCCTTTGCTACGTGGGATGTTGACCTTCCTCATCTACAAATCTCTTTGGCTACTCTTCCCATCACCTACTCCTCGATGGCCTCCTGAAGGTGCGTCCCTCTGAAACTTTCAAAGGTTACTTTTCTTATCTTGGAATGTATAAAAAATTGGTGTTAAGATTTTGTGCAGGTTATATATTTCACTATCATTTCACTGTTGGAAATTGTAATCATGATGGTTTCTAGGGTGCGATAAATCCACAATGGGTCTTTACCTTAACTATCTACTAAATTTCACTTTCTCAGATTTGTTCTTTAAAAGCACTGTTATTTCATTTATCTCAAGCATTTCGAAACTGATCAGTTTCTGGGATTTTTATATATTCTTGTCAAGACTAATACTGCTTTGTTTTATCTATGCACCTCATCCTGAGCCTGAGTACCCCTACGCCCCGATCGGCTTCTCAGTTTCCAGGAAGTGATGTCACCCCTGCATTCCTTGATCTGGTGCTGCAACGATGACTGCTCGACGCACCTATTGCTGCACTGAAAGTGATGGGGCGGTGGACTTCCTCTGCATTCCACTGACACTTCTGACGGAATTAATCAATCAATGTCAATAGCAGAATGAATGTAAATTCTTCGATTATAGATGTTAAAAGAAAATTATAGCCAGGTGGAAGCCTCAAAATTAGGATGTTCTAAGTTGTATCATAGTATGCGCTGGAGCTCGAATTTGGTTCTTAAGCCAATTTTGTAGTATGCCAATGAAGCATAGTAATTATGGGCGTTGAACTCGTTCTTAATATTTGGTTGGGATCTCAATTAAATGATGTTCCTTGAGCGCTTATAATGGTATGCCGAATGGAGAAAATTATGGCTACTATGCTCGTTCGTTGTACTGTCGTTGGGAGCTTCGAAATAATGGATGTACTTAAGCTCGTGTATTTATAGTTGCCACAATGGCAGAAGTTTGGCCATCAAGCTTGTTATTGGTTTAATAGAAGTTCAAATAATGGCTGTCAGCATGTCTAATACGCCATCAAAGCTTTGGATTGGATGTTAAGTTATTGTATCATACGGGTTGTTAGGCGGTACAAATTATAGTTTCGCACAGCGTTTTTGGGGAAGTGAGTTACGTTCTAAGATCAGGTATGAGTAATTTTATGTTGGCTCCTCTTTTATTTCTTTCCCTCTCTTTCAGATAGTATGTTCCTCTAGTGGTTTCCACGAACGGGAGCGACCCTACGGTCAATGGTGCCGGGTCACACATAGCAGATCCACTAGATAGCATGTTCCCTTCGAGGCGCTGTACTCGAACGGGGGCGGCCCAAACGGTCAATGGTGCCGGGTCACACATAGCAGATCCACTAGATAGCATGTTCCCTTCGTGGCGCTGTACTCGAACGGGAGCGGCCCAACGGTCAATGGTGCCGGGTCACACATAGCAAATCCACTAGATAGCATGTTCCCTTCGTGGCGCTGTACTCGAACGGGGGCGGCCCAAACGGTCAATGGTGCCGGGTCACACATAGCAGATCCACTAGATAGCATGTTCCCTTCGAGGCGCTGTACTCGAACGGGGGCGGCCCAAACGGTCAATGGTGCCGGGTCACACATAGCAGATCCACTAGATAGCATGTTCCCTTCGTGGCGCTGTACTCGAACGGGGGCGGCCCAAACGGTCAATGGTGCCGGGTCACACATAGCAGATCCACTAGATAGCATGTTCCCTTCGTGGCGCTGTACTCGAACGGGGGCGGCCCAAACGGTCAATGGTGCCGGGTCACACATAGCAGTCATACTGGGAAATGAAATGGAAATGGAATGCTGCCGAAAACACACCCCATTTTATTACACACTGATTATACATACACATTTTTTCTTCTTCTGGATAATTAAGTGTTGGGGGTTTTTGTTACCCGAAAGTTTTATGGAAATCTCTCATGGAATTGAACGGAGCCTTATGCCAAACCAAAAGATGTGAATGCCAACTAAAGTATGTGGAAAATGTCAAATAAATATTTCTTACTGCAAGAGTTGTCTGACTGAAATGACGATTCATAATCGTATTTCGGGCAGATGACTCGTAGCAGGGTTTACAGCTTACCCTAGGGCGGTTCAGTCAATTAATGCACCTGCTCAGCGTCCTATTTAAGCCCAGGTACGCAGGCGCTCATTCTCTTTCTTACCTTCAGCGCTCATTCTTCGCCCCACCCTCCTCCCCGGCTTCCACCTGTGGGCTCCGTAAGGGGGGGTTTTTGTTACCCGAAAGTTTTATGGAAATCTCTCATGGAATTGAACGGAGCCTTATGCCAAACCAAAAGATGTGAATGCCAACTAAAGTATGTGGAAAATGTCAAATAAATATTTCTTACTGCAAGAGTTGTCTGACTGAAATAGTTGATAATCAGAGTGATTTTACTAGGATCGGAAAAGTAGTACCTGGAGGCTTGTTGAAATAGCAGTTGACATTGGAGTAGAAAGCCACTGCATGCTTCGACGTAGCTGAAGAAGGTTTCAGGTTGGAGGCAGAAGTTTTCCGGGGTCATGGCTGAAGTGGAAGTGGTGGTGTTGCCGGAAGAAGGATGCGAGGCTGTGGTAATAATTCCATCAGTGAATCAATGAAGTTCATTGTGTCTATAAGTTATACTACTTCCTTTTTTTTTTTTTTCAACTTGTCCTGTCCAACAGCTGTGCAAACAGATGAGAACTGAAGGCCTCTTGTGTTGGACATATTTTACTTTAACAACAGGGGTTATGAATCTTCAGACAAACAAGAGGTATGTCTGAATAATCCCCTTTTGGAATTGAGGCCAAACTTTATTAAATTCCATCATATTTGAAAAGTTTTGGTGTTGGACCGGACGGAAAAGGAAAGGAGGGAAGAAGAGAGAGGGAAGAAGAGAGAGAGGGGGGATAAAAGGGTGATAAAAGAAGAGGGGGGGATAAAACCATGAAGCAGCCTAGAGCAACAACTTTACTGGATATTTATCATTACGGTGAGGTTCACGTGTAATACAAATCTCAAAGGGCGGAGCCTGTCCACACACACTCAAATGTTACAAACACACCTGCTAGCCACAGAAATGTCCACATGTTAACATGAGCACAATACAGACATTGTTCACACACGCATACTCATGCCTTCAAACTAACTGGTGTAAAATATTTCATTCAATCACACAAACTATTAGTGTAAAGGTGAGCTAACACCTGTGCTCAGATGAGTCTTTATGTTCTTCTAAATGGATGATGGAATGTAAAAAGAAGGAGGGAGAGGGTCCAGCCATCCCCACACCAAGACCCCGCCGCAGCAGTAGCGGCAGCCAGAACCCCCCATCGCCACACGGCAGCAGGCAGAGAACAACCGCCCCCCGGATGATCGCATCCGCCATCCAGGCCAGGGCCAGCAGGACCGCTGAGAGGCCCCCAGAGCCAGAGAGCAGGGAGGCACGGGGGGAAGGAGAGCGCTGCCCCAGCCCAACCAGGAGAGCAGCCCCGCCGCCGCGCCAGGAGGGCCCAACGCAGGGCCCCACCCGAGAAGAGTGCCCAGAGCCCCAGACGCGCACCTCATCACCATCACGGAGATCTGGGCCTTCCCCCCGCCCCAACCCCAGGTACGAGCCAGGACCCCCCAAGGGAGACCCACCCTGCACTCAAGGCAGCTACCCACCCGGCCAACGGTTGGTCCAGGAAGGTGCAATTGAATGTATATTATGAAAAGTAAAAGGTGTGTGTACTAAGGGGGTGCAGTTAAAATTGGTGGGTAGGGCACAGAGAGGACATTCCCTGATTACTCACAGTAATGTCCCTTCACCCTCCCCACCAAGGGTCCCTAAATGTCTAAGGTGCGGTTAAAATTGGCGGGTAGGGTGCCAGGAGGACATCTGCTGCTTGCTGGCAGTGATGTCCAAGCACCCCCCTTACCAAGGGCCCTACATGTCTAAGGTGCAAATAAAACCGAGAGGGGGGGGCCCATTCCATACGGCAACCATGGGAGGGGGACCACTGCCAAGTAGCTCCCCCCCCAAAGTGCATCGCAGGCTAAACCCCCCACCACCTCACCCTAATATGAGATTATATGAGGAAGGGGGTAAGTTGGGGACAGCTGGTAGACTGTCCCCCGGTGGTCAAACAGCCGTCCCCCAGCCCCCCCCGAGCATAGGGCCCAGGTCCCCCAGCCCCGGGGCCCCATCCCCCTAGGCACCGACGCCCCAGGCCCAGCACGACCCACCCCACACAGAGAGAGAGGAGCCAGAAAGCGCCCCCCCCCCCCCCCCGAAGCAAGCCCAGGCCCCCAGGCGCCGGCCCCGAGAGAGCTCTAGTCAGGCCACGACGGGACCAAGACAGCCAACCGGCTGGGGCAACTGCCAATTGCCACCAGCGGAGACCCGACCCGTCAAACCCCCAAGGTCCCGTACCCCCCCCAAAAGCCCCCCCCCCACAAGACAGGGCCGACAAGTCCCCCCACACACACCCAGACCCTGCAGCCGCAGCGGGTGACACACAGAGCGACCGGGGGCCCCAAGAGGCTTGCCCCGCCCCGTCCCAGAGCCAGGGAAGGGCTAATCCCAGCCCCAGGTGTAGACGGGCAGCCCATCCAGCGCCGCTGAACCTACCTCCCCCAAGAAGGACCCCCCGCCAACCCCCCCCAGCACGGGCAAAGAGACCACCCCACCAAGCCAAGCCAGACCACCACCCAACCCCCCCACCAGGCACCCCCCACCGCCAAGCCCAGAAGACCACGCAGCGCCCCAGCCCGCCCCGCCCAGGCACCGGACCCGAGTTATACTACTTACTTAAATTATTTTTTTATCAGACACTGGTGTGTTTTGTATAAAACATACCGACATGTTTCGGCAGAATGCCTTCCGCCTTAGTCAGGGTCGTCATCAGATGGTGGTGTGTGACGTCTTTAAAAACAGCTGATTGTGACTGAGGCGGAGTCACCTGTCAAACTTTGACAAGTGACTCCGCCCATTGATGTCCGTTTTTTTCTGGAGGATGTTGCTCCAGGTGTGAGAGAGCAGGAAGGAACCCTCATCCCGGTTCATGGAAGTGTGGGCTCGCTTCTTTATCTCCACCGCCTCCATGATCCATCTGTGGTGTCTGTTGTCTTCGCTGCGGAGGACATTGGCCTTTTCCCAGTCCAGGATGTGGTTTTCTTGTTTGCAGTGATCCGTCTGGCTCTTGTTAGTATTTTATTTGTTTAATTTTCGCATTCTTTTTGATGTTCTGTTTTTCTTGTGATGAAGGTGCATCCTGTTTCTCCGATGTATGTTTTATTGCAGGTGTGACACGGGATTTCATAAATGACATTTCTACTGTTACACTCAATATGGGAGCTGGTTTAGCTCGTGCTGGTTTGCGGTGCCTTCCCTCCGTGAAACCCAGGTTCAAATCCGAGCTGCTCCCTGTCTCCTTCTCCACCTCTGTGCCGGTCCCAAGCCCGGTTGCCTTGAGAGGGTGCCAGGAAGGGCATCCGGTGTAAAACATTGCCAAGTTTACCACGTGACTCGTTCGCTGTGGGGACCCCTGATGGGAAAAGCCGAAAGTGAAACAAGTACTATTACACTCAATGTGTGTCGTATACTGAGGTTCACAGTCAACTAAACTCTTCTTTACATTCATCCTCCAAGTAACAGACGGGTGTTGTAGTGGAAACTGGATTTAATGTGCAGAAGTGTGAAACTGAAAATGATACATACAGAAAAACCCATGAATAAAGAGATTATGCACTTACATATGGAAACAAACTCTTGTGATCGTCCATACCAAAATAAAAATGTACACGTTGTTCAGTTTCACTATAAATAAAATAGAAATGCTTGTAAATATATTGCACCAAACACAACCAACGAGGCAAGTAAAATTAAAGTAAACTAAAGTCCGCATGTAAAGTCAGTATGCTCTAATAAGTACAAACTTAGTAAATAATGCTATATATAAAAAATAAGCCTCAATATTTATAACTTTCTTAACAACCAACTATATAACATGTTTCCTTACTTGAATTGCCACTCAAAGGGCTGGATGACTTATGATGACGACAGAGCACATTGCTATAGAACATCCTTCATTATTTTTACAGCAGACAACTTCCTGTCGCCTCAGGTAGAATCCAGGTAGAATACTATCAACATAAGAACTGCACCCTCTAGAGGTCTGGAAGTATTAAATAAATAACTGATCCAATACACTCCCCGCCTGGCATTATATTAAGAATGTCACAACAACATATTTAAATGTACTAGTCTCCTGCAGACAGAAGGAGGATACACTCCGAGATGGGTCTGGTAAAAGTCTTAGTAGTTTGGTTGTGGGTAATCTTTACCTCCACCTTTCTGACCACTCCATCTTTGCTTGGAAGACCCTTCACAATTACTCCAGTGGGCCATTCACTTCTTCTTGTTTGCTTGTCTTTTAGAAGAACAATGTCCCCTTCATTCAAGTTTGGTCTCTTAACTTGCCACCTTTGACGAATCGGAAGTAGGTTGAGGTACTCCTTTTGTCATCGTCTCCAGAAGGTGTCAGCAAGAACTTGAACCCTCTTCCACTGACATTTAAACATGTCCGTTTTTGAGAAGTCTCCTGCAGGAGGTGGAACAGCACCAACCTTTTGGGTGAGGAGTGTTGATGGGGTAAGAATCAGTGGAGCCTCTGGGTCAGATGAGACAGGCACTAGTGATCTGGCATTAATAATTGCTGTAACTTCAGCCATCAGTGTTGTCAGAACCTCATGAGTCAGTTCAGGATGTCTTGCCTGCAGAAGCATCGAGTCCAGGATGCGCCGTGCAATGCCTATCATGCGCTCCCATGTGCCACCCATATGAGATGCATGTGGCGGGTTAAACACCCAGGTACATTTTTGACTGGGTAAGTACTTGTCCACACTCATCTCACCTGACTTCAGAGGATCCAGCTTTAATTCCTTGGATCCACCAATGAAATTGGTTCCACAGTCAGACCTCAACTGCTTTGCAGGACCTCTAACTGCAAAAAATCTGCGAAGTGCATTGATGAAACTAGAAGAGCTCATAGTCTCAATGACCTCAGTGTGAACAGCTCTGGTTGCCATGCATGTAAAAAGAACCGCCCATCTCTTACTGTTCGCATGACCTCCTTTAGTACGGCGTGCAGTGACCTCCCAAGGTCAGAAAACGTCAAGGCCAACATAAGAAAATGGGGGGTCAGTCTGTAGGCGTTCAGCAGGCAAATCAGCCATGATTTGCTGCTCTGATTTTTCCTCGTAGCTTTCTGCAAATCACACACTTGTGGATGAGGTTGCTGATACATCTCTTGGCTCCTATTATGCACAGACCACTTGCCCGTATGGCTCCTTCAGTGAAATGTCTCCCTTGATGCTCAACAGCTGCATGATGATGTCTGATAAGCAGTGTAGCAATGTGATGCTTTCCTGGGATCAGGATAGGGTTGGTTTCATAGCTCAACAGCTTGAACTCTCCAAGGCGTCCTCCAGGCCATTGTCATCAATGAAAGGGTGAAGTTTGTGCAGTGGGCTGTTGGATGGTAGATGTTGTTTTGCCTAGATGCATTTGATGACATCTGCATAAACTTCACGCTGAACACATCTGATAACTGTTTGCTCTGCTTGAGTCAAGGCTTCATGTGTGAGGCTTGTCTTACAAAGATGCCAGCCTGTGCAACTATTGCCCTTGTTCGATTTAATGAAGCTGCGAGAAATATCAATCAATTTATTATTTGTATAGCACCTTTTAAGCAGAAGCAACCAAAGTGCTTAACATAAAATCACATAAAATCAGAGACAATATGATACAATAAAGAATCAATAAAAGCAATAAAACAGTAAAAGAATAAAAGAATAAAATTAACAAGCTGACCCACTAAATCCGCTCACTGGAGTTAAAAGCCTGGTTAAAAAGATGAGTTTTTAGAAGTGACTTGAAATCACTGACGGTTCTGGCAGACCTCACAGAATAGGGGAGAGCATTCCAGAGTTTAGGACCTGCAACTGAAAAGGCTCTGTCTCCCCGAGTCACAAGCTGAGTCCTGGGAACCATTAAAAGCATTTGATCTTCAGATCTTAGGACTTGACATGGATGATACACATGTAACAGCTCAGAAAGATACAGCGGTGCAAGACCATTAAAACATTTAAAAACCAAAAGTAAAATCTTAAAAGTGATCCTAAAAGACACAGGCAGCCAGTGAAGAGAGCGTAAAAGTGGAGTGATACGCTCACACCGTCTGGTCCCCATTAACAGGCGGTCCACCGAATTCTGAACCAGCTGGAGGCTGGTCAATACCACTGTAGAGAGAGTTACAGTAGTCCAGTCTGGAGAAGATAAAGGCATGAATCACTTGTTCCACCGCATGAGGAGGTAGATATGGCTTGACTTTACTTATTAGCCTTAAGTGATAAAAACTAGACTGGACTACTGCACTGATCTGCCTGTCAAATTTAAAATGCCTGTCGATGTCGAGGTTCAGCCTTAACTGAAGCATACAAACTGTCTAAAGATAAGCCAGTTACGATCTACACTGATAACCAATATGCGTTTGCTACAGTGCATTTATTTTGTCAACAGTAGGAGAACAGAGGGGTTAAAACATTAACAGGAAAACCAGTAACACATCTAGACTTACTGAAAGAATTATTGACTGCTGTAATGTTACCATCTAAAGTGGGAATATGTAAATGCGAGGCACACACATGAAAAACAGATCCTATTTCTAAGGGAAATGCCTTTGCAGATGCATCAGTAAAGCAAGCTGCAACAACAAAGGCAGAAATATGCACTAATGAGGATGTGACTGCAGATGCAACCGGTGATGTTTTAAAAGACATGCAATACAGCGCACCAAAACAAGAAAAAGATCTATGGACGAAAAAGGGAGCAAAGTTTATACAAGATGTTTATGTCAGCACAGAAGGGAAACCTATTTTGCCAAAATCCATGTATACAAATGAGCAGTAATTTTGAGTCATGGGCCTTGCCATGTCTCCATCGGAAGAATGATGGACTTATTAGAGAAATATTATACAACTTATGGATTTATTCTCTATTAAAATTTTTGTAAACAATGTGTTACATCTATGCGTTATAATGTTAGACCAACGTAACCTTATTTATGTCAAGCCACATGATTCCATTTGGGGATCAGATGTTCCTGAAGACCATAAACTCTGGAATACGGAGCAAAAGGTAACCATGGCATTGTTTCCCTGGGTGGGAACGGCTAAAAACGCTCTCAGAATTGAGACCAGTGATTATTAGGTTTATTTTTGAATGCTACAATTAAAGCATTTAAAGGCTATAATGAAGAAATGTCAAGCATGAGACTTATGGTTCTACAGAACAGGTTGGTTTTGGACTTATTGGTTGCTCAGGGGGGAGGTGTTTGTTAAATGTTAAATGATACCTGTTGTACATTTATTCCTGACAACACAGATGAAAGTCACAGCATCACTGAAGCATTACATTAACTTGACAATGTTCAACAGGGAATGCAGGATGACAGGAAACCCCAATCTAGGGATTTCTTCTCCTGGCTTGCTTTTGGTTCCTGGTGGCAACTTTTGTTAAAAATAGTTACACCAATTCTTATGGTACTAATCATATGTTGTGTGTTCACTATGTGCATTTTGCCTTGTATTAAATCTATGGTTTCCAGAGCAGTGAATGGTGGAGTACAAAGTGTTCTTCTGAGTCAAGAATACAACTTATTAAAGGGAAAACAAGATGACTGTAATGATTTTGAAACTGTAATGACTATGTAAAAAGAAAAAAATAATTTCTCATCTAAGTGTAAATTGACAGTGTTGTGAAAATGAAGATGTCACAGAAAACTGAAAGAGATGTGATATTGGATGGGAGATTTTAACATTTATCAATGATAAACAGGAGGGACTATGTGAAGGAAATTGTTTTATTATTATCTTTGTTTAAATGTATGTTTCAATGTTAACTCAGATTGAACTTTTTTAGAAAACAGTTGTGTGTTTGTTCATCTGTTTCTCATCCCCAGCAAGGATGAGGCGGTTTTACGACACTGTCCTGAGCGGATAAGGAATACTGTTTTAACTTAGAATCCAACAAAAGGGTCATTATACGACACCCCCAATGAACTTTTTCTCTTTGTCTGGAAATTGTAACCGCCTACTTGAATTCTTAATAAAAGCAGAACGGGGAGGATCAGACCTTTGAGAAGAGCAGCGTGGTGGTTGTCTTCTGTCACACTGGCTTCTTCTCCCTCGTGCATGAGAAACTTAATTCTTGTTGTGGTCTGTTGTTTCTAATTGTGTTTTTCTTTAATGTCTAGATGCATTTATCTGACACCAGCCATCCCCACACCAAGACCCCCGCCACAGCAGCAGCTTTTAAAAAATGAATATTTCACTTGTCATGGTGCCCCCGGCTGACTCCTCCCCCTCATCAGCTACACCTGATGCCTTCAGCTGCACCTCTTCATCCTCGTCTGGCCGCATACTCTTAAGGAGACCACGGACCTGTAATCAACGCTAGTTCGTTGTACTTCCACGGACCACTTCTCCGTTTGGACTCCTCTGGTTGCTGTTTTTCCCTCGCTGGTCACGTCTCGACGCTCCACCTGCAGTCACCCACGGTATCTACGGTTGTCGCCGCCAAGACCCTCCAACCACCTTCGTTTTCTACCTCAAGGATACCTGGGATTCTGCCTCATTCCCTCTGCCGCATTAAAACCAGTTCTCACTCACCATTCTGCCTGCCTTGTGTCCTTCTGGGTTCCAGCGCTTGAGTCTGCCACAGCTAGCTATGACAGAACGAACTAGCCATACTCCCGACTCAGCTGACCCGGAAGGACTCCACCTTACCGTCACACAACAAGGTATGTTGCTCCATCGCCAGTCCGACGCCCTCGCACAAATGGCTGCTGCGCAGCAGGAATTATTCCACCGTCTGGACAACATTACGCAAACTTTAGCCGGTCTTACAAGTCAAGCATCAAGTTCCACCACCGCTGCTACACTTCCTGTTCCGGGTGACCCCGTGACCGTCACTTCCGCCTCTTTGGAAGAAAACATCCGTTCCCAGCCGGAACCTTTTCACGGTGACGTGGAGGGTTGCAGCGGCTTTCTTCTGCAATGCCAGCTACTTTTTCAGCAGGCACCCAGGTACTATCAGTCCGATCAGCGTAAAATTTCTCTGATTGTCAATTCACTCCGTGGCAAAGCCCTTCACTGGGCCCAAGCTTTTTTGGGCACTAACCCCCTCTCTCATCTCTCCTTTGACCGCTTCATTGCCGAATTCCGGCTCGTCTTTGATCAGCTGCGCAAGCAAGAAGAAGCTACCCGGCGGTTACTCGGCCTCAAGCAGCGTAACCATCCGGTAAGTGACCACATCATAGATTTTCGCATTTTAGCGGTCGAAGCGGGCTGGCCTGACATTGCACTTAAAGGTATCTTCTATCAATCTCTCAACGACAAAATTAAGGATCATTTATGTACCCAACCTGAGGCTAATAATTTCGAAGAGCTGGTGACCGCCGCGCTCCGGTCAGATATACGGCTTCGCGAACGTCAGGCTGAACGGAATCCCGCTCCACGCCGGGCCCCCTCTGATGACTTCCATCGTTCCCCCCAGATACCTCAACCCGCGGCTGCTGGTCTCAACGCCGCTAGCACTTTTCCTGATGAGCCCATGCAGATAGGACACTCTAAACTTTCCCCTGAGGAGCGACTAAAACGACGCAACGAAGGGTTATGTTTCTATTGTGGTGATGCCAGTCATATCGTATCACAGTGTCCCAATCGTTTAAACTCCCGCACCCCTCGCTAACTGACAGGTCGCGAGGGGACATATCTGATAATATCTTTAAGCCTTTCTTATTCATGCCTGTCAAGTTTCCTAGTTTAAATCACGTCTATGAATTTACCGCTCTCATTGATTCTGGAGCTGAACACAGTCTAATTGATTCTAGCCTCGTCCGTCAACTTGGGTTACCTGTTGAGTCCTTATGTACTCCTGTTAAAGCCGCCGGTTTGGGGGGCAAGTTACTTTCCAAAATTACACTACGCACTGAACCTGTCCAGCTCATTACGTCCGGTAACCACCGTGAATACCATCAATTCTTCGTTACCAACTCACCCCAAACTCCTGTAATCCTGGGGTATTCCTGGCTGCGTTTACACAACCCCCAGATTGACTGGTCTAATTCTCGGGTCATTAAGTGGAGAACGTACTGCATGGCGAATTGTTTACATTCAGCTCTCCCCTCCTCTACCATAGCCAACCCCTCCGAAAAAGAGGATATTGATCTGTCTAAAGTACCGCTTTGTTATCATGACCTCAGAACCGTGTTCAGTAAATCTAAGGCTTGTGCCTTACCCCCTCATAGGCCCTATGATTGCGCCATCGAGCTCCTCAGTGGAGCCCCCCTTCCTAAGGGGAGATTATTTAACCTTTCCGGACCTGAAAAGCTCTCTATGGAGAATTACATACAGGAAGCGCTCTCCCTTGGTCACATTCGGCCTTCCTCGTCCCCAGTCGGGGCGGGGTTCTTTTTCGTCGAGAAAAAAGATAAGACCCTCAGGCCTTGTATCGACTACCGCGAGCTTAATCAGATCACAGTGAAGGATAAATACTCTCTTCCTCTCATTAATTCTGTTTTCGATTCTGTCCAGGGAGCCAACATCTTCTCTAAGTTGGATCTCCGCAACGCCTACCGCCTCGTTATGATTCGCGAGGGAGACAAGTGGAAAACGGCGTTTACTACTCCTCTCGGGCATTACGAATACTTAGTAATGCCTTTCGGCCTTACCAACGCCCCTGCCGTTTTTCAGCGTCTAGTCAACGACGTCCTGCGTGATTTCTTAAACTGTTTTGTTTTCATCTACTTAGATGACATCCTCGTTTACTCCAGAGACATCAAAGAACACCACCACCATGTCAGACTCGTCCTCAAGCGCCTACTTGAAAATAAGCTCTTTGTCAAAGCAGAAAAATGTGAATTTCACGTAGATTCCATTTCCTTCCCGGGCTACATCATCGAGGCTGGTCAAATCAGACCGGATCCCACCAAACTCCAAGCCGTTTCTGAATGGGGTATTCCCGAATCCCGCAAAAAGCTGCAGCAGTTCTTGGGTTTTGCTAACTTTTACCGGAGGTTCATATGCAATTATAGCAGCATCGCCTCCCCCCTCACCCAACTCACGTCTGTCAAGCTTCCCTATGTTTGGAATCCTGCCACGGACTCTGCTTTCAGGAGACTAAAGGAACTGTTTACCTCCGCTCCCATTCTCATTCAACCAGACACTCGAAAACAATTCATCGTGGAGGTCGATGCCTCTGACTCAGGGGTTGGGGCGGTGTTATCTCAACGGGAGTCACCATCTGGCAAACTAAAACCATGTGCTTTCTTTTCCAAGAAACTCAGTCCAGCAGAACACAATTATGATGTCGGCAACAGGGAGCTGCTTGCCATTAAACTCGCTCTGGAGGAATGGAGACATTGGTTGGAGGGGGCTGAACAACCGTTTATAGTATGGACAGACCACAAGAACCTAGCCTACTTACGTTCCGCAAAGAGACTGAATTCCAGGCAGGCCCGTTGGTGTTTGTTTTTCGACAGATTTAACTTTTCCATCACTTACCGCCCGGGCAGTAAGAACGGCAAACCGGACGCGCTGTCCCGCAAGTACAGCACCACGGAGGTTATTACTGCACCACCCATCATCCCGGACTCCCTTTTTGTGGGCAACCTCAGGTGGGACATTGAGACCAGAATACTTCAGGCCCAAGGTGAGACCCCAGACTCAATTAACTGTCCACCTGGTACCCTGTTTGTCCCCGACAGACTCAGGTCCGACGCTATCACCTGGGGGCACTCATCGAATATCGCCTGTCACGGGGGCGTACGCCGTACCCTCATGCTCCTCAAGCGTCGCTTCTACTGGCCTTCTCTGGATACTGACGTACGTCAATACATCGCAGCCTGTACCACCTGTGCCAGGGCCAAATCTTCCAACTCGCCTCCTGCTGGTCACCTTCATCCTCTGCCCACACCTAGTCGCCCCTGGTCCCACATCGCCGTCGATTTCATCACTGGACTGCCACCATCTCAGGGTTTTACGGTCATCCTCACGGTCATTGACCGTTTCTCTAAAGCAGCTCATTTCATCCCTCTGCCTCACCTGCCTACTGCCACGGAAACTGCCAATACTCTGATTAATCATGTTTTTCGTCTCCATGGCATTCCTTCCGACATCGTGTCAGACCGAGGACCTCAATTTACCTCCCAGGTCTGGAAGGCTTTCTGCTCCGCCCTTGGAGCCTCCGCCAGCCTCACGTCGGGGTATCATCCCCAATCCGACGGCCAGGCCGAAAGGGCCAACCAAGACCTGGAGGCGACTCTACGCTGTGTGGTGGCCCAAAACCCGGGGGACTGGTCTGACCATCTAGTTTGGGTGGAATACGCCCACAACAACCATCCGTCCGCTGCTACAGGTATGTCACCCTTCGAGGTCTCGTTGGGCTACTCACCTCCATTATTTCCCTCCCAGGAGCTGGATCTGGCGGTGCCCTCTGTTCAACTCCACCTTCAGCGTTGTCAGGATGTTTGGCGTCAGGCTCGTGCCGCTCTCCTCCGGACCAAAGAGGGTAACCGTCAGATGGCGGACCGTCACTGCACTGTGAGTCCCCCTTATCAACCTGGACTGCAAGTCTGGCTGTCCTCTAAGAACATTCCTCTCCAAGCCACGTCCCGCAAATTGGCACCCCGTTACATTGGACCTTTGTCATTGAACGGATCATTAACCCCAACTGTGTCCGCCTCAAGTTGCCGGCTGCCCTCAGGATCCAGCCTTCTTTCCACGTGTCCCAACTCAAACCTGTCCGTCAAAGCCCCCTTTGCCCGCCGTCTGCTTCCCCGCCACCCGCCCGGCTCATTGGCGGTGCTCCGGCCTTTACCGTCAGCCGGATTTTGGATGTTCGCCGCAGGGGTCGTGGGTTCCAGTATCTCGTGGACTGGGTGGGCTATGGTCCTGAGGAGCGGTCGTGGGTCTCTCGCTCTCTCATACTGGACTCCTCCCTCATAGACGATTTCTTTCGGGCTCATCCGGATCGTCGTCCTGGTCCGCTTGGAGGCGGTCGTTTGGGGGGGGGTACTGTCATGGTGCCCCCGGCTGACTCCTCCCCCTCATCAGCTACACCTGATGCCTCCAGCTGCACCTCTTCATCCTCGTCTGGCCGCAGACTCTTAAGGAGACCACGGACCTGTAATCAACGCTAGTTCGTTGTACTTCCACGGACCACTTCTCCGTTTGGACTCCTCTGGTTGCTGTTTTTCCCTCGCTGGTCACGTCTCGACGCTCCACCTGCAGTCACCCATGGTATTTACGGTTGTCGCCGCCAAGACCCTCCAACCACCTTCATTTTCTACCTCAAGGATACCTGGGATTCTGCCTCATTCCCTCTGCCGCATTAAAACCAGTTCTCACTCACCATTCTGCCTGCCTTGTGTCCTTCTGGGTTCCAGCGCTTGAGTCTGCCACAGCTAGCTATGACATCACTTTTCTTTTAAAACTAAGAAATAAATGCTGTGTTTTAGTCTGACCCCCCCCCCCCCCCCCAAAAAAAAAAAAGAAGAAAAAAAACGCCCTCCAGGAAATCACATCCGCCGACCAGGCCAGGGCCAGCAGGACCACCACAGGGGCCCGAAAGTCCGAGAGCAGGGAGTCATGGGGGGACAGAGAGTGTAAGCTACAGCCCAACCAGAAGAGCGCACCTGCCGCGCCAGGAGGGCCCAATGCGGGGCCCCACCCCAGAAGAGCACCCCCAGCCCCAAAGAAGAACCCCACCACCACCCAGGAGTTTTGGGCATTCCCCCACCCCCAACCCCAGGCACGGAGAACTTCTGGAGGTGACAACTGCCGGTGTTGTAGGTAAAGTCAGAGGTATAAAGGGTGAAGAGGAACGATGAGAGCACCGTCCCCCGAGGAGCACCAGTGCTGGAAACCACCACCTCCGACACACAGTTGTATAGCCTCACATACTGTGGTCTGTTGGTGAGGTAGTCGGTCGTCCATGCAGCCAGTCGTCCGTCCACTCCAGCCCCTTCCAGGCATTCCGCCGAAACATGTTGGTACGTTTTATACAAAACAAACCCAGTGTCTGATAAAAAATAATTTAAGTGCTTAGTAGAACTTATAGACACAATGAACTTTATTAAATCAAACTGTTCTTATGTTTCGAGGTTCTGGGGCCTCATTTATAAACGTTGCGTACGCACAAAAGAAGGCGTACGCCACTCTCTACGCAATAGTTGAGATTTATAAAAAGCAAACTTGACGGGAAAATGTGCGGTCCTTCACGCAAGCTCTGACCCAGGCGTACGCACAAAAACGGGTGAAATGAGAAACGGCGACACCGTCGGCAGATGGAAGAAACACGTGAAAGTGAAAATGACAATACTGCCTCTCATGAATAACATGAAGACTTCACAAAGCAAGTCTCACAATAAACAGCCTACATGAACACCTGTTTGATCGATCAGCAGTGAAACAAACAAAAAAAAAATCAAACGACAATTACAACAGAAATTCAAATGAACACTTACTTGCAAAAAGAAAAGTGAAATATGTTCTGCAATATTGGCCTGTTGTGCAATTCATCCTCATAAATAGTATAGTTAACAGAACGAAATAATGTACAAAACTGATATTCTCGTCAATGTGTCCGTCTGGTGGAGCAGATATAGTCAAAGTCAAAGTCAGCTTTATTGTCAAATATGCTGCATCCGTAAGACATACAGCACAGATGAGATAGCTTTCCTCTCATTCCAAAGTGCAAGCAGCATATAAAATAATAAATAAATGACTTAAAAAATACATTCTTTTAAAAACAATAAAGCCGATAGAGCCGCTGCGTGTGCACGTGCCGCCAGATGCGTGCGAATCAGACAGACAGACAGACGGACGGACGTATTAATTGTCCACTGGGGAAAGTTGTTTTCATAGTAAAACATTTCTTCGTAAGCTACAGAATTATGGTATTCATGCATATGCCTTTAGTTTGTTTGATTTATGATAAAACAATGTATGGCGTATGGCTCAACCATTCAGAAAGCAACAAGAAATTACATTTGATGAACAATTTCCCATTTCCACGTGGATTATTACCGACATCTGTAGCTTGTCAGATGCAATTAAATGGATGGAAATAAAATGCTCCATCACAATGCGTAATGACGCACAATGGCTGATCTTGGATCTTAGAAGATGTGGCAAATGGAAGAATTGGGAGTAAACGCATCAGGACGAGTGGCTTATGAGCCGGTTTCCACTTCCTCCAGCCGTCCTGTTGGAGCTTTTGGGGGTGTGTCACCCGGTGCATCTGGCGCGTCGGTGTCCTCCCCGACACCCCCCACCCCCCGCCTCAGTCACTACTCCACGTAAAAGGGACTCCCCAATAATTGCCGCCACTCTCTCATCAAGAGGGGTCAGCTCCGGTGTCCCCTGTCCCCCACCCGTGGCAGACACATTCTGACGATGCAGCGCCAGACGTTTTTTGCCCCGACTTTGATGTCCGTCTGTCACTGTTTGCCACTCACGTGCCTTTTCGGCATTAGTAATGCCCACACTGTGCCCTCCAAACAACATTTTTCTCCTCTTTTCCACCTCGGCAACGATAACTTCTACTTCACATTGAGTGAAGTTACGTTTTTTTTTTAATTTTCTCTGTGTTTGCCATGGTTTCGCTATCAATGAATATTCATTTGTGGGCGTTTCACGGACTATTTATGGGCAACTATGGGCGTGTCATGAAGCCGCAAAAGCTGCGCAGCATTTAGAATTGGTTGTGATTTATTAAGGGAAGGATGCGTAGGATGTGCGTGCGCACGGTTTTATAAATCCGAATATTTCTGTGCGTACGCACGTCCTATGTTTCATGCGTACGCCACTTCTGACGCAAATCCTACGCAAGGTTTTATAAATGAGGCCCCAGGTCCTGATAGACCTTAGCCTCCTGCCCGAAGGGAGTGGCTCCAGTAGACCATGTCCAGGGTGAGAAGGGTCGGCTGCTATCTGACCTGCACGTCCCCAGGTTCTGGAGACGTATAGGTCCTGGACAGATGGAAGGCTGCAGTCAATTACCTTCTCAGCTGAGCGCACAATACGCTGCAGTCTGTTTATGCCCCTTGTTGTGGCTCCAGCGTACCACACGGTGATGGGGGAGGTGATGATGAATTCAATGATTGTCGTGTAGAACTGCACCATCATCTGGGCCGGCAGGACTTGTGGGGTCTTTGTCAGGTTTTAGAAGAACAATTATCGTGGCTGAGTTCATGTTAAGTGGTAGTGATTGGCTTTCCTTGATAAATGTGACCATTTTATGAAATGTTGGTGCCAGCTGTTCCCAGAATTCTTTCTAAAACTCAGCAGGAAAGCCATCAGGCCCTGGGACTTTGCTGTTAGGCATGAGTAACAGAGCTTTTTGAAGTTCAGACAACGAGAGCGGTGAGATTAAGTTTGTGATTTGATCCTCATTTAACCTGGGTAGGTTTACAATATTAAGAAATGAGTTGATGCTTTTGATGCTTTGCTCTGATGGATTAATCTGTGATGTGTATCAGCTTTTATAAAAGTCTTTAAACTAGTTATTAATCTAGTCATGGGTGACATTCCCTCTGCCCAGCTCCTAGCTGTTTTTAACCCATTGTCGTGGGTGCCTCAGGGAATGAATGCAGAGGAGCCAAAGTGGGAGTTTTCTTACCTAATTCCAGGAAACAGAGCACATCAACTGCTTCACACAAGGCCACATCATCATAAGACACCCTCCTTCATTTCCTATAAAACTTCCTCTTTTTAAAGCCCCTCCTACTGGGCGTTGCTTTTCATTAGCTCAACAGAGAAAGGGTTTTACAATGTTTTCCAAAAACATAAATAAACATAGAAAAATAAACATTTTCATCCAAAGAAACATAATCTGTTATTTACAAAAATCCCAAGAATCTTCCTTAAAAATAAAAACAACAAACAACGTCAGGTGACTCACATGACCTGGTGGGTCAGTCTCTACTTCCTGGAAAGTCCCCATCGGGCAGCTGCCTCCCAACTCCTCCAGCTCTCACAGGGATCTCGATCTGTGTCAGATTTCATCGTGGAGTTCCGGACTCTGGCTGCCAGCACTGGCTGGCCAGAAGATGCCCTGGTGGATGTGTTTTGCAAGGGCTTATCCGGTCCCCTGAAGGACGAACTTGCAGCGAGGGAGCTTCCAGAAGACTTGGAAGAGTTAATTGACTTAGCCACTTGGATCGACCGACGAATGAGGGAGAGACTCCAGGAGTGTTCCAGCAGCACCCATGAAGCAGGTCTTCCATCAGCGCCCAGGGGCCCTGATCCTGCCCTTCTCTCCAGTGTCAACCCGTCTTCTGAGCCCATGCAACTTGGTTTAGGGCCGACTCTCACCAGCTGAAAGCCAAAGACGCATGAGAGACGGTCTGTGTCTCTACAGCAACTGTGCTGTCTCGGTTATTTCATCAGAAGTTGCTCATCAAACACCAGGGATCGCCAGTGAGAGGGCAACTGGTGAGCCGCGTCTCCACCTCCTTTTTGCCCTCTCGACCTCCAACATACCTCCTAGTGTCACATGACCAGCTACATGGTAAATTGGACACTCTTATTGACTCTGGCTCAGATGGAGCTCTAATCTCTCAAGAAGTGGTGGACAGACTCAAGATCCCCACTCACACCTTAAGTTCAGCTCTTCTTATTAATGCAATCAACGGCTCTTAATCCACAAAGTGACTGCTCGTACAGTACCTGTGAAAGTAACTGTATCTGGAAACCACAATGAATGTATGTTCTTTTATGTAGTTGAGACCATGAGACCCCCAGTCATCCAGTCTCCGTGGCTGTGCAGACACAGGCCCCATATTGACTGGGTCTCAGGTAGAGATTTATCCTGGAGACCCTTTTGCTTAATGAACTGCCTAAATGCTGCCACCACACACTCCTCGGCCCTAGGGACCCCATGTCCTGAGTCACCTAACCTCAGTAAACTACCTTCTGTTATACAACATGGGTGAGGTGTTTTGTATGACTTAAGCAAAATCTCTGCCCCCCCCATCGACCCATATGACTGTTCTATAGATCAGTGGTTCTCAAATGGGGGTACGTGGAGGTACTGCAGGGGGTATGTGAAGCTTTTCAAAATATCTATCTAAATCAGTAGGCTCATCCTAATAATAAATCTTGAGAAAAATTATTTTGTAAAAAGTTCGAATATAAATATGTGTTCATGCACTGAATTTTATATTCAGTATATAGTTTCAATATCCTTTGAAATAAAACGCCCCCACACACACACACACACCAAGTTAGTTTGACCCACTGACGTCTTGTTGCATTTGTAAGATACATTGACACGGTTGACATCTGTGAACACATTCTATTCTGCAAAGAAATGGAGGAACAAGCGGAGAGGACATTTTTAATGTCGTTAACATTTTTTTCACCAGAAACGCTATCAGCTGAAAATCCTGCAGCAGCGTCTGCACAGATGCGGGTGCAACAATGACAGGCAGGGCGAAAGGAATGGATTAAAAAAGAAAATCCCGACATCAAGTGGACGCACTGTGTGATACACAGGGAAGCGCTAGCGTCCAAGAAAATGAGCCCTGTGTTGTACGATGTTTTGAATGACAGCATTAAAGTTATACACTTTATCAAGTCAAGGCCACTTAATGCACGTTTGTTCCGCAGCCTCTGTGAAAATACGGGAGCTGAACACACAGAACTGCTCCTGCATACTGAAGTACGCTGGCTGTCCCGTGGAAGAGTACTGAGCAGGCTGTTTGAGTTGCGAGCTGAAGTGCACACCTTCCTGACAGAGCACGGATCTCCCCATGCCACCATGTTTGAGAACACGGACTGGGTTGAAAAGCTTTGCTATCTGGCAGATATATTCAGGAAACTGAATGAACTGAACATGTCCCTGTGGGGCAAGGACACCAGCATCCTGAACCTGTATGACAAGGTGGGTGGTTTCCTGAAGAAAGCAGAGATGTGAAAAAGGGCATGTGATCAGGAGGATTTCACCTGCTTTCCTCAGCTGGATGTGTTTCTCTCAAATGAGGATGTGGCGACAGCTCCGGTGAAGTTAGTCATAGTGGGACATTTGGCTAACTTGATCAGCGGTTTTCACTCCCACTTTACTGACATGGATGAGAAATCTGTGCAGCTGGATTGGGTGAGAAACCCATTTCTCTTGTCTGAAGCAAACAGGAGCAAGCTTCCTGTCACTCATCAGGAAAAACTGATGGAAGTAGCATCTGACCGTGGTCTGCAGATGAAGTTTGGTGCATCCACTCTCACACAGTTTTGGCTGTGTGTGAGGCAGGAGCACCCTGAGCTGGGACAGAAAGCTTTGGAGCAGCTACTACCGTTTGCATCCACATATTTATGTGAGGCCTCCTTCTCAGCAATGATGCTGATCAAAACAAAGCAAAGAAACAGACTGTGCCTGGAGAAGAGCTTGATCACTGCAGTTTCCTCCTTGCCACCAAGAATGACAAAGATCCTCAGGAGGTGCAAGCTCATATTTCTCATTGAAATGTATTGAGTACATTTTTTTTTCCTGTTCATAAATTACTACCTGTTACATGCTGTTCAATTAAAGTCAATTGTTCAATGCAAAGTGATTCACATGCAATTTTTTTTTAATCCTAAAAGAGTTGACGTTAATTATTATTTGTGAGCAAATCTTTATTCATGAAGTTAAATAATATTTAGTTTACAAAATAAATTATTTATAATGAAGTTATAGATTTATTTATGTGAACAGATTTTTAGTATTCATGTATATTTTTTGTTTTATTTATTATTAGCAGCATTTTGCACATTTGAGTTTTGACTGGTTTTATGCCTTCTGGTGGTCAACGTCTTCTGTTTTTCTTTTTTGTTTGTACATGCAATGTTTGCCATATGAATGTTTTTGTCAGGTTCACTGTTGTTTGGCTTGAATAAATCGGACTTTACAGCACTGTACCTCTTTTTTTCTTCCAAAAATGTTTTGCCCGTGTCAGGGGGTACTTGACTAAAAATATATTTTTAAGGGGGTACATCACTGAAGAAAGTTTGAGAACCACTGCTATAGATCTTCTCTCAGGTACTCAACCACCCAGGGGACACCTCTACCCATTCTGACCCCCTGAACAAAAAGCCATGGAGCATTATCTTCATGAGAGCCTTCAAGCTGGCATCAACCGGCCTTCTTCCTTAGCAGGAGTGGGGTTTTTCTTTGTTGGGAAACGTGATGGTGGATTGCGTCCCTGCATTGACTACAGGGGGTTAAACAACATCACTGTCCGTAATACTTTCCTTCTCCCTTTTCTTCGTTCTGCCTTTGATCTGGTAAAAGGTGCCAAGATCTTCAGCAAGCTGGACCTTTGCAGTTCTTAAGATCTGGTGCGCATATGAGAAGGAGACACCCCCAATGGACATTTCCAATACTTGGTTATGCCCTTTGGTCTAACCAATGCCCGTGCAATCTTCCAGTGTCTTATTAATGATATTCTTGAGGACATGATTAATAGATTCGTGTTTGTCTATCTTGAGGACATTTTGATTTTTCTCTCCAGATTTAGAGACCATGTGCACCATGTCCAGGCAGTTCTTCAGCGTATCCTGGAGAATCAGCTGTACTGCAAAGCAGAGAAATGTGAGTTTCACGCTGCCAAAATCATATTTCTGGGCCATGTAATTTCTCCAGGTTCAGTTCACATGGATCGTGCTAAGGTTAATGCTGTCCTGGAGTGGCCCACTCTGACAGGAAAGAAACAGCTTCAAAGCTTTCTTGGTTTTGCAAACTATTATAGACGCTTTATTCGAAATATCAGTGGTGTTGCTGCACCCCTGCACAAGATGACTTTGGAAAAGGCACGCTTTTTCTGGGATGAGGGGGCCAGGAATGCCTTTTCCGAGCTAAAGTGATGTTTTTCTTCAGCCCCCATTTTGGTTCAGACTGACACCACCAAACCGTTTATTGTGGAGGTGGATGCATCTGACTCTGGAGTGGGGGCTGTACTGTCTCACAGCGCGTCTGACATTAAAATTCATCCCTGGGCTTTTTCTCCTGCAAGCTCTCTCCTGCAGAGAGAAATTACGACATAGGGAACAGGAAGCTCCTATGGAAGAAAAAAGATCTTTACTAATTTACCCTGACCTCTGAGAAGCCGGTGACATACAAAAATGCATGAATTTCATAAACTCGTATTACAGGGGGTCAAACTCCTAAATAAAACCTAAATTAAAATCACGCTTTAGGTTTTGGGCCTAAGAAGATAAACATTAACTGAACACACTAAACCTAAACTTTTAAACCTTTAATACTGAACTTTTTGAGCATAAATATGAATAAAAACAGGAACATTAATCCAGAATAACTCAAGTTAAACCTTAAATGATAGTATAATATTTTGCTCTCCATAAAAATATATTCTGTCAAAATTATATGTAACCCAGATGAAATTCTGTCACTTTAAGTGACACTCTGTACTGTCGCTCCTAATGAAATTCTGCACTGTCACTTTATATTTGCCGGTTCCCTTGCGCTGTGCAATTCCTGCGAGACTATAAATTCTATAGTGACGTGGCTTTCGTTTATAGTGACGTGGCTTTCACCATAGGAGCATGTTCTAAAGCCACTCTGTCTCCTCGACACCACTTGGTTAACTCAAGTTGTGTCATTGTGATTACTGTGTCTGGTCACACACTACACTGTTACTAGTTAGCAAAGAATGAAATGAAAACAGATTACAAAACATCTAAATGTAGCAAAAAGGGTTAGTTGAAACTTGGAGAAAATTATTTTAAAAATCCCAGCGGTGCCTCCATTTTTATGTAGCGCCCATCCCATGTAGCAAACGAAACTGTAAACAACTCAAATATTGTAGCACTATGGGTGGGACCCTGGGTGTGATTTTTATGGTTAAATTAAATAATTTCAAAACAAACTTTGAATCTAATAACTTAAAACTTTATGTGTCTTTTACTCTCTCCAAGTTTCAAAAAGCACCTTCAAGAAACTCAAGACAAGAAGTGTCGTTTAAATAAACTGTAAATTTAGTTGTTAAAAAAACAAATATAAACATCAATACAAAACACGACTCTTATTGTAGTTCACAAATCCAAAAGAAAATGGGGAAAATAAATACACTTACAAACTCGGAAAATTTCCTTTTTAAATAAACAAAATATTCGTTACAGGCCTGTGTTGTCGGTTGCGAGCGCTGAGGTCTAAAACTTAGTGACCGCTTCGCAAAGCAAAATAAGCATGTGCAGTTTTTTTTGTACTCACGGCCTCCTAGTTCAGTCAGTGCAGATTCTATGGTGTATTGGGTTCTTGGAAATGAGAGAGGGATGAGGAACTTGACCCAAAACTGGAACTGGACTCTCGTTCAATGTTGACTGAGCAAAACCTGGTCCCAGTGGGAAGTTTCTGGATCTCCTTCAGATGCTCACAGGAAAAATCGAAGAGCGCGTCCTGTTCCTGCTCCTCGGCCAATGCACAAACATGCCTTGTTAATATCTTCACACAACCTCTCATTTCGAGTGTGTTTAATAACTTTCATACTTCACAACATTAGCACCGTTTAAATTTTTTCCATAACGTTGGATCACAGAATTAACCGCTGCTAACACATTACATGCTAATCACATGTAGCATTCCCCTCATTATAGTACAACATGTCCATCGTAAACCTCAGTGCAATTACATACACAACTATTGTCAACAGGTTTACCTTCAGCAGTATTCCATATGCTCTGAACTCCTTTGGCAAACTCTGCATCCCAGTGGAGTGCAGTGACGTTGATGGCTGGTGAGGGACTGACTCCTCTGGAGTCAGATTTACAATGAAAGAACTGAATATTTCAGCATTCATCCAACGGCAGCTAACAGCTTCTAAAATACACAACAGATCATGTTTTCCTACAGAGAATATTTATTTTATAGATGGATAGAACACTCTTGTGTATAAATTATTCATAAATACTGTAAACAAATTAAAGTGTACAGATGTGTTCAGCACACATTTGACCCTCAGTAACTATTTCTGGTATTTTTCCAACTTCAAATTCTGGAGCTTTAATCAGTTATCAAATGTTGTCTGTGAAAATGATCATAAAAATAAAATAAATGATTTTACTTACATTTTTATCCACTTACTCCCATGTTATTTTCAACATTGAAAAACATGTTTGGCCTTACTTTCTGAGTCATATTAGAGTCGATATTTTCCTTTATTTTATACGAGTTTCTCCCTCGCAATGGAGAAAGACATCCTCTGTCTGTTTCTACGGCACCAGTGCAGCTAGAAAGCAGCTGTCGGCTCCCATCTGCCCCCTGCTGGTGAGGCTCGCCTCACCTGAAGCCTTTTCTGCGGGCCTACAGCCGCGTTTTGAGTGCACATCTCAGTTAACATTGAGCCCTACCGTTAGAGACGAGGCACAGCGCTGCGGAGCCTCACCCGGAGTTTCCACTCCGTCTGATATTGCGCAATGCTCAAATTCGGCGATTTTAACCTCAGAAACTGTGCAAAACGTGTTGAGTAAAATTGTATATTTAACACAGAGCAGTGGAAAATATTATTTACTTAATTTACCTTTTTCTATTTCATCACGATTATGACAGGTGAGGCTCTGTCGTCAGAATATAAAAACAAACTGACAGAAAGACTAGCGTCTCTGAGTTTTATTGTTTTGTTCACTTGTTCTACGGTCTGATACCAGATCCTGTGGAAAGCTACACCGCTAAAGACGAGCTTTAGCTGGTATTTTTGGTGGAACTGAGCGACTTTATCAGCAGAATTAAGAACAAGGAAGTGAAGACTTTAACCACTTCTGATTGGTCAGACTGATGACGTGTGATTAAGAATCCAGGAATGATTGGTGGAGACAGTTAAAGGGGCGGGACTTTTCCAAAAACAGAGCTTAAGCTATGGCTAAATTGCGGTACCTTCATTCTTATCAAAATATCTTTAATAGTTCAAATAAACACAAAGAAAAAATTATTTTACGATCTTTCATATTTCTAACTTCTCAGTGTTTTATCAGGGTTTGTTTGGATGAACAAAGAGCTGATTTCCTGGAGATGGTAAATGTTTCTAGATCAGTTAATGAGGGCAATTTCCCACGGCACACTAGTGTGCCACGGCACACTGGTTGAAAAACACTGATTTAGATAAATAATCAACACAATGTTTTTTATCTATTTCTTCAGACAAAAACGTTAAATATATTGGTGCTACTGTGTTAATGTTTCAGATCAATTTACATTTAATATTATTTATTGATTGAATAATTTTTCTCAGCATTGAATGGTTCAGTTGGTCAAAATGTTTTTAGTTTAAATAAAGACTGACAGATCTTTTTATTTCAGGCACTTTAAGCTATTTTTCTGTTTTAGACTAGAACAGGGTTTCTGTGGCTATATAAAGTTAATTGTTGAAAGTGGATTTATATTGCTTTTTTCTTTTGTTATTGTTAGAAGATACAATTTTAGGTATACTTACACAATTTTTATAGATACTAACCAAATAAATCGTCACCGCGCAAGTGTGTGTGTGTGTGTAGGGGGTTGGGGGTGGAGGTTGGAGGGGTGGGGGGTTGGGGGGGCGCAAAACATTTTCTTTTTTCTGCCAAAAAATGATTAAGAAGCACTGGCCTATGTGAAGGATTTGCAGTATTTCAACGTGTGTGCGTGGGATTGTGTATAAATTAGGGGTGTGTACAAGAGTCTGGCGATACGATACGTATCCCGACATAGTACCGGAACACATTTTCTTTCTTTTTTTGATTTGATTTGAAATGGTTTATTTCAAGCAATCAAGTAGAAACAATACACAAAAGCAATATAATCATCAGTTATACATTCATACAGTAACTAATCAAACTTAGGATAATTAGACATATTAATAAATATTGCTTGAAAGGGAGTGGAAGGAAGCGAACTTATATAATTCCACCCCGTTATACTGTAACCATTTTATTACATGATTTATCAATATCCGGTTTCTAGTTTTTTATCAGACAGAATTAAAAATCATAAGGTATCGATAAAGCACATGAAAAAGATGAATTACCTAATTATTATGTTAAAAATAAAAAATAACTTTTAGAAATCAACATGGCAAATGCAGATCAGTTATCTAAAATATATGTTACTCATAAAAGTCATTCATATGATTAGAGCTTAATACTATATCAGTAAAATAGACAACACTGTTTCAGAGATTTTCATAGTAAACTTTCATCAAGTATCAAAAGTTAAAAACGTACAAAATTACGCTACATTAGGAAAGATTTTTGAATCAATTTATCAATTTTTGGAGCAAGTGAAGTAATATAATTAAACATCGATCAATTTAACCATTTTCAATAAGTGATTAATCATTTGTTTTACTTTTTTTTTTTTCTTTTTTTTTTTTTCTTTTTCTTTTTATATTTAATAAGGTAATGCTGTAAGGGAAAAAAATAAAATAAAAGGGTCCATAATCCGTCGATTATCCAAGGTTGGCATATCTTCTTCTGCTGAAAAAACAGCTGTCCTTCTGGGTTCAAAACAGTTTCTAGTCTCTTCCATGTTATGTCTGCAGACATTAGATAGAGGTCCATATCCTTCTTCAGCTGATATCAGCTCGGTGAAAGTGGAGGTCAAGTTGTCTGCATGTCAGAACTCTCTGCTGTTAATTCAGGTGACGTCAGACGTATGGAGAAAGTGATGAATCCAGGTGTCATATTTCTTTAAATTATTTGGTTCTTTGGTTTATTACTCCATGTTGATTCAGACAACTATAAACAAGCACTTCTCAAAGTCTTTCATGGTGTTCACAACCAGAACCTTGGACCGGTCCGGTGGACCGAGTGGTTTGACGTAAATCCTGCAGCCTTTAACCCAAGTGTTCTCAATCTGCTTACGCTTCCTGAAAAGCCGTGCATGTTTGGAGATTTCAGCATTCCTTCTGGTCAGATGGTCGTTCAGATAAACAGCAGAACCTTTGAGGTTTTTAAGTTGATTCATAAGAGCTAGCTTGTGTTTGTGATTCACAAACCTGATGAGGATCGCTGGTTTATCTGTCTCCTTTCTCCTGGGGAGCAGGTGGCAGGTCTCAATGGTATTGAGATCCAGGGAAATCCCTTTAGTTGTGAGAAATGAATGTATTTGCTGATTCAGAGACTCTCCACCGCGCTCCGTATTAGCACTGCTAGCTACGCTAGCGCTAGCATTAGCATTAGCAATGCTTGCTCCTGGAGTTAACTTCGCTCCAGGTTTGATTGGTAATCCAGTGAGAATGACATTGTTCATCCTTACTTGCTGTTCCACATCGTCCAGTCTTTTCTCCAGAATGTCGACCCGGTTTTCTCGTTGCTCGTTTTGAGCCCGAAATCTTCGGAACTCTTCCATCATCTCCATGAGTGGCGTTAGCTTAGCCGACACCTGATCCATAAAAGATTTAAGCGTTTCTTGAATGAAAAAAAAAAAGACTTAGAAAAAACTCTACGTGAATTACAATATGTTTTCCATTGTATAAAATTGACAAAAAATTTTTATTTAATGATCACAATTTCAAGGACTGCAACTGTATCTCATATAGAAGTTACTTTAACCCAGGCAAATTCATAGTGCTTTTATTCTGTTAACTTAAAATATAGAGAGGTTGTTGTTACAGTAAAATATGTCTAACACAAGAGGCCTTCAGCTCTCATCTGTTTGCCCAGCTATTGGACAGGACAAGTAATAAAAAAAAATAAAAAATTATATATATATATATATATATATATATACATATGCATCTCTCAGTCTGGATCTGGAAGTCCCACAGGATCTTTGCCCTCTTATTCTCTACCACCTTCGGAGATGTTTCCCATTTTGACCTTGGGGTTTCCAGTTCATATTCTGCACACATGTTCCTGTATATTATTCCAGCCACTTGATTGTGGCGCTCCATGTATGCTTTACCTGCCAGCATCTGACACCCTGCAGTTATGTGCTGGATTGTTTCAGGCGCCTCTTTAAACAGCCTACACCTTGGGTCTTGTCTGGTGTGGTAGATCTACACCTTGGGTCTTGTCTGGTGTGGTACATCTACACCTTGTGTCTTGTCTGGTGTGGTACATCTACACCTTGGGTCTTGTCTGGTGTGGTAGATCAGAGCCTCTATTGCTCTGGGGCTCAGGGCTTGTTCCTAAACTGCCAGGATGAGCGCTTCAGTGCTGTCTTGTAGGCCAGCCCTTTCTAGCCATTGGTAGGACTTCTTAAAATCAGCCACTTCAGTTATGGTCCGGTGATACATCCCATGCAGGGGTTTTTGTCCTCCCATGAGGATCTGTCCTCCAGCACTGTATTCTCTGCTCTCCATTGCCTGAGACATTCACTGAGCACACTGTCAGTTGGGGCCTTGAGCTTGATGTATTCATGCATCTTGGATGTTTCATCCTGGATAGTGGCTTCTACGCTCACTAGTCCTAGGCCTCCTTCCTTGCGGCTAGCATACAGTCTTAGGGTGCTGGATTTGGGATGGAACCCTCCATGCATGGTGAGGAGCTTTCGTGTTTTAACATCCGTGGTCTGTATCTGGAAGGATTGATTGTGGAAGTTAAATGTTTTCCACTGTTTTTGTGTTTTCTTTTCTTTATTCCCATAAAAAAACTTACCCCTTTCACCCTTCTGTGGGTGGTTTCTCACTCAAGCTTGGGTCCTCTACCAGAGGCCTGGGAGCTTGAGGGTCCTGCAGTATCTTAGCTGTTCCTAGCACTGCACTTTTCTGGATTGAGATGTCTGAGATCTTTCCAGGTATCTGTTGTAGCCACTCCTCCAGTTTGGGGGTTACTGCCCGAGTGCTCCAATTACCACAGGCACCACTGTCACCTTCACTTTCCAGGCTTTCTCCAGTTCTTCTTTGAGTCCCTGGTATTTCTACAGTTTCTCATGTTCCTTCTTCCTGATATTCCCATCGCTTGGCACTGCCACATCCACCACAACAGCTTTCCTCTGTTCTTTGTCCACCACTACAATGTCTGGTTGGATTGCCATTACCATCCTATCAGTCTGGATCTGGAAGTCCCACAGGATTTTGGCCCTGTCATTCTCTACCACATTCGGGGGTGTTTCCCATTTTGACCTTGGGGTTTCCAGTCCATATTCTGCACACATGTTCCTGTATATTATTCCAGCCACTTGATTGTGGCGCTCCATGTATGCTTTACCTGCCAGCATCTTACAACCTGCAGTTATGTGCTGGATTGTTTCAGGCGCCTCTTTGCACAGCCTACAGCTTGGGTCTTGTCTGGTGTGGTAGATCTGAGCCTCTATCGCTCTGGTGCTCAGGGCTTGTTCCTGAGCTGCCAGGATGAGCGCTTCAGTGCTGTCCTGTAGGCCAGCCCTTTCTAGCCATTTGTAGGACTTCTTCATATCAGCCACTTCAGTTATGGTCCGGTGATACATCCCATGCAGGGGTTTGTCCTCTCATGGGGATCTGTCCTCCAGCACTGTATCCTCTGCTCTCCATTGCCTGAGACATTCACTGAGCACACTGTCAGTTGGGGCCTTGAGCTTGATGTACTCATGCATCTTGGATGTTTCATCCTGGATAGTGGCTTCTACGCTCACTAGTCCTCGGCCTCCTTCCTTGCGGCTAGCATACAGTCTCAGGTTGCTGGATTTGGGATGGAACCCTCCATGCATGGTGAGGAGCTGTCGTGTCTTAACATCCGTGGTCTGTACCTCTTCCTTTGGCCATCTTATTATGCCTGCAGGGTATCTGATAACTGGCAGTGCGTAACTGTTAATTGCCCCGGTCTTATTTTTGCCATTGAGCTGGTTTCTCAGGACTTGCCTTACCCGTTGGAAGTATTTAGCTCTTGCAGCTTTCCTTGTTGCCTGCTCCAGGTTGCCATTTGCCTGTGGAATTCTGAGGTACTTGTAACTGTCCTCAATATCTGCTATTGTTCCTTCTGTGAGTGAGATCCGACTACCTTGCCTCTCTTTGTCACCATCCGGCTGCATTTCTCGAGCGCGGTGGAGAGTCGAATGACATCCCAATGTCAGTACTTTAGATCCTGGTGGTGTGGATCAGGGAGTCAATGTCACATTCGCTCTTAGCATATAGCTTGATGTCATCCATGTAGAGGAGGTGACTGATGTTGGCCCCATTTTTGAGTCGGTATCCATAGCCAGTCTTGCTGATTATTTGGCTGAGGGGGTTCAGACCTATGCAGAACAGCAGTGGGGACAGCGCATCACCTTGGTATAACCCACATTTGATGGACACTTGTGCAAGTGGCTTGCCATTGGCTTCAAGGGTGGTTTTCCACAGCTTCATTGAGTTTCCTATGAAGGCCCTTAGAGTCCTGTTGATGTTGTAATTGTAATTATATATATATATTGTTGTAATTATATATATATATATAAAGCGAGAGAGAGAGAGAGAGAGAGAGAGGTAAGAGTCAACATCCAATTTGCACAACAAAATAAATTTCAGTATAACAAAAAAAAGGAATGGATGTGCTTTAACCAATAAGGTTCTAAAAGTATGAATGAAGAAATCAAGCGCCGTGTCATGGTTTGGGTTTCTTGGTATTGGTTTTGCTTTCTGTCTTGTTCTGTCATGGTTGAGTTCTGTTTCCTGTTTTATTTTGAAAGGTTTTCTGTTTTGTCATGTTCTTGTGTTTTAGTTTCTTTATCCCAATCTGTCCTGATCATGTTCACCTGTGTCTTGTCTTCTCCTGTCTGTATTTAAGTCTCGTCTCTGCCCTCCTCTTGTGCTGGTCCCTTAACGTCTCTTATGTCGTAATGTCTCTTCGTCCCTGACTGTCATGTCCATGTTTCATGCCACGCCACAGTAAGTTTAGTTTTGTTTTGTTATCCTGCTCTGCAGCGCCTTTAGTTTGTAATTAAACCCCTTGCCCTGGAACCGTTTGCCTCCTGCCTCTGCGTTTGGGTCCTTCCTCCTCACCAGTCCCCCCAACCCTGACACACTGTTTATTTCCAAGCTAAATGTAGCTTCTCCAGTACTTTTAAACTGAGCGAAAAACAGGAGCATGAATGGTCCTTTAAAGATAAAGGGGGGGGGGGGAAACACTAATTCTTTGCAGAAACAATAAAGTGTGATGACAGGATGAAGGAGAAGCTTTAATGTGGCAAAGCTGCTTTGTGTACTGTACGACATAACAGTCTGCACTGCACCGCTGTAGCCACGCTTTCTCACACACACGGCAGTAAAACAGTAACCGTCATAGCCACAACGTTCACCTTTTTTCAGAGCGTTGTACACTTCCCTCTGATCAATCCAGTCGCTGAACTAGAATCTTTTGCTGAGAGGTTCATCAGAATTTTGACCCACTTTGCCGATGATGGTGTTTTAACTGATGCTAAGTGCCTTAGCCTATTAGCCGCTAAGCAGCTGCACTGCTTCCCTCGTTTTTATCTAAGTCTGCTAAAAAGCACTGCTTTTTTACATGTTGCTGGCAGCAAAATAACAAAGAGTTTTAGTTCGGTACCCATCTAAAGTAAAAACTAAGTAGTTCATGTCTCATAACAACAAAAAAGCTGCCTCTTCCTGAGGTCTTCCTGTTGTTTTGTGTAGAGTATAGCTGCTCAAAGAGGGTCCGTGTGCTCTGCTGCCAACAAGAGTCAGACACTGAAGGACGCTCAGAAATAATTAAATAAATATCATCATGACAGCATTTTGAATCGATACAAGTATCACCAAATGAACTATCGCGATATATTGAGGAAATTATTTTTTCTAACACCCCTAGTATACATGCCCGTTTGCGCGCTTGTGTGCGCGCGTTCCGTCCACAAATAAATACTTACCAGGGATGCGTTGCCTTTACATATTGATTTACATATTGATTTACTGATTTACATACTGATTTACATATTAAGGGGGAGGGAGGGGGGGACTAAAGAAGAAAAGAGGAATAAGAGAAAACAAAAACAAAACAGATTTACAGGTTTTAATCTTCATGTTGACAAAAGGGGATGATCCTTTAGCCTCTGAGTTTTTAAATCTGTTAAATGGTATTGATTTTACTCAGCATGTGGCACAGCCTACTCACAACAGAGGACACACCCTGGACTTGGTCATCACCTACGGCCTGTCTGCTGGTGTGTCCTCTGTTGTTGACTTGGCAACTGACTGGTCTGACTGGTCAACTGACTAGTCTGACTGCTTTTATCCACCCAAGGCAGGAGTTCAATGATCGACTTTGAAGTTGTTTCAAAAGACCTGCGGCCCTGTGTCTTGGACACTCAGGTAAAGAGAAGGGCAGAGCTGTTCACCGATCGCTACCTGGTGGTGAGTTGGATTTGCTGGCGGGGAAGGAGGCCGGAAAGACTTGGGAGACCCAAACACTGCTGGGAACGTCTTGCTGAGCCCTCTGTTAGGGAAATCTTTAACTCCCACATCCGGGAGGACTTTAAACAGGTACCAAGGGAGGTTGGGGACATTGAGTCAGAGTGGACCATGTTTTCCACTTACATTGTCTCTGCTGCTGCTCGGAGCTGTGGTCATAAGGTCTCTGGTGCCTGCTGGGCGCTAACCCCCGAACCCGGTGGTGGACACCAAACGTAAGGGATGCCGTCAAGCTGAAGAAAGAGTCCTACGAGGCCTGGCTGGCTTGTGGGACTCCAGAGGCAGCTGAGAGGTACCGGCAGTCTAAGCAGCCACGGCCCGGACTGTTGCGGAGGCAAAACCTCGGCCCTGGAGGAGTTCGGTGAGGCCAAGGAGAATGACTATCGGTTGGCCTTGAAGAGATTCTGGCAAACTGTCCGACGCCTCAGGAGGGGAAAGCCGTTCTCTACTGGCACTGTTTTCAGTACAGGTAGAGAACTGTTGACTTGGACTTTGGACATTATCAGGCGGTGGAAGGAGTACTTCGAGGATTTCCTCAATCCTACTGACACGCCTTCTTCTGAGGGAGCAGAGAATGAAGACTTTGGGGTGAGGCTGTCTATCACCCGGGCTGAAGTCACTGAGGTAGTCAATGAGAACCTCAATGGCAAGGCCCCGGGAGTGGATGAAGTCAGCCCTGAGTACCTCAAGTCTCTGGATAATGTAACGTTTCTGTAGCATGGCGTGGCAGTTGGGAACTGTACCACTGGATTGGCCGACAGGGGCGGCGGTTCCCCTTTTTAAGAAGGGGGACCAGAGGGTGTGTTCCAACTACAGGGGAATTACACTCCTCAGCGTCCCTGGGAAAGGCTATGCCAGGGTACTTGAGGAGAGTTCGTCCGATAGTCTATCCCAGATAGAACAGTATAGATCAGTATCAGTATCAACAGATTTCACCATGCTGAACGTTTGCTGGTTGCACCAACATGCACTCAGCGGCCTGCCTTTAGCGATCTGGAGCTTCGGATCGCGGGGCACCTTCGCGCTCCGCTATGCGAAGGCGGCTGTCCAAAAAAAAGATTGTCCGCTAACACAAAGCTACACTGCTCCTAGCATGTGTCTTTTAGCACCCAGACACACATCGCACTGACGTCATCGCCCGCCTCCTCTCTGGAAATGCAAATTCGAATTGCATAATGCAACAGTGTTTTATTTATTTTATTTTATTTATTTCATTTTAATTAAGTGACAGAATAAGCAGTGTTGAAGACTAAAATGAAATAGCATTTTGGCGGATTGCTTTTTCAATTTAATTTTGAGTCAAAAAATGCAGCTTCATTTTGAAAATGAAAAAGCATTTCTGGTTTTGACTTTTACTATTAATTATGCTAAAGAATCGCTTCCATAACAAACTGCATGTGAGGACTTTGCAGACACCTTGGGGACTAAAGTCAATGCTATTAGATCAAACCTTCAGCCGGTAAATAACACTTAGCACTGACCTAGCAGGTCAGTGGCATTGTCTTTACCTGACGAAATGCTGGAGAGTGTTTACCTAGTTGATGCGGAGATACTTGGTCAAGTTATTTCCCAAGCAAACACTACAACCTGCCCTTTAGATCCCATTCCCACTTCTCTTTTTAAAACATTTTATGTGTTCTTTGAGCCAGAGCTTTTAAACATAGTAAACTGCTCTCTTCAGACGGGTGTCTTAGTGACAGACTTCGGAGTCAGGTTGGCCTCTTAGGAACTGTTCTTAACTGGTTTCGTTCCCGTCTCACAAATCAACCATTTTTTGTAATTATGGATTCTCGGTCCTCAAGATCAACAAAATAAGTTTTGGGGTTCCCCAAGGTTCAATTTTGGGTCTGATACTTTTTAATTTATATATGTTGCCTCTTGGGAATTTCATCAAAAGACACAGAATTGATTTTCACAGCTATGAGCTGATCAGGAATCAGAAATCTTTTATTGTCATTTTATCACAGTGATAAACAAAATTAGGTTCTCTGGTCCTGGGCCAGCCGTTTACAGTGAGAAGACAGGAATAAGTAAATATCAATATGATATAGTATGATTGCTATTGAGTATTGCATAGTGGAGAATATATTACAAAATTGCACATTGGAGAGTACACTCTAAAAAGAGTTGTTTACTCAACTTAATTTAATATGGTTATCCTACTTAATTGAATTACTTCAATTGGTAAAACCTAATTTAATTAAGTTTATTCAACCTCGGTCAAGTCCTGTGAATACACCCCCATAGTAATATCAGATCATTCACCTGTTACGCTTGATATTTCCCCCCCAGGCAACTCTTTGTCACGGTCTCCATGGCGCTTTAACTCATTGTTTCTCAAAGACACAGACTTTGTTCAGTTTATTAGTGAACGTATAGACCTTTACATTTTTACTAATAATACACCAGATGCATCTGCAATTTCAATTTGGGAAGCATGTAAAGCATTTCTGAGAGGGGAAATAATATCATACAGTGTTTATAAAAATAAGATAGCCTCACAAAAGAGCCATGATCTTTATTCTGTCATATCGGAACTGCAAAATAAATGTGCAGAATCCCCCAGTGCTGATCTATCTAAGGAATTGCTTATAAAAAAGGCAGAATTTGACTCGATAGCCACCGACGAGGCAGTGCAATTAATACTCAGGACCCGTTATAGCTATTATGAGTTTGGGGATAAGCCTAATAAAATACTCTCACACCAGATTAGACAGTCAACAGCAGCTCAAAATATTACCAAACTCTCTACCTCTGATGGACTCATACTTAATCCTCAAACTATCAATGACACATTTAGGGATTTTTATTCTGCTCTATACACTTCTGAATGTTTTCCTGATGAAAAACGTTATGAAGATTTCTTTTCACATCTTAATATTCCGACAGTTGAAGCAGATGTAGCTGCTCAATTGGATAAGCCTTTCACTGCTGAAGAACTAAAGAATGCTGTCATGTCTATGCAGAGTGGGAAAAGCCCCGGACCGGATGGGTTCCCATCTGAATTTTTTAAGGTTTTTTTGGATAAATTATCCCCTCTAATGCTAAACATGTTACAGACTTCAGCTGACATTGGTGCTTTACCGGCAACTTTGCGACAGGCCACAATCTCTTATCCTAAAGAAGGATAAAGATCCCAGATGCTGCAGCAGTTATAGGCCTATATCTCTGCTGTGTGCGGATGTTAAAATTTTAACAAAACTGCTAGAAAACGTTTAGAGCCGATAATGCCCACATTAATCAGTCCTGACCAAACTGGCTTTATTAAAACCAGACATATCACAATATTAGGCGGCTTATGAATATTTTATACTGCACCTCTTCAACTGGCACCCCTGAAATGGTCATCTCTATGGATGCTGAAAAGGCCTTTGATCGGGTTGATTGGCCTTACTTGTTTTATACTCTGAGATGCTTTGGCTTTGGCTTTAAATTCCTGTCATGGATCAAATTACTGTACACATCGCCTATGGCACGTGTTCGCACTAATAACGACTACTCAGAATACTACCCCCTTGGGCCGTGGAACTAGACAGGGCAGTTCTCTTTCTCCTCTTTTATTTGCGCTAGCCATTGAACCACTTGCGGTGGCCATTAGAACTAGCTCTATGTGTGGTATCTTGAGGGGCGGTGTAGATCATAAAGTACCCTTATATGCAGATGACCTTTTATTATTTATTTCAGATCCAACTGTCTCCATGCCTCCAGTTTTAGCTCTGCTGCAGGAGTTTGGTCAGATCTCTGGCTACAAATTAAACCTAAATAAAAGTGAACTTTTTCCTATCAATCCGGAGGCCATGGCCTACCCCCCCTCAGACTTACCTTTTAAAATCTCTCCATCTGTCATTAGGTATCTAGGTGTTCAAGTGACTAAAGAATTTTCTGATCTTTTCAAAACCAACTTTATCCCATTACTGGATCAAATTAATTGTGACTTACAGCGCTGGTCTATGCTGCCATTATCTCTTGCAGGTAGAATAAGCTGCATTAAAATGAATGTGCTGCCTAAATTTCTTTATTTTCTTCAATGCCTACCAGTATTTATCCCAAATCAATTCTTCAGGTCCCTTGACAACTCTATTGCCCAATTTCTATGGGGAAAAAAGCCTCCAAGGATGAGAAAAACCATATTACAGAAAAGCGAAGATAATGGTGGCCTCTCCTTACCAAACTTTTTATTTTATTATTGGGCTGCAAATATCCGAACAATATTATTTTGGTGTCATAGTCACATTGTTAAGCCAGTCTGGTCACTAATAGAGGAATCATCTTGTACTTTTGCCTCTGCTACTTTATTCTCTCTTCTGTGTCTGCCTCTTAAATTATCTCTCACATCCTATACCGATAACATCATAGTTAAGCATTGTTTAAAGATATGGACTCAATTTAAACAGCACCTTGGAATTCAAAAAATCTCTCTCATGTCCCCAATCCATCTTAACCCTTTGTTTCCTCCATCATCTACAGATAAGATTTTTGCCCTGTGGAGAAGTCGTGGCTTAGTTTCAGTAAAAGACTTTTACATAGATGGAACTTTAGCTCCGTTTGAGTTATTAGCTAAAAACTTTAATCTGCCCAACACTCATTTCTTTAGGTATCTGCAGGCTCGTAATTTTATCTGTCGTCATTTCCCTGACACTTCCAGTACCCCAACAGCCACTATGACTGACACTCTCATGGGGATCAACCCCTCTCTGAAGGGCACAATATCAAAAATTTATAACCTTTTACTATCCACCCTTGCTTCGTCATCTGACCATCTACGTGCGGCTAGGTCAGAAGAGCTTCATGTAGACATAAATGATGATCAGTGGAGATCTGTGCTAGGGCGAATTCACTCCTCATCAATATGTGCCCGGCACTGTATCATTCAATGTAAGGTGGTTCATAGAGCTCATTGGTCTAGAAGCAGACTTGCCAGAGTTTTTCCAGGCACTGATCCTAACTGTGTAAAATGTAATCTAGGCCCTGAAAATCTCACTCATATGTTTTTGACATGCCCGTCGCTTTCTGACTTCTGGGACTCTGTATTTGATTCTTTATCCTCTGTAACGTCAAAGTACACCGTTCCCCAATGACAGCCCTTTTTGGTATACTTCCGGACAATCACTCTCTCCCTCCTTGGTAAGAGGACCTTATTGCCTTTCTGACACTACTTGTCCGTCGGACTATCTTGATGCACTGGAAAGACCTTCGCCCACCCACTCACTCAAAGTGGATTAAAGACTCTCTTTCTTTCATTAAGCTGGAAAAAATCAGACATTGTCTAAATGGTACTAGATGTAGATTCTCTGAAATTTGGTCACCTTTCTTAGAGCATGTAATGTCCTTGACCTTAGAAACAACCCAGTGAACTTTCAAGTACATTAACAGTTATGAGTTGTGCAGTGTCTCTGCTGTTTCTAGATTGGTAGCACATTATATTGTTTTATTGTTTGTAAGATTTTATTTATTCATTTGTGTACATTTTTTTTATTTTATTTTATGTATTTATTTATTTATTTTTTCTTTGTAATTGTGGTTTTGAATTGTTTATTTATTTATTTATGTTTTCTTATTTTGAAAAATGTATAAATAAATCACACATATAAAAAAATTAGGTTGAATAAACTTTTTTTTTTAATCTATCTAACTCAATTTGATCCAACTTACATTCTTTTGTTTAATTAACTTAATTTCATAAGAAGAAAGAAAGAAAGTGCTACTTTCTGTCACACACCTAGGTGTGCGAAATTTGTTCTCTGCATTTGACCCATCCCCTGGGGGAGCGGTGAGCTGCAGACGAGCCATGCCCGGGAGGCAGTAGCATTAAGGGTCTTGCCCAAGAACCCCCACTGAGTGATGTGAATTGCACGCCATTGGTATGGTAATTGCCCCCAATAACATTAGCTGCGTTTACATGGGCAAAGGTAATCGGAAAGAACGCCTGATCAGAAAGAAAATGCGTCATATAACCGCGCCGTTCGGAATACTCTGCCCCGATCAGACTCATTCAGATCGAAATTTCTTTCCAAACGAGATAGGTGGGTTATACCGATCGTTTATCCGATCGTGTTGCATGTGAACGATTCATTCCGATCGTGTGTCACTACTGCTCTGGTTTGCGTCATTCATAGATGGCATTTCACTGAGCGAAAGCTTTGGAGCGCATACGGGACCGATCAGCTGCTCTGCGGACGTCCCGTAAAAAGCCCCGCTCCGCTCTCGCCCCGCTGGCTCTCTCCCCTCATGAGGGGGGTGCCGGAGAGGAGCGCTCCGTGCCCACTGAGGTCTGGACCCGGGACCCAAGCTCTGCGTTCGGGCTCCGGTGCCAGTGGACCGAGTGAACCTCTCTGAGCAGAGCAGCCGGATTTATTAATATGTGTTTGAGGGGAGGGTGCTTAGTTATGTGTGCGTTTGATTGTTTTGTTATATGTGGGAATTCAGACTGCGAGCCGACCCGCCGCTCTGGGTTAGAATTTCCTCCAGCTCCGTTCTTCCACAAAAAAGCACTGTCCACATGAATTAAATATAAAACGATGAGTGAATAGGTGCTTCATAATATTCATAACATTAATAAAAGCACGTTTGGGAGATCATCTCGTATATTACCGAGCTGCTGCATTTCCCTTCCGGTATTTTCAGCACTACTGCGCATGCCCAAACGATTTATTCCAACCGAAAGTGTGACCCATGGGAACATTTGTTCTAATTGGAAAAAGGATTTCTGGGCCCATGTGCACGGGTGAATTGTAACCCGACCAATGATCCCATCAATATATTTTGCCCATGTAACCGCGGCTATGGTTTATTAAGTGGATCCAACTGAATTGAATTACTTCAATTGGTAACACCCAATTAAATTAAGTTTATTCAACCTAATTTTTTACATCTAACTCAATTCATTATGTTTATTTAACAATTAGTTAACATTAGTTCAAACTTTAAGAATTAAACTATACTGAACTCAATTAAAAATTGAAGTAAAGATACATTATTCCTATTCACTGATAATTAAAACTTCAAGCTTTACAAAACTGTTGTATTCTAAAACAGATTTTAAAAAAATCTCCTTAACCCAAATGTGTCAGGCTGGACGCGTGGATGCAGAAGCAGGAACACAGAGGTAAGTTGACTCAAATCTGTAGTTTAATACTTCGTATCACTCAAGGCTCAAAGAATGCAGAACGATCCCGTGACCGACACAGGGAGGGAAGAACTTAAATAGACAGAAATAATGAACAACAGGTGCGTAAACAGGTGCGTAAATTACAACAGCAAAGTTAGCGGCAACACAAGACAGGAGGAACCGGAAGTACCCAAAATAAGAGCCCAAAGAAAACCGGAAACGCCACAACAGAACGAACGACTGCACCACCCATGCCCCATAACCTCACAGTACCCCCCCCTCAAGGGGCGCCGCCGGGCGCACCACCGGGCAGGCGCGGGTTCCGCCGATGGAACTCCCGAATCATGTCCTTATCCAGGATCCTGGAGGACGGTTCCCAGGACCGCTCCTCAGGCCCATAACCCCGCCAGTCGACCAGATACTGAAAACCCCGTCCCCGCCGCCTGACGTCCATGATGCGCCGCACAGTCCACGCAGGCCCACCGTCAATGATGCGAGGCGGCGGGGGTGGCGAGGGAGTAGGGTGAAGGGGGCTAGTGACATGAGGCTTGAGTTGGGAGACGTGGAAGACTGGGTGGATGCGCATTGTCCGAGGCAGGCGGAATCTGACCGCAACAGGGTTGATCACCCGCTCAACCACAAAGGGACCGATGAACCTGGGGGAGAGCTTCTTAGACTCTGTCCGCAGCTTGATGTTGGTAGTAGAGAGGAGGACCAACTGACCCGGAGCATAGGTGGGTGCCCGACGACGATGCCGGTCAGCCAGTCTCTTGTTGCCAGCGGACGAGCGTAGAAGCGCAGCTCGTGCCTCCCTCCAGATGCTTCTACAGCGGCGGAACAGGTGCTGGACGGACGGAACCGCTGCCTCCCTCTCCTGCTCGGGAAACAATGGGGGTTGGTAGCCCAGAGAACACTCGAATGGAGACATACCCGAGGCAGAGGAGGTCATGGTGTTGTGGGCGTACTCCACCCAGGGTAGCATGGAGCTCCAAGTGCGCTGGTTGCGAGAGCAGACGCATCTGAGGGCTGCTTCCAGGTCTTGGTTAGTCCTCTCGGCCTGTCCGTTGGACTGGGGATGGAACCCTGAGGAGAGACTAGCTGACGCACCGAAAGCCGTACAGAAAGCCTTCCACACCTGGGAGACGAATTGTGGTCCCCGATCCGAAACTAGGTCCATCGGTATCCCGTGCAGCCTGAATACATGTCTTATAACCAGCTGAGCCGTCTCAGCGGCAGAAGGCAGTTTCCTGAGGGCCACAAAGTGAGCGGCCTTGGAAAACCGGTCCACCACAGTCATGATCACAGTCTTGCCGGCGGAGAGGGGCAGGCCGGTTACGAAATTCAAAGCGATGTGGAACCAAGGACGACTCGGATTGGCAGAGGATGTAGGAGCCCAGCAGACGGTTGGTTACTAACCTTGTTCTGGGCGCAGACGGTACAGGCAGTGATAAACTCCCGAACGTCCTGCGCCAGACTGGGCCACCAGAACTGCCGCCGCAGGAAGGTGATAGTCCGGCGGACACCGGGGTGGCAGGTCAGACGTGTCGCATGGGCCCACTGAAGAACCTGACTCCTACAGGTCCTAGGAACATATAGTCTGTTGGGCGGACCTCCTCCTGGGTCTGGCTCCTGGGCCTGGGCCTCCCTGATGTCCTTCTCCAGCCTCCAGGTGAGAGCACTCAGGACACGAGACATGGGAATTACCGTTGTGGGTGTCTGGTCCCCCACGACCGGATCGTGTTGCCGAGAGAGGGCATCAGGCTTGGTGTTCTTGGAACCAGGGCGGTACGAGATGACAAAATTGAAACGAGTAAAGAATAATGACCACCTTGCCTGTCTGGGGTTCAACCGTTTTGCGGTCCGGATATAAGACAGGTTTTTGTGGTCAGTCCAAACCACAAACGGCTGAACCGCCCCCTCCAACCAGTGCCTCCACTCCTCCAGAGCTAGTTTTATAGCCAGGAGTTCCTTATCCCCCACGTCATACCTGGCCTATTGTTAGCCTCCTAGAAAAAAAAAGCACAGGGATGAAGCTTGTTACCCTCACCCGACCGTTGGGATAGCACCGCTCCCACCCCAGTATCAGAAGCATCAACCTCTACCACAAACTGGTTGGCAGGATCAGGCTGAGCCAAGACAGGAGCTGTGGTGAACAACAGCTTGAGCTTCTTAAATGTGGAATCAGCCGCCGCCGTCCAACTAAAGGGGGCGGAAATAGAGGTCAGACCGGTGAGGGGCGCAGCGACGGAGCTGTAATTACGGATGAAACGCCGCAGAAAATTGGCAAATCCCAGAAATCGCTGGAGTTGTTTTCAGTTGGTGGGAGTGGGCCAGTTAACTACAGCGCTCACCTTGGCCGGATCGGGGCGCAACTCCCCCCCTGCAATAACAAACCCCAAAAAGGAAACACAAGGAGAATGAAACACACATTTCTCCGCCTTAACAAATAATCTGTTCTCCATCAACTGCTGTAGGACCAGACGAACATGCCGCCTATGTTCGCTGGGAAAAAATAAGGATGTCATCTAAGTAAACGAAAACAAATCACTGGATGAAGTCCCGGAGTACATCATTAATTAACCCCTGAAATACCGCTGGAGCATTAGCCAAACCAAAAGGCATGACCAAGTACTCGTAATGTCCGAGCGGCGTGTTGAACGCCGTCTTCCACTCGTCCCCAGCCTTGATGCGCACCAGATGATAAGCGTTCCGCAGGTCCAGCTTGGTGAAGATTCTGGCCTCCTGCAATGACTCAAACGCACTGTTCATTAGGGGAAGAGGATACCGGTTCTTTACGGTGATGGCGTTCAAATCCCGATAGTCTATACACGGCCGTAAGGAACCATCCTTCTTCCCCACGAAAAAGAATCCAGCCCCCAAGGGAGATGAGGAGGGTCTGATGAGGCCGGCCCTCAGTGAATCAGCTACGTACTGTTCCATGGCCTCTCTCTCTGACCTAGACAGATTGTATAGGTGGCTCTTGGGTAATGGAGCTCCGGGTTGCAAGTCAATGGAACAGTCATAAGGTCTGTGGGGTGGCAGAGAGAGAGCTTGAGACTTTGAAAAGACCTCCCCTAAGTCATGGTACTCCGGTGGCACTGCAGGGAGGTCTGGTAAGGGCGGCTGCCTAACCGGGACTGCGGGGTCTGCCCCTGGACGCCGAGCTGAACGCAAACAGGTCTCGTGGCAACGGTTACTCCAACTTATGATGCTACTAGCCTCCCAGTCAATGACCGGATTATGTTTCGTTAACCATGGAAACCCCAACACCACCGGGTTCTGAGAGGAAGAAAACACAAAAAAACGGGTGTGCTCATGATGATTACCAGACAAAATTAAGTGAACGGGATCAGTCACCTTGGAAATAGTGGCGACGACTTCGCCGTTAAGTGAAACAACCTGTAATGGACGGGGAAGCAACCTGGTCACGAACCCGGCCTGTTTGACCAGCTCGGCATCCATGAGATTCTGCTCAGAACCAGTGTCTAACAGAGCCCTGATGGGTACCCCCCCTTTCTGAAAAACTAGGTGCCCCTCCAAAAAACAGGCATTGGAACTAGGTCTAGTGGGCGTCTCTCCGCCGCTCATCAGTGTGCCCACTCTTAGTGACGAGCGGTGGCTTTTGGGCAGTCCCGGCAGAAATGACCCCACTTCCCGCAGTACAGGCACTCACCAGCCGTCATCCGTCGTCTGCGTTTGGAGGCGGAGAGGGACCCTCGACCCAATAGCATAGGTTCCTCAGTAGAAGGAGCTGGGGTGTCTGTGGAGACAGAATAGTCATGAGAGGGCTGTGGAACCACTCCTCCCCCTGAGGAGAATGAGCCCGTGCGTCGCTCCTGCCGGCGATCTTGCAGCCGATTATCAATCCGGATAGCCAGCGCGATGAGGGCATCGAGGGATGACGGCAAATCCAGCGGCGCCAGCTGGTCCTTCAGCTCATCTGACAGGCCCTCCAGGAAGGCATCCGTAAGCGCCGCGGGGTTCCACGCACTCTCTGAGGCGAGAGTCCGGAAGTCGATTGCGTAATCCGCCACTCGGCGTCTTCCCTGACGCAGCCGCATCAGCGCTCGAGCAGCCTCCCGGCCTGGTCTCGTATGCTGGAAGACCTGTTTAAAGGCTTCTAGAAAAGCCGTGAGAGAATCACAGGTAGCAGCCCCACGTTGCCACTCCGCCGTAGCCCACGCTCCGGCCCTGTCCGTAAGGTGGGAGATGATGAACGCCACCTTGGCGCGATCCGTAGGGTACGTGGCTGCCTGGAGCTCAAAATGCAGTTCGCATTGCGTAATGAACGCCCGACAGTCCCCCGAAGAACCAGAGAACCTCTCAGGTCGGGCCAGCGGAACCGCAGGTGTGAGGGGCGCCGGAACCAAGGGTGTGGACGCGGAGGACGGTGGCTGAGGTGGATAGGATGGCGACGACGACCTGATCTGTCCTGTCAGCCGATCCATGCGATCCCCGATCGCACGCAGTTGTTGCTCCTGACGAGCGGACATCTCCAGCATCCCCCTCCGAAGGAAGTTTAGCTGCTCCTCTTGCTGGCGGATGACCCACTCCTGGGTGTTGATGTTTGAACGTGAAGGCTCTGCTCCCGCTGCATCCATGATTGACGGGATCGTTATGTCAGGCTGGACGCGTGGATGCAGAAGCAGGAACACAGAGGTAAGTTGACTCAAATCTGTAGTTTAATACTTCGTATCACTCAAGGCTCAAAGAATGCAGAACGATCCCGTGACCGACACAGGGAGGGAAGAACTTAAATAGACAGAAATAATGAACAACAGGTGCGTAAACAGGTGCGTAAATTACAACAGCAAAGTTAGCGGCAACACAAGACAGGAGGAACCGGAAGTACCCAAAATAAGAGCCCAAAGAAAACCGGAAACGCCACAACAGAACGAACGACTGCACCACCCATGCCCCATAACCTCACAAAATGAAAGTGTTAAGAATTGAATGTAAGAACTTCACAAAATAACACTTTTTTTTCCAAGTAATGTATCGAAAGTGCATTTTTTAAACAACATTTAGAAAAAAAATAAGTTGTTGTAGAAAGTCATACTATTATGAACTTACAACAAACTGCTAGTATTCTACATCTTTCAAGTCTTAACTTACCAAAAGTTATATCAAATGTGATCCAGTCACTATTTACACCTTCAAACCCAAAAATTGACACTCGAACAACATCAACCATTAAAAAAGATTGAATTATATGACTAAATGAACGATCAAAAAGATTTGCTGAGATTAATTCCTGTTATAAAACAAATTAAATATCAAAATGACTTGGAGTAAAACATTTCTACTTCAATATTAATTTTCTTTCAGACAAATTAGGGGGGAAAAAAGGTCATAAACAGGTTTGAGATACATTACAAAGATTTTGTGCAAATGTGCACATGAACAGTATCACAACTGTAAAGGTGTTTCCTTTTCTCCAAAAAAACAAACAAAAGTGTGAGCTTTGCAGCCGTTTCTGCTGCAGTTATGGGACATCCCATTTTATAAAATATTTCCACAAAAAAAGTATGAAGGTTTCAAAACCAGATGTGTTTCAACAGCTCAGCATTCAGCTGCCTCCAGGAACAGTCAAAAAACAGTTAAAACATATCAAACATCCCAAAACTTTTCCTTAAAACATTGTCTGTTTTTCAAATAAATGCAAGTGTCCAGTTCACCAGCAAAACAAAAAAAGTGAAGGGAGGGGGCTGAATCTTTTCAGTGGAAAATATTCCAGCATTTTTACTGTGAGCTCGGAAGTTTTCCAAGGAAACTGTAAACTTTGGGAGACATCTTGTGATGGTCAAGCTGCCTAAAAATTTTCTGGAACACTTCATATGTTAAGCGCAAAGGCTTTGGATAAGCCAAGTTAAGTACATATATCAAACCTAGAAGCTGGGCACATGCTGAGGCAATCGAAGGCAGGTCATTTAATAGTTCTACTCCCTCAATGACGATGCAGATATCTGCTGTCAATCCCTCTACCTCTTTCCTGATAACAAACACAGCCATGGTAAGTTGTGCCAGTTGCCTCTAAACATCTTCTCCATCGCTGTCCTGTAATGATGTCAAAAAGTGTGTTACAACTTTAATGGAAAGGTTTGTTGCAGAATTAGGAAAACAATAATAAACACTGTAGTGTTTATGTACAAGATGTACATATATGTGCATCTTGACTTCAATGGTTTTATTAATACCCGAAAAATACTGAAAGAATTTTAGCCTTTTTTTTTAAGTTCCCAACATTGTGTAAATGAAGCCAGATGCTGCTTAGGTTTTGTTTGTTCTTTCTTTTTTCTGACATTCTGTTAAAGCATTTAAATCCAATTCTCTGTTGCTAGGTTGTCTCACACCTGTCTTCTGCTGCATTTAACCTGCATCAACTTCCCTTACGCACATTTTAAACATATCTATTAAAATTTAGGGGAAAAAAACAATTAGCATTCAGGGGTTGACATAGCCCAGAAATTTGCACTGGCCCACAGCACCAGTAGTTTTTGAAAGTTACTGGCCCTGCCTGAAAGTTACTGGTCCGGCACAGCGCGACCCGCCGCTCCGCGGGTGCTTGCAACTTTAGGGGGGTCCGGGGGCATGCCCCCCCGGAAAATTTTAATATGGTGCAATTTGGTGCATTCTGGTGACATCTAGCACTTATTTATACACTTTTCAATTACTGAAAATAGACCATATCAAACTTAAATCTGCTCTAGTCTGTTTCAGATTTTTTGAAGAGAGCACTGCAGTGTAGTAGGTAACACTAGTTAAGAAGTTTTCATGCTGCTTCTAATCACTGCTATTTCACATTTGTTCATAATCAATAGTTAAGAAGTTTTATTTACTTTTTTGCTCTGACTGCCTTGAGGTTCTGCTTTATGTTACTGTTGCAAAGTTACATTTACTTTTTATTTACTTTAGTTACTTAATTAAATGAAATAATTGAAAAATTAAATAAAATTAAATTACTGAGATCATTCAGCTAACTGGAAATACTTACTGCTTACAGTGTTGTAAAGAAAAACAAAATGAAGTACTATGACATTATACTGCATTTGAGTCTGAGATTCAGGTATTTGGAGTTGACTTTGATTCTTTGACATTCAGCTTAAAGCTTAGTGCATACAGTTTCATCTTCAATGCATTCATTAAATATCTTGCTGTCCATACTACTAATTCCACCCATTACCCCATCTAACATATTCCTATCTATTCCTGCCATGTCTTCCACATCTCTGACATACTTCAGTCTCTCTTCAGTGACGGTGTCGGATTTTTGATCATCGCGGTGAAAAACCACCGGGGGGTGCGCTGATGTGTGTCAGTTTCAATTTATCTGCGTAAAATGTAATAATAACCCACTGGCTTGTTCCTTCGTTGCTGTTTAAAATTGTTTTGTATTGAATTGTTACATTCAATAAAGTTTGAAAAAAAAAAGTACAGTGAGCGCGTGCCGCGTGGTGCTCGGCAGTGACAGCTGCGCGGGCAGGCAGGAGAGTAGGAGAAGAGTGATAAAAGGTTTCCCATAGAAACCCTTGAAGTCTGAACACAGGACTAGCAGAAAAAGTAAATTATGAAGACAAGGTAAACCTACACGTTTTCGCAAAATATACTTTATTGAAAAAGGTGAAAAATATATTAACCGTTAGATATTTTAGTGGCCCGAGCGGACAAGTGAAAAATAAAGTCTTGTGGTCCGCACTGCTCGAAAAACAGGACCGGGCCAGCGGACAAATGGCTATGTCGAGCCCTGGCATTCAGTATGTATTATGTTTATATCCAATTACATGGTGTCAGACTTGATCGTAATCAGATGTTGTCTTCCAATGAGTGATCGGATATTTATAATTTTTTTGATTAGCACTTTTAATTTCAAGTAATAGCCCAAATAGAAGTTTGCACATCATGAACAGATCAAAACAAAAACAGCCCAGGAAAGTTAGCAAGATTTTCAGACTCAAGTCAGAGCTCAAAAACACTTTTAATATCTGTTTAATACTGACAGTAAGCATCTCTTGCTTTTTGTAGAAAGTAGTCATCATATATATGCTACAATGTCCTGACATAAATTTTGTTTTTGAAAAAAAATCACTTCTATTTTTGAAGAATTTCTCATGTAAACATGTATTATATCTAATCAAAGAATTGTTTATATAAAGTTATGTCACGGCGTGTAGACGGATCCCAGAGCAGAGTCAGATTGGATGTGTCAGATAAGTGACGTTTATTATCTTCACTACAGGAACAAAAACCAAAGGAGGCAGACTGGCGCTGAAGGCAGGAGGCTAGGCCACAGACAGCGATCACAGGAACTAGGACGAAGCCACATGGAAAGGAAAATAACCTGGCAGGTTGGAGGAGCCAGGGAGAGGCTTTTAAAGGACCAGTGTAGATTGGGTGCAGATGTGTAGAGACACCAGTATAGAAGACCACGCCTCCTGCCCCAGGCCTTTCCACAAGCACATATAGTGCAGGCCTGGACGAACTCCCGGGCGTCAGAGGCCATGGAAGGCCACCAGAAGCGCTGCCACAGTAGAGTTAAGGTGCGGTGAATACCAGGATGGCAGGCCACCTTAAAGCAGTGACCCCACTGCAACACTGAGGAACGAGTAGGTGGAGGAACAAACAGAAGTCCAGGGGGACACACAGGGGGAGAAGGGCAGTTCACCTGGGCTCTCCGGACAGCATGCTCCACCTCCCAGACAGCGGCACCGATCACACAGGAGTGGGGTAGTATCGTGTCCTGAGGTGCCGGGTCTGAAGCCGGGTTATCGAACTGTCTGGATAGAGCGTCTGGTTTAACGTTGCGAGATCCGGGACGGTAGGTGAGGGTGAAATTGAAGCGTCCCAGGAAAAGGCACCAACGAGCCTGGCGTGGGTTCGGTCTGCGGGCAGAACGGAGGTACAACAGGTTTTTATGGTCAGTCCATACCAGGAACGGTTGAGATGCACCCTCCAACCAATGACGCCATTCGGTCAAGGCCAGCACCACCGCCAACAGCTCCCGGTTTCCCACGTCATAATTTCTTTCTGCTGGCGAGAGCTGCCAAGAGTAGAAAGCGCAGGGGTGCATCTTCTGATCAAAGTACAGCGCCAACCCCAGACTCTGATGCATCCACTTCTACCACAAATTGAGCCGTAGGATCAGGATGAGACAACACAAGTGCAGAACAGAAAAGATGTTTCAGCCAAATCGGCTTCCTTGGACCAGGAGAACTGTTCTTTTACAGAGGTGAGTCTGGTGAGGGGGGAGGCCACTGAACTATAATTTCAGATAAACCTACGGTAAAAGTTAGCAAACCCCAAGAACCTCTGGAGTTGTTTCCTGTTAGTGGGTCTAGGCCAGTCCGCCACTGCTTTAATCTTAGCAGGGTCTGGCTTGAGTTGCCCCCTCTCAATAACAAAACCAAGAAAACTGATAGTTGAGACATGAAAGACACATTTCCCACCCTTGACATAGAGCCTATTGGTTAACAACCACTGAAGGACATGTCTGACATGTTGAACGTGCTCTCCAGGAGTCTGTGAAAAAATCATAATGTCATCTAAATAAACAAACACAAATCTATTCAACATGTCACGTAGCACATCGTTAATAAGACACAGAAACACCGCAGGAGCATTTGTAAGTCCAAAGGGCATCACAGTGCATTCAAAATGTCCGAGGGGGGTGTTGAACGCCGTCTTCCACTCATCTCCTTCCTTTATCCTCACCAAGTGATAGGCGCTTCGGAGGTCTAGTTTAGTGAAAACTGTTGCAGTCTGGAGAGAGCTGAAAGCAGAGTCCATGAGTGGAAGAGGGTACTTGTTCTTAATAGTGATAGCGTTTAAACCTCTGTAATCGATGCAAGGGCGGAGGGTCTTGTCCTTTTTCTCAACAAAAAAAACCCAGCCCCTACTGGAGAGGAAGAGGGGCGAATGAGACCAGCTGCCAGGCTCTCTGTAATGTAAGTCTCCATGGCTTCCCTTTCTGGTTTGGAGAGGTTATACAACTTGTTAGAGGGAAGTGGAGCTCCAGAAATCAGCTCAATCTCACAGTCATAAGGTCTATGGGGAGGCAGAGACTTAGCATGGTCTTTTGAAAAAACATCTTTGAGGTCATGATATTCTGTTGAAACTAAAGAAAGGTCTACAGGCTTAGGGGGCTTGTGCGGACAGGCAACAGGCGGCACAGCAGCATGCAGGCAATGAGAGTGGCAAAACAGGCTCCTGTTTACAATAGATTGTGATGACCAATCTATGTGGGGGTTATGCAACTTCAACCAAGGTAGACTTAACACGAGCTGAGAGGACGTAGAGGGAACCACATTAAAACAGATCAGTTCTCTGTGATTTCCAGAAACCAGCAGAGACACAGAGAGAGTATAATGAGTAACACAGGCCAACAGTCTACCGTCCAAAGCATAAACTCTTTTAGGCCTAGGGAGTGGTTCTGTAGGGATCTTGGACTGAGAAACAAACCGAGAGTCGATGAAGTTGTCATCTGCACCCAAGTCCATTAAACCATGGATCTCTACTGTGGTTAAATCAAAAGAAACAGTACCTTCGAGGAGGAGGCGCCGTGAGGAGGGGTCAACAGAAGTTCGGCTCACCAGTGCCCCTCCTGAGCCTGATGATCCTGGTCTTTTGGCCATGCGGGACAGCTGTGCCGGAGGTGGCCGGACAGGCCACAGTAGATGCAGAGCCCCTGGTGGAAATGGCGTTGACGTTCCTCAGCAGAGAGCCGAGTCCTGCCGAGCTGCATGGGCTCCTCACAGCTGACCAGCTGGATTGGTGCTGAAGTGGGCATGGCCGCCCTCTGAGCCGCAGCCGGGGGACTCACGGGCTGGTGACGTGGCTCAGGCGGAGAGAAGCAGCTTGAGTACAGCGTTCCTCCTTCTCTTTCCCTGCGTCTCTCCCGAAGACGGTTGTCCAGTCTGGTGGAGAGGGAAATCAACTCCTCCAGACTTGACGTTTCGTCGCGAGCCGCGAGTTCATCTTTAATGTCCTCCCTGAGGCCGCGGTAGAAGATTCCTGTGAGCGCTTTCTCGGCCCACCCACACTCTGCTGCCAGAATCCGGAAGTCGACGGAGTAAGCCGACACTGGACCAGAACCTTGGCGTAGGGTGAGCAGGCGGTTACTCGTCTCTTTCCCCTCTAGGGGATGATCAAAAACGCGCAGCATTTCTGCGGTGAACAGCGGCAGGGATTCACAGAGCGGGGAGTTTCCGCCAGACAGCGCTACAGCCCAGGCGGACGCCTTCCCCGAAAGCAAACTCATTATGAAAGCCACTCTTGCTTTGTCGGATGCATAAGAGAAGGGCTGCTGCTCAAACACAAGCCTGCACTGGTGGAGAAACGGTTTGCAGTGTCCTGGTTCTCCTGAAAACCTGCTCGGAGTGGGGATGAAGGGCTCACGGAGCTGAGAGGCAGGAACTGGAGGAGGAGCTGGACTCGGAGCTGGGTTGAGGTCCACGGAAGGAGCATGGTCTGAAGACGTTAGAGAAGTGAATTGGGAGGAGACCTCGTCCAGACGACCGCCGAGCCGGTTTACTCCAGTGGAGAGATGTTGAAGTGAAGACATGATCTCCTGAAGACCTCGGTTATGTTGTCCCACGAGAGCCCCTTGGGATGTGATGGCTTGCTTCACTTTGTCTAGCTCTGCAGGATCCATTGTGGCCAGGTTATTCTGTCACGGCGTGTAGCCGGATCCCAAAGCAGAGTCAGACTGGATGTGTCAGATAAGTGACGTTTATTAGCTTCACTACAGGAACAAAAACCAAAGGAGGCAGACTGGCGCTGAAGGCAGGAGGCTAGGCCACAGACAGCGATCACAGGAACTAGGACGAGGCCACATGGAAAGGAAAATAACCTGGCAGGTTGGAGGAGCCAGGGAGAGGCTTTTAAAGGACCAGTGTAGATTGGGTGCAGATGTGTAGAGACACCAGTATAGAAGACCACGCCTCCTGCCCCAGGCCACCCTGCAGAAGCACAAAGCAGACAAAACATAATTACAAAAGCACAACAACACAAAACCAAATAAAAGAAAACACCAAACCATAACAAGTTATGCTTAATTATTTTTTGCAAGACCCCCATAAAAAAAGGAAAAGGTTTATTCAAGCTTCTTCACAGAAGTGCAGTGTTTATTTTTTATTTTCTGTAACATTTTGGATTAGGACGCAATATCAGTAATAAGATCAAATTACTCAAAATTGAATCAGAGACAAATTAAATCGGTTAGTTCAAAAGGGGTCCAAGTCCACAATTTTTCAAAATAGAGATATTATATGTTCTATGGCAGGGGTGGCGAACAAGTTTGACACCAAGAGCCGAATTTTTTCACTGTGAGAGTCAAAGAGCCACACCACACCCTGACCTGCCAGAACGTACACACAAACACGCAATTAAAGCCGTATTACTTTCCATAACACACTCCTCTCTCTACAACACAACAGCAAGTTCTGTACTTGTGTTTATTTCAAGGAAAGTGTCCAATACACACATCAATGCAGCTAAACCAGAGTTAACACAGAGACTACCCTAGAGGTCAGAGACCCCCTACACACACACACATGCACACACACACAGGCACCTCTCTCTCATCTCATACACACACACTCTCTCTCTTTATCTCACTCTTTTCTCTGCCTCTCTCTGACACACAACTACTCAGTGACGGGCGGTGAGGTTGATGCTGGAGAGGCACTGACTCCTCTGAAGTCAGATTTACGATGATAAAAACGGAATATTTTCACCGTTGATCCATCAGTATTTAACTGGTAATTCTTTGTAACTCAACATTCCTCTTTCAATGACCCTTACACCAACAAATACACAAACATCTGGGGCCTGTTGCACAAAAGTAGAATTAAGACATCCAGGACAAATGACTAAGCTGAGCTCAATGAAGCCAGAACATGTGCGTCCAGGCTTAATTGGTTGCACAAAGACCAAGCCAGGATGAGCAGACACGGATTCATCAAGCCAGGTGAAACCAATCCTGGATAGGTGCGCGCTCACGGCTCACTCAAATAGACCCCGCCACAGATCACAGGTTAACTGATTTACCATGGCAACTACAGCCGCGTACTTTTCCCCGTCGGAAGCACAAATCCTCATGGAGGCATACGAGGAGGTAGAAGATATAATTAAGAAGAAAGGCAACACCGCCACAGTGATAAAGCACACTCAAAAATAGGAAATTACCAGCCAATTAAGTTTACGAAAATGTAACTTGTCATTTCAACCAGAAAATTTTTGTTTGTAAATCTTACGTGAATGAATCATGTTGATCGTACATAAAAACAATCAATTTAAAAGTTACTAATTTCAATCATGTTGATCCAACATGATACTATTAAATTTGATACATTAGTAAACGCAACGAATTGTGGGATTCCATTTTCTTTGTCTATCTGGGCAGATTGGGGTCTAAGTGTGAGTTTTTGTCCGTGGGTTTTATTGTCTAGCTGTTTTACTCTGTTTTAACTAGTGATTTAAACTGTTATGTTTATTTCTTTTCTGCACCATGAGTTAGAGTGTGGGAGAGGATGATGACCAACCCCCTTGTGCGACAAAATGTTAATGTTCCAATACTTAAGACAGAATTAGCGGTATATGAGGTCCTGTCTTGTAATGTGGGACTTTATTGTGTAATTCATGTCTTTGATGTGAAAATTAAAAGACCCATTGGTTGTAACTTTGGAAAACATTATAAATGTCAGATGTATAAACAAAGTTAAAGCAAAAAATTAAGTTATATCAACATAAATTGTGTTGGGTAGTCATACAAGTTCAAGTTGAATAAACTTAATTTAATGAGGTGTGACCAATTGAAGTGATTCAATTAAGTTGGATCAACTTTTATCTTTTGAGAGTGAGCAACAATATTAATTTAAAGTTGGGTCCAACTGCAGTATTTAGATTGAATCAACTTAAATTTATTAATTTGAACCTTAGTACATTAAGTAGGACCAATATGATTCATTTTTGTTCAAGTAATGCTATCTAATCATGTGGAAATCATTTCCATAATTTTTTTATGTTCATTCAAAGTTAACGTTTTTGAGTGTAGTTTACCTGCTTTGTTTTGTTCTTATTCAATAAAGTAACATAATGTTACACATTGTGTTTTTATATTCATATGGAATGTGTATTTGTTTATATGACAGATTACTAGGGCCCCACTGAGGAAAAAGGATAAAGTCATAAATTTATGGGGCTAGTTCTTTCTGCAGAAAAGCAACATATTCTTTTTACAGTTTTGATAGTTATGACAATGTGATACTTCATATTCTGGCACATCAGCATGTCTTTGTTTATGAAACAATACTAGAGTGGGCGGCCGTGGTGCAGTGGTAGGGCGGTTGACTCATGATCGTAAGATTGCAGGTTCGATACCCGCCTTGCATGCCCATGTGTCGAAGTGTCCTTGGGCAAGACACTCTCGATTTGATGGCTTTAAAAAAAAAAAGTCAAATTTAGCCTTGCACCTATTTGAAGCTTCTCTTATCAAATTTATTGTACTTCTTTGTTTACTATTCCTATCCATTATCATGCAGGTATGTTGTGGCAAAACAGATGAAAACTGTGATTTTAATGTGACAAACAAGATCAAGATTCAAGATTCTTTTATTTGTCACATACAAAGTTATATTCAGCAAATACAACCAGTAGTGAAATGTAAGCCAGGTCCGCTCCGTGGACAGTGCAATAATTAAGGAAAAAAGCACAGAAAATATACACAATATATTTCTGTAAAATATACATAATATACATAAGTAAAGCTATGTAAAGATAAAATAAGAAAAAATGTGTATCGTAGAATTAAATATAGAACGCAAAATAATGTGCATGAATGTAAACTGTAGACTTAAATAATTAAGATACTCGTTTAGAGTTTAAGAGCCTGATGGCCTGGGGGTAGAAACTCCTCCTGAGTCTCTCGGTCTTTGCCATCAGGCTACGGTAGCGCTTACCAGATGGCAGCAAAGTGAAAATATGATTACTGGGGTGGGTGGAGTCTTTGATGATTTTTGCAGCTCTACTTCTGCTGCGTTTGAGGTAGATGTCCTGCAGAAAGGGGAAAGCAGACCCTGAAATGCGCTCAGCTAAGCGCACAACTCTCTGCAGGGCTTTGCAGTCTTGACTAGAGCTGTTCCCATACCACACTGAGATACACTGAGTCAATACACTTTCTATAGCACCAGAATAGAAGGTTTTCAGGATTGCTGGTGAGACCCGGAATTTCCTCAGCTGTCGCAGATGGTACAGTCTTTGCCTTGCTTTATTAACCTGTGTTTGAATGTGAGTAGTCCAGGGGGGTATTCCAGGAAGCATGTTTAAACTAGCCTGACTTTAAGCCTGAACTCTGGCTGAAATCCGCCTGGACTTGCTTACTCTGGGTATGTCGGTTCCAGAAGACCAGATATGAGTTAGCGTAATTACGCTCGACTTGGTAACCCTGGGTTAACGCACGTGCACATCATGTACATAAAGACATTCTCAATAGATCGCCGATTTCTGGAGTCACCATGGAAACGCGTGGGGAAAAAAAAAGAAAGCGCGACACTGGAGACGGAAGTGAGACGGAGTCTGAGATTTTAATGACGGCGTATGAAGATTATACGTCCAACAAAAAAGTAACACGGCTGCATCATAAAAAAAAAGAATTTCTGCTTGGAGAAAATCAACAGACAAAGTAAACCCACGAGTTTCTGATCTTGTTTCCATTTTACTTGTGACGCATATATATATATATATATATATATATATATATATATATATATATATATATATATATAGAACTCTCACATGTCTAAGTTTGAGCCGGTGAATATGCTGATTTTTATGACAATAAAAGGACGTAAAAAATGCACGGAGTGCAAAAATTAATTAAAGAATTTCCCATCATTGAACTTGCAGAATAAGAGTGTAGGGGTGCTATAAAAACTCATCATCCTCTCCTTCGCTCTCACTCGTGGTGTAGAGACGTAAGCACAGTAGGACAAAATAACTCGGCAAAACACGGCAAAACACAGTAAACCAGCTAAACAACTAAACATATTTAGTCAAGAAGCCACATTTCAACCCAAATCCGGCCAGACAGGCAAAGGGAATGATATCCCAGAATCCCTTGCGGTGCCGATCTAACAGCAGCACCAAAGTTACACCTACTTAATTGAATTAATTTGAATGAAAGGAAAATAATTGTCTGAAAACTATGTGTTATTTTTAAGGTGACTTAACAAAAAAATTATTTATCTTAACTGAAGCAAATAATTAAGTTAGATCAAAGTAAAAAAGTTTAATTTTCCAACATCCATATGTAGTCTTATCACCCTCTCACTGTGAAAAATTATTTTCTGAGCCTCTTCATCCACTAAATCATCTTTAAATGGAGATGTCATGCTGCTTCACCTCTCTGAAAACAAACTAAGCTTCAACTAAACCTGCTCCGGACCAGGTTATGTTCAGAGCATGAGTTGCCATGGCAACTTGACCTACCCTGAAACATACCTCCATTTCTGGAACCGAAAGCTGAGGTTATCAACTTCCTTAGCCTCAAACTTATCGTGGGAGCTAGCATAACCTGCTTTCTGGAATACCCCCCAGGTCAGGTCCTCCGAGATGTTTACTCCAAGGTACTTGAAGCTGCTCACCCTCTCCACAGGGGTCCCGCTGATCATAAGAGGAGTGTAGGGCTGCTGTTGTCTCTTCCTGAAGTCCACAATCAGTTCTTTAGTTTTGCTCACATTCAGAGAGAGACTGTTGTCCTGGCACCATGATGTCAGTTTCTCTACCTCATCCGAGTATGCAGTCTCGTTGTTGTTGTGAATGATGCGCAGAACCACAGTATCATCAGCAAATTTGATGATGGATGTGGAGCTGTGTGTAGACACGCAGTCGTGTGTGTAGAGAGAGTAAAGCAGGGGACTCAGGACGCACCCCTGCAGGGCTCCTACGTTCAGGGTGATGGAGTTAGAGGTGTTCTGGCCTAGTTTCACCACTTGAGGTCTGCCGGTGAGGAAATCAAGAATCCATTTGCAGAGTGAAGAATTCAGTCCGAGGTCCATGAGTTTGGAAACTAGCTTTATGGGGACTATGGTATTGAAAGCTGAGCTGTAGTCAATAAATAGCAGCCTTACATAGTTCCTGTTAATGCTGTCAATGTGTGTGAGAGAAGAGTGCAGGATGGGAGAAATGGCATCATCTGTGGATCTGTTTGGGCAATAGACAAACTGAAGAGGGTCCAGAGTATCTGGGATGGAGGAGCAGATGACGTTTTTAACCAGTCCTTCAAAGACCTTCATGACTGTTGATGTGAGGGCAATTGGACGATAGTCATTCAGACAAGAGGGTTTATTGTTCTTAGGCACTGGGATTTTGACCGATTTTTTGAATGAGGTGGGAACCACCGATGCAGCAAGAGACTCATTAAAAATGGATGTAAACAAACCAGCGAGCTGATCAGCGCAGGACCGCAGAACACAGCTAGAAATCCCATCAGGTCCGGCTGCTTTCCTGTTTAGAAAGTGTTTAGCTCGTCAGCCAGTGACGGATCTGCTCTCACCTCTGCAGAGGATTTATTTCCAAAGTCACAGATGGTCCTTAGTCCTTGCCACATGCGTCGGGAGTCATTTAGCTGGAAATGTGACTCTATGCGTTCCCTGTATCTGTGTTTAGCAGCTTTTACTGTGCGCCGGAGAGCATAGCATGATGCTTTGTACTCGCTCATGTTTCCCGACTGAAGACCGGCGTTGTAAGCAGCAGTGCGTTTGTTTACTGCAGCACGGATTGATCTGTCCACCCACGGTTTCTGATTTGAGAATGTCCTTATAGTTATTGTATCCGTAGCTTGTTCGGCTAGCGTGTTTACAAAGTTTAGCGCTACATCCGTGAACTCGCTGACGTTAGATGAACTTGCGCGAAACATGTCCCAGTCTACGTCATCAACCTTTCTTCTGATTGGGCGGACCATCGCGTCACCAAGATCCCCCGGCACCCTCTGTGCCGGGGGATCTTGAACAAGCCTTTGTTTATATTCCGGTGTGAGGAAAATGGCGGCATGGCCCGATTTGCCAAAAGCCAGTAGATCCAGTGTGTTCGGTCCTCTGGTTGGACAGGATACATGTTGATGGAAATTAGGCATAACTTGCCTGAGTTTGGCTTTGTTAAAGTCCCCAGCAAATGTAATAGCAGCGTCCGGATGTTTGTTGATGTTGCCACTAAGCGCATCATGAAGCTCCGACAAAGCCAAGCTAGAGTCTGCTTGTGGAGGGATGTAAACAGCAGTTATGATGATCGATGAAAACTCCCGGGGCAGATAGGATGGGCGACAAATGATGGATAAGTGTTCCAGATGAGGCGAGCAGGAGCGCGACAGAGTGGAGATATTCCTGGGGTCACACCATTTCTTGTTAATCATGAAACAAACTCCTCCGCCTTTGGATTTGCCAGCCTCGGCTGACCTGTCTATCCGTAAAACAGAAGTTTTCAGATGGCGTTACAGGGACAGGGACCGAGGGCGTGAGCCACGTTTCAGACAAACAAAAGATGTTACAGTCCCTACTGTCCCGTTGGAAGTTTATCCTGGCTCGTCCATCTTATTCTCCAGAGACAGGACATTGGCGAGCAAAATGCTCGGTAAAGGAGGGCTGTGTGCTCTTTTCCTTGGTCTGTTGCGAATCCCAGCACGTTTCCCGCGGTGTTTCTTCTTCCGTCGCCTCGGGTGGTTATTCAGGTGGCCATAGATCATCTCGGTGTTCCGGAGAATCTCAGATGGCCACGATGGGTTGGAGGATAAAGTGTCCTGAAACAGGACATTGAAGCGGTGTCCAATGTCCAAAAGTGTTTCCTTTTCGTATATGATCAGTGCAGAGGTAATGCGTGTAAAAAGAGAAAGCAAAAGTAGGTAAAAAAGTAAATAAAAACATAATCTAAGTGGAGCGGCCTGGACGGCGACCGGACTCGGCGGCGCCATCTTGTGATCACCAAACATTGTGCAATAATATAGGATTCTGTGTACCTAGCCTGATGACACATGAACACATGTTAAAAAAAAGAGTGAAATTGTCCAAAAAGCCTACGAGCAGTGAATCTGACGTACACGTTTTCAATAATTTTACACAAAAGAGGGTTTGTAGACATTTTGGGGTACTTAGAAAACATCAATTTTTAAATTGTCATTGCTCTGTTGATTAACAGTTTATTACTTGATATTCATACCTGATAGTTTTTTAAAATGTCAGCCAATTTTGCACGTGTTGCTCCTCCATTTGCCTGGAAGACTTTCATTGCTTTACCTGACAACTTGTCACGGTGCCTCGGTCAGCCCCGCCCCCTCTGCTCTGCTCCTGATTTTCCACCAGCTGTGACCACTTCAACCTCATCAACCTGTCTACACTTAAGGAGATCCAACCCACTCATCTGAGCCAGTTCGTTACCCCTAACGGTGACTACGCCTGGTCTGCCAGCTTATGTCAAGTTGCTTTTTTCTGCCCTGCTCTCATGCTCTGCCTCTTTGTCTCAGGATTCATTCAAACGAAGGTCACCTGTGTGGAAGCCTGCTGTCACTCACCTGCTGCCTTGAACAAAGCTCGGAGCCGTCCTGCTGCAGTGTTCCCTCCAGCCTCGCCACGAGCCACGTCTGGATTCCACTCTGTTAAAGGATTAAATTCTGTCACCCTTTTCTGTGATTAAAATCACTTACCAAGCTACCTACCTGTCTGATCATTCTGAGTTCCAGCGTCTGGGTCTGCTCCGCCTGAAAACCATGACACAACTTGTCTAATTAGGCCATGAATCACTCTTCAAGAGGCAGCACGACAAGTCTCAGAAAGTCTGCATTAATCTGGAAAATAAATAAAACATTGGAGGTTATGTGCGAACAAACTGTTATTAAAAATTCAAGTCAATACTTTATTTCTTTGCATTACTACCTATTTCTGTTGGAACAAAGAAGGCCATCTGTTCCTGAAGTCCTCTATGCCAGGTTCTGAGTTCACCACCTCCTGACGCCTGTAGGCAAATGACCAAGCCATTTTGTCTGCACTCACTTTGTTATTGTCCTTTTTCCCATGATGCATTGGGTTAAAAAGACAGCGCACAAGGAGATCTGTTGTTAAACGTCTTGAAACCAACGAACACACCTCAAATTGTTTTTAAATCTTCTAACTTAACCTTTATTACATCTTTTAGAAAAAAACAGCTGCAACTTCCAGCTTTTTCTGCCAATTATCTCAAAAATGCAAGTGAGATTGTGGAGGGGCTGTAGATCAATACAGACTATGAGTTTCTCCTTTTTTTATTTTTTATTTTTGGATGCTGGTGTGCCGCAGGATTTTTTTTAAGGTTAAAGTGTGCCGTGGCTCAGAAAAGGTTGAAAAACACTGCTCTAAGAAATGGTGTTTAGGTTTAAGGCTACAATGTGGAAAAACTTCTTGAAAACGGGTTCTGTGATCAGTTATCTTAAAATTAAGATAAGCAAGTGAGCTTTCGGAATGGACAGGACAGACAACAAGATCCACAATATCCTTTAGGTCTGTCAAGATATGACATGCTGGTTCATCGTTTGGAACTTTGTGTCCAATTAACAAAGGCAAAAATCTTAGTTCTCATGTGCATTACCTTTTTGTGGATTCAAAATTCAGAGCAATGAGATGAGGTCGATTAGTATTATCTGTCCCTTTGAATTTGAAAGATGCTTTTGCGTCATTTAAAGTTGACAAAGGGAAATGCTTTTTCTTGATGAATACAACAAGGCACACAGCTAATTCGAATGGAACAACTCATTCAAAAAAATCATGTACAATGTCTGGAGGACATCCTGAGTTAACGTCAAAATACGACAGATGTTGTGATACAACACAAGATGACTTCACACCACAATACCACAATTTGGTACATCATTTTCCTCAAGAAATTTTAAGTGTTCTGCATGGATGCTTTTAGTTCTCAATGGGAAATAACCACTATTTACTTCTGCAGGTTGAATTTTTGTATTAGTTGCAAGGCAAAATCTGCATATGTAGGAACCTGTGAAGTTTTCCACAAAACCACCTACACTGTGTGTCATGATTTTAGGTTTTTCTGTGTTTGTGTTCAAGTTGTTTTTTGTTCTGTGATGTTTTGAGTTAACTTCCTGTTTTATTTTGTAGTATTTCCTGTTTTGTTGTTGTTTTGAGTTTTACCTTGCCACATCAGTCCTGAGTGTTTCCACCTGTGTCTTGTTGCCTTGTATGTATTTAAGTCCTGTCTTTCCCTTCCTCCTGTGCTGGTCCATATTGTGTTGTTCCCTGGTTTAGTGTGTTTCGAGTTTCTAGCTTCTAGCCTCTAGCCTCTAGCCTCTAGCCTCTAGCCTGCCGTATGCAGTGGTTTTTGGTTTCTAGTTTATGTTATTAAATTCCTTCTTCCTACAAATCTCCTGCCTCCTCATCCTCACTGCGCCTGGTACTCCCTAATCCTTTCCCCGTTACACTGTGGGCAGCAAGGTTGTCTGCAACTATATACTGAACTGTTGTTTTATACAACACCAACCAGTCCTGAACTTTACAGCTTTATCCAATTTTGACATAAAAACTCCCTGTTGTTCCAAGATCACAAGTTCATTGAGTAAAGGTTCTAGAACTTTTTCATAACCATAGCACTTCAGATCATCTGTTTTGATCAATGCAGTCGAATAGATGGATGACAAATCAGAGTTACTCTTTGGTGGTAAATTTCCAAGAATCCAGTATAAAGCACATATTTAATGCATTCTTTTAGATGTATCCAGGGGATTGCATATTTCAAAATCATCAATGTACAGAATTATTGAAATGCTGTCCTCTCTAGACAAAAGTTCATTTTCCTGAAAAAAAGATCCATCAAATAAAGACTTGTATTTATGTATGATATCCCTTTGAACTTTATCAACAGTATTTTAATAATCAGTCTGATCCAAGATGGCCTGACAATCAAGAACTTGCTGCAAAGTCTTTAAGATGGACACAAACTGAAAAGACATCCTATTTCCTTGATCAAGAATATATTCTGTAGGTTCTACCACTTTGAAATGTTTTTGTAGAATGTTTTGCGTCTCCAAGCAGTGGAAAGTGAGCCATTACCCACTCATACTTTTCTTACAGGGTTTGTTTCACTGATAGCACTGGCAATTTTTTGAACAACTGACTGATCAAATTGGCAAAGGTTTCATTAAGTATTTGGCTTATAGTTTTGCATGTAACTGGCAGGGACAAAGGGCCGAGTAAATAGTTCAACTCTTGTAAGAGCTCATCTATAACTGCATTTGACACAAGAAAACTGCTTTCTAATTTAAGTAGAACTGATGCAAGTTTAAGCTAGATATCCTTCTCCAAGTTTAGAGCTTCACTGTTGGTCAATGCAGAATCAGCATTGGCCTCTGAGCAACTTTCCTCATCTGAAATATCATTATCACTTTCATGCAATTGTTCCCCATAGTCTAGTTCTTTTGTTGTTAACAGTACACGGCTTATATGCACTGCAGCTGGCATAATGTTTTCTGTATTTATGACTTTTGAAGTTGTCATAGAGGTTTGTTTCATAAGCACAGCCCAGATACACACACGTGACAGTTTCCTTATTCTTAAGATATTGAAATATATGTTGAAAAAAGTCCTTCTAAGTGTAAAGTTGATTATTGTTACAAATGGGGCATGTAAATGTGGATGAGTCTTTGGTGACCGTTTGCTGGCCTGGATGATATCTTGATAAATGGCTCATTAAGGCATTCCAGGTCTTGAATCTACATGCACACCTTGTAGTGCATGGATATGAATAACCACGCCCATAATGCTGATGGCTTAACTTGTAGTGTTTCAGCAGTTCAGACCTTCTTGGAAAATCCCTCTCACAGTCTTTGCATCTCCACATGAAGTGCAATGCTAAAACAGGAAAAGGCAAAATAGCTTGTGTTTGTCAGGAGCCGGAGCCAGGGCGGGTTTGGTGGGTGTTTTCTCACTTCCGGTTTTGGGCTTTTATTTTGTTACTTCCTTTCAGCGCCCATTTGTTTCACTAGGTAACTTCACCAGTCATCACCGGCACCTGTCTGCTCACCTGTTTGTCATTCCCATTTGTGTATTTAAACCCTGGTCTGTTTGTTTCTTGTCACTGGGTCGTTCTGTAAGTTCGCTTCAGTCATTTCAAGTACAAATTGTGATTAAACCTTGTTTGCTTTTGAAGCTCTTTCGCTGTCCTGCATTTGAGTCCCGTCTCAACCCTGACAGTGTTAATGTCTGAAGTCACTTTAAAATGTAAGAATATTGACATTTTAGAAAAATAACCAGTACCATCCAGCATATCGGGAGGGTTCACCATAAATATTATGGTGGGTATGTGATACTGTCAACTGAAACTGGGAAGACTTTTGTTCTTTGGAGAATACGAACCTGCTCAATCTATATCAGTTTACTGTCACATAAAAATCAGACATAAAAAACGTGTAACTAAGATGAATAATTGGTTATCTTTATTTTACTTACATTCAATTATAGTTTGTTAATTTTGATTATTATTTGACTTATTTCAAAGCACTTATGCATTACTTTAACTAGTAACGCATGTAAAATTAGTTATTAAATTATTGGTGCAGAAGTTTGAGTTTGAAACAGTCTTTAATGAAAAAAAAGTGCTTACCTTTTGTTTAAGGGTTTCTGTGTTCAAGCCTGTAGAAATGGAAAGGGAAGAAGTGAATGAGAAAAAGGAAAAGCTAAGTTTTCCATGTGCAATAGTACATACCCACCAAGCAAGGGCTGCACGATATGAGGAAAAGTCGCCATATGCGATGTTAGTGATAAATATTGCGATAGAGATATAATTTGCGGTATATAAACAAATAGCAAAACAACAAAATCATTCCTATCTTATTGCAACAATTTAAAAATTATACTCCAAATGACCCTTGTCGACGTAGGAGGCAAACATCTAACAAAAGGGTTCATCTGATTAGTCAACAACGTGGAAGGGTCCATCTTGATATGACAATTTCCTCAGTTATCGTGCCAGTTCATTTCGAAAATTAGGGAGGGGCCTTCTAAATTTGAAAATCTCCTGGATCTGATGGTTAGTCTGCGGTTTGAATTGAATTAAATAACCCGCCACCAAATTAAAACTATAACAATGTATATATTAATTCCTGGGTATGCAACACACTTTGAAGCTATGTCTAACATTTCTCCTGATATTAAAACTGAAAGGTGCAAACTAGGCAGCGACATTATTTATGTGTAACATGTTACTTTGAACTCCGCCGAAAAGCGCAGGCAATCAAAAAGTGGAAACATTTATTTAAACAAATGCTTGTTTTACGTTCTATAAAAACCGTACAAAATTACTACATATTCCCACTTAAAGTATGTAGTGATTAAAAAAAAAATTACTTTTCTAAGTCCACAAATGCCTGCTAGCTAAGTTCCTTTTCATATATTCTAAGTGTAAAGTTTCAGACAAAATAAACAAATTCCAATGAAGTCATGTTTACAGAACCAACATTAACTTTTTCATCAACACTAATATAATTAAAACTCACTTACCGTTGAGGCAAATGTCCTCGATGAACAGCGGCGGGAGTTTGCAGTGCAGATGGTCGCTACGGCGCATGGCACACTTGCAGCTACGTACGTTGTGACGTCATGACGCATAGACGGATTCACACTGAAGCTGCACCAACTTAATTAAATTAAGTTGAATTAAGGTAAAATAACTGTCAGACAACTACAAGTTATTTTTAAGTTGATTGAACTCAAAAAAAACGATTTATTTTCACCAAACCAAAGAATTAAGTTAGATCAATGTAAAAATGTTCATCTTTCCAACTACAGAATAGACTTCAAAGCAGCTCTGCTTGTGTACAAGTCTCTTTGTGAAGCACCTTGAATTACTTATTATTATGTACGAATTTTGCTATACAAATAAACTTGCCTTGCCTTGCCTTACAGCCCAAGTACTCTTTTTAGAGTGTATATTATAGTATTGCACAGTCCTGTGATATTGCACTTGAGATTTATCAAGTTGTCCATGGTTGTGGGGGGGTTACAGTGATCGACTCGAGTTCAGGAGTCTGATTGTTTCTGGAAAGAAGCTGTTCTTCTGGTGGTCCTGCTCTTTATGCTGCTCAACCTCCTGCCTGAGGGGAGCGGGGAGAACAGCGGCTGTGAGGGGTGAGTGGGGTCTTTCAGGATGTGGGAGGCTTGTTTCCTGCATCTGGTCTCGTAGATGTCAGTGGTCTGCAGGCTGCAGCCCACAGTCCTCTGTGCAGCTTTAGCCACTCGTTGCAGAGCTTTCCTCTCTGCCACAGAGCAGCTGCCGTGCCACACCGTGATGCAGGAGGTCAGGACGCCCCCCACCACTGAGATCCCCATCCCAGCGCCCGAGCCTCCTCAGGAAATAGAGGTGCTGATGTGCCTTTTTGACCAGGCAGGAAGTGTTGGTGCTCCAGGTGAGGTCGTTGGATATGTGCACGCCCAGATACCTGAAGCTGGAAACCATTTCCACCACGGCCCCTCCAATGTGAATGGGGGCAGTGGGGTGTCTGTCCTTCCTGAAGTCCATGATCATCTCCTTGGTCTTCTTCACGTTGATGCAGAGGTTGTTGTCTCTGCACCAGCCCTCCAGATGTTCCACCTCCTGCCTGTAGTCGGACTCATCGTTGTTGGTGATGCGTCCAACCACAGCTGTGTCATCCGCAAACTTCATGATCAGACAGCTGGGGTGATCCACTGTGTAGTTATGCTTGAGCAGGGTGAACAGGAGGGGGCTTAGCACAGAGCCCTGGGGGGAGGCTGTGCTGAGGGTGATCAGGGAGGAGGACACGTCTCGGATCTTCACAGACTGGTCAATCCGTCAGGAAGTCCAAGACCCAGTAGCACAGAGTGGGGCTCAGTCCGAGTGTGTGCAGTTTTTGGATGAGGGTCTGTGGGATGATGGTGTTGAAGGTCGATGTGACGTCCACGAAGAGTTTAACACCCCCATTGTGCCCGTTTACATGAACAGCTACCTTGTAATCTCATTTTTTATTGTCTTCAGAAAATACTCTCTCTCGACGTGTCTCTAACAGTTTGTCCAGATTGTCTTGTTTTGCCCACCAATCTTTATTTACACTCCATTACAATAACATTCAGTTTTCAGACTTCTCGTCAAATTACACCTTCTGTCTTTTTATTATCTCATTGGCTAACAAACACTCTGCATATGATGGTGGCCCGTTAATGTATCATCCCCTTTCATAATATTTTATACAACACCAACCAGTTTTTATTATTCTGTATCGTGCGACTTTAAATAAAGCTCAGGAGGTGGAAGTCACGTGACAACCCAGAGAAGTATTGCAGCAACCGCCATTTCTCCTTTGAGGAACAGAGAACGGCAGTAACGTGTATTTTCAAAACATATTAGAACCTACATTAGCTAAGTTAACGCCATGTCTGTCGGCGCTGCTTCTAACTTTACAGGGTACAGTTTATTTTATTTATTAATCTAGGTCGGGGGTTTTTAAAGTAGCGGGAAGCTTGTACCGTCATTATGTTCGTAGTTCTGCAGAATAGATGATTGACTCTGTGCACTGCACTATGTTCTCTCAGCTGTTCTGGTTCACCTGATCTAAACAGTTGTCCTGTTTTACTGGGCATATAAACAGACAACAAGTACATTTATATCAAAGGTTTGCACACAGCAATAAAGAAGCTCCAGTTATAACCTTTGATGTTTTGCAGTGACATAGAAAAAAATTAATGTACTATAGGTGAATAATATTTATATTTTTTTTTCTTCTGTGCAGACTGACAGTGATGTCATTGCTTTGATGAATAATGCAGCTCTGGCACATTACGTCCCTTCCTATGGAGATCATATAGCCCTTTTCAGTTTCTGCAAAAGTAAGCAGTTGCTCTCAAAAAGAAAATGAGGACTTTTTCAAAAATTCGTAGCAAAATGTCTCAAATGTCGACACAAGACCAAGGCATACAAAGAAACACAAAACAACACAAAGTGTAGAAATTGGTTGTATACACAGTGATGGACAAACAACCAGGTGAGAGCCAAACAAGGAGGTGGTACCAGAAAAATTCAAATGGTGACAGAGGCAGAATTAAAGGACATTCTTCAAGAAGGAAAAATATGTTTTTTTTTCCTGGTGGAATATCTCCTAAAGGATCAGAGTCTGATTTTGACTTAGAGATTTGGGACTTCAAACAGAATTGCCTTAATGATGAGACTGGCCTGTCTATTGGAAATATGTATGAGGCAGCAAGGCTTACAATGTTACATTTTGCATTTCTACAAAAGCCAAAGCTAACCCTCAAGTCAGAGAAACACCTGAAGTGACTATTGTTGAAGCACATGGTGACAATGAAGTCCATCAAGCAGATGGAGGAGAGACTGTGGTTGACCTGGTTATCCATCCTGCCCTTGACATTTCTGTTAAATCAGACATCACATTTGGTCCTGTTTACAATGGGGAAGTAGATGAAAATGACACACTGATTTATGAAGATTTTCTTTTCCCCCCAAGCCCAACTAGCCCTTGAGATGCAACAACAGTCACAATACATCACAGCAACACCTTGCATGATTTGATTGCTGCTTTCTCTGATGCAGACATTTTAAACAGATAACTGATAGTGAAACGCAGACTTCCAGACAACACAGAAGAAGAAGGAAGTAGATCTGGAGTACTGAGAGATGCTCTGAGCTGCTTCTGTCATCAGTTTTATGAAGGTTACACTTTAGGTGCAACAGTTAAAATGCCATTCATTCGACATGATTTTACTGCCTAAACATGGAAAGCAGTTGCCAGAAGTCTTTTGAAAGGTTACCGGGATTGTCAATATTTCCCAGACAAACTTTCACTTCCCTTCATTGAACAAGTGCTTTTTGATTATGCATACACATATCTTAAAGCTCATTTTCTGCAGTTTGTGAGCAATCATGAATGTGACGTTTTGATGCCATCATTAAGTGTCATCTCTGCAGTTGATTGGGACGACCTTGTGGAAGTTCTGGACAGCTATGGTTGCAGAAGACGAATCACAGCTGAGATGGCACATAAAGAGCTTGTCCAAAAGCTAATGTTTGTTATTGGCTGCTGGAGGGAGATAACTCTTCAACACCTCTCTCTCATCTCTGTTTTAACTAATTTTCATATTTTATGACTATTTTATTTATTTTTATGTTAAGCAATTTGTGTTTTTAACCTAAATGAAAGGGGCTATACAAATAAATAAAGTTGGAGTTTAAATTTTGGAGAAGAATTTTAGAATGGTGTAGAATTAAGCATGACGAGCATGACGGTTGAAAAGACGGTTGCAGTGGGCCAAATGCACCCTGGCATATAGATGGGTATGACAAATTGAAACCATGTGGAATTGCCATCGATGGTTGCATTGATGGTTTTAGTCCTTATGTTTTATGGATGGAAGCATATACCAACAACAGTGATCCTAAAGTGGTTGCAGACTACTACATAATACAGTGTCTAGTATTTCTGGATGTCCAGAAAGGATATGTGGGGACCGCGGCACAGAAAATGGCTGTTTTGAAGAAATGCAGATGTTTTTTAGGAGATACCACACAGACAGCTTTGCTGGTGAGAGCATTTTTCTGTATGGAAGTTTTTACGACGGGGGCGTTGTGGGAGTACCCAGGCACAGAGAGGAGAGGAGGCAGGAGGCTGCAGGGAAGACGGGAGCTTTAATAAACAAACTAAAAACTACAAACAAAACCACTGCAACAGGCAGGCAAAACTCGAAACAATTACCACACAGGAACTCGGAAAATAACATTATATGGACCAGCACAGGAGGAAGGGAAAGACAGGACTTAAATACATACAAGGCAACAAGACACAGGTGGAAACACTCAGGACTGATGGGGAAAGGTAAAACTCGAAACAACAACAAAACAGGAAATACTACAAAATAAAACAGGAAGTAATTCAAACCTATACAGAAAACCAAGGAACCAAACACAAAGGCAAAGAACTGAAAACCGTTACAGGAAGAAGCACTGCTGACCAGCGAATTGAAGGATCCTTTGGAAAAAGAGGACACTTTACAGGGGACTTTTTGGACAGAAGTCTTATCCAGTTTTGTTTTCTCAATCTTGTTCAGGTAAATGTATTGATCTTAAAAAAGATGGCTTTATTCATTTTAACAGGTCGAATTCTATTAATATTGGTTATTATTAAGATTCAGAAAATGCCCAAATATTTAAACTGATTAAAAAAAAAATACTAGTCAAATATTGTGGAGCAAAAAAAATTAAGCAAGGGAGCATGTTTTTTTTAACTGAAGCTTAACATTTTTAACCTCATTCCAAACATTTTTCTTTCATAGTTGGTGAGATTATTTGTTTTACATAAACACTTAATAGGGTTTTTGTAAAGTTTTTGTGGCACTACAATAAGAACAAATTGTTTTTATTGATTTGATTTATTTCAAGCATTGTAGTCAAAGCAATAAAGAATTTACACATCTTTATCAAACTCATACAGAAATGTTGAAACGCATTGTTTAAAAAGACAAAAAGATAACAAAACAAAAAAGTCACTTAAATCACATCTTGCTTATTTGATGAATTGATGCTTAATTAATGATCATTAACTGAAGTCATGTAGAGCTAATCCCACCCCTACTGAGTTAATTGATTTTACAGTTTTACAGTTTTTGTAATCCAGTTCTGATAGATTATTTTCAAATGACAAAATGATTATCTTCAGAAAAGATTCATTCATGATTTCAGTAAACAGTATCGGTAACCAATGTGTAATTAAAGCCGCAAGCGGCGTTGTATGGCCCGCAGACGCAACCCCCCTTCTATGCCTCTCTACGCACAACAGACGCCTTCACCCCTCTAATCGTCCTCACCACCCATCTTGGATCAAGGCTAGTCAAAGCTGCTTATGCTAATTATGCTAACTGTGCTAGCTATGCTAATATGGCTAAAAGTGCTAGCATTGCGATCAGCATCAACTGTCTCAGAAAAACATATTGCTCAAAATGCTAACTATGCTAACTATGCTAGTTCTGCTAATAAAGCTAAAAGTGCTAGCATAGCGATTAGCATCATCAACTCACTCAGAAAAACACATTGCTCAAAATGCTAATTATGCTAACTATGCTAGCTATGCTAATGTGGCTAAAAGTGCTAGCATTGCATTCAGCATCGTCAACTGTCTCAGAAAAACACATTGCTCATAATGCTAACAATAATATACATGCTAGTTATGCTAATATAGCTAAATGTGCTAGCATAGCAATCAGCATTATCAACACTCAGAAAAACACACTGCTTAAGATGCTAATTATGCTAACTATGCATTGCTCCATTGGTTGGAGCTATATGTCATAACTTAGTAAAAAACCCACTTTTTTCAAAATGGCGGTTTTTCTGTTGATTTTATCTCCATAGCAACCATTTTATGCTTTGGTCGCCTCGAGAAGACGAACAGATCGACGTCAGTTTCAGACGAATCAGAAAAATTCAACTTTTTGTTGTCCTTCGCAACAGTGTTTTATTGCTAACCACGCCCACATTCCTTATATGTCCATATCCAGTTATTTTCATTATTTTCAGTTCCTGACATGGATGCATGCTTTTAAATTTCACTGTATTCTATTGAAAAGCATAAGAGTTATGCGAGCTCGCCAAGCGCACGCCATTCAAAATCTACAACTTCTAATTCCAACATTTGTTCCACAGTAGCTTGCCATTGATGCCCAAGAAGTTTCGGGACAATTGCTAAAAATAAAAAAAAAATTGGTTAGTGGAACAACTTTTTCTCCTAAAGTCCTGAAGTCAAAAGTCGACGAAACTCCAGAGGTGATTGTAAACTTACGCTAGGGACATGTGAGTTAAATTTCGTAAAAATTGCTAGAAAAAAAGTTAATTTTTTCCATAGTGTGTAATACAGAAACACAAAATCGCAACTTTTGCCACAAATCGTAGTTCGCGTGGCCCTCACGTAATGATTTCAAATCTTCGTTTGGATATACCCGACAAAGTTATCTTGGTTTTGTTGCAAAAAATTTGAATGTTTTTTATTTTTGCTGAGTTAGGACTTTTTTTGCTATCGTTTTTTGTTTACCACGCCCACAGTCCTTTATTGATTTTTGACATATGTGACATCATTTGTTCAGTGTGGGCCAGGGAATCGCATATTTCATTTTCATGACATTCCGATTAAAAATGTGCGAGCCAGCTAAGATGGCAACGGTTGCGAATTCTCCACGTGCACACCTTTAGGAATCTACAACTTCTAATTCCAACATTTCATCCACAGTAGCTTGCCAGTGATGCCCAGGAAGTTTCAAGAAGATCGATAAAAATCCCTAGGACGAGTTTTCGTTTGTATCCATTACTAAAGGTGCTTTTATATTTGAAAATTCAAGATGGCCGCCTCTTCCCAAGGTCAAAGGTCAACAAAACTTCTTTGGTTATTGTAGAATGAAGCTGGCGGCTTGTGTGTGCAATTTCGTCAAAATCGCTCAAACAAAAGTGTCGTTTTCCTATATTGTCAAAAAACACATACATTGCCAATTCTCTGAGTTTGCCACAAAATGGCCGCCAAGCCGTAGGGTCTATGGCCATCCCATAATGATTTCAAAACTTATTCGGGATATCTCCATCATGCGTGTTTTGGTTTCATAGTGACATTCTCTTTGGCAAAAATTGATTTTCAATTTGTCCTAGGTGTGTGCCAATTTTGGTGAGTTTTCAGGTATGTGGTAGGGGTCAAATTTGCAATGAACGGATCTGTTAGAAACGAGAAGAAGAAGGAAAAAGAACAAAGCAGAAACAATATAGAAGTTTTTGCGGTCAGGTTTCCTATGTAATTCAATGCAGCCTATCTTTTACTATAGGCTGTGCATGTCTTTTTGGCTTTATACCTGTCCTTTAAGGTATTTTTGAGGTGTTATTGTGTTTTTGACTTCATTTTTGACGTTTTTGTGGTGGTGTTGTGCGTGTGTGTGAATTTTTGTAGCGTTACACAATTGTCATGTCGTTTTGTGCTTTGGGCGACTTCTGACCAGATTTTTCTGTGTTTAGACGCGTTTTTTTGACGTTTTGGACCTTTTTGAGTGTTGGACCCTCGTAGCAGTTACAATATGGTTCTTGCAGTCTGTGACTGCTGCGGGCCATAATAATCATTGATTTGCCAGATCTCTGAGAAGAGACAAAATTCCCATCACTAAATCATAACTTTTAGCGAAAATTGTGAGATGTGTGAGGAGCTGGCATCCCTCCAAAGTTCAGAAAGAACTATGGCAGGAGAGAATAGCCTATTCATTTAATGGCTATATTTTTATTTTATTTACTAGCAATATTTTCCTGTTTTTTTTTTTTTCTATGAAGATCCCAGAAAGGGTTAATATTACTTGTTATGTTTGGCTTTCTGGAAACCATAAATGTTTTTAAGTTCAAACACACTTTTTGATTGTTACACTTTTTCTGTTAGCCTATAAACTAATCCTGGCCCAACATAAGAGGAAAAAAAGTTAAGTGGCCATCACAAAAAAAGGTTTGGGGACACCTGAAATGTGAATGTCTGCAGCCATGTCCTCTTGATTTTATCAGGCACACCTGTCAAACTGCTTGTTAAAGCCAATTTATAATCAGCAACTCAATGCATTTAGGTATGTAGACATGGTCAAGACAAACTGTACCAGTTCAAACCGAGCATTAGAATGGGGGAAAAAGGGCGATTTAACTGGCTTTGATTGAGGTATGGCTGTTAGTGCCAGGCGAGCTGGTTTGCGGTCACAACGGGTGCCACTCCTGTCAGCTAAGAACAGATAACTGAGGCAACAATTTGCACAGCCTCACCAAAATTGGAAAAGAGAACATTGGAAAAACGAAGCCTAGTCTGATGAGTGTCCTTTTCTGTTGCAACATGTGGATGGTAGGGTCAGACTTTGGCATCAGCATGGATCCATCCTACTCATATCGACGATTCAGGCTGGTGGTGGTGGTGTAATGGTGAGGGATATATTTTCTTGACACACTTTGGGTCTTCAGTACCAATAAAGCATTGGTACAACCTCAAAATTATTGCTTAGCATGTCCATCCCTTTTTGTAACCACAATGTACCATCTTCTGATGGGCAATACTGGCAGGATAAGGCGCATTGTCAAAAAAGCTGGACTCAACTCAGACAGGTTTCTTGAACATTAGAATGAGTTCACTGTACTCCAATGATCCCCACACTGACTAGTCCTCAACCCAATAGAGTACCTTTGGGATGCAGTGAAATGGGAGATTGGCATAGATGTGCAGCCAACAAATCTGCAACTGTGTGATGCTGTCATGTCAATATGGACCAAACTCTAAAGAATGTTTCTAGTACCTTGTTAAATCTATGCCATGAAGGATTACGGCAGTTCTGATAGCAAACGTGGTTTCAACCTGGTAATAGTTTATGGCATCCTTCTGTCTCTAGAGACAATGGAGTCTGCACCTGAATTTTAGTTTACTGTCAGGCAGCAGCACCAACTGTGGCTGAATGAGCCAGTGTAGGAGCCGCAGCTTTGGCTGCACTTGCTGCAAGTGTGATCCATGTTTGGTACGATAGCAGTGGTGAGCTGGGTTCTCTGATGTTTGCGGCTCTTATTTTCCTCACACTGGGTCCCTCTCTTCTTCTCAGCCAGCTTAGCGCCGGTTATGATGTTGGCATGCCAGCTAGATCACACCAGCATCGGGGGATGCTGTTTCAAGTTCTGCTGGGTTGATGTTGCATGACTTAAGATCCCTCTTGCAAACGTCCTTGTAACAAAGGGCAGGTAGTCCAGTTGGCCGTGTTCCAGTGGCAAGCTCACCATAGAGAATGTCTTTTGGGATGCGGCCATCATCCATCCTGCATACATGTCCGAGCCAGCGCAGGTGCCTCTGGGAGAGGATGGCAAACATGCTTGACATACCTGCCTGGGTCAAAACATCAGCATTTGAGATGCGATCTTGCCAGGTAGTGCCAAGAAGTTGTCTGAGGTTGCGCATTCAGTCTTCGCTCTTGGTGCATGTACAGATTCCAGGCTTCACTGCGGTACAGATGGGTGGGTGCTCAGCACACATGCTTGATACACCTGCATCTTTGTTGTGAGGGTCGGCATGAGATTGTCCCAGACATGCTTTGCTAGGCAGGCCATAGCAGTTGCTGCTTTACCTATTCTCACATTGAGCCCGGGGTCCAGGAATAGGTTGTTGGAGCTTCTAGGGCCGAGGTATGTGAATTTGCCCACCACTTCCAGGATGTCATCACCAATGGTAATTGCAGGAGTGGTTCTGAAATCCTGGCCCATTATGTTTGTCTTCTTAAGGCTGACAGTGAGGCCAAACTCTGCGCAGGCCTCTGCAAAGAGATTGATGAGTTGCTGAAGGGCAGCTTCCGTGTGAGCAGCGAGAGCGGCGTCATCAGCAGAGAGCAGCTCCCGAATGAGAATCTTGCACACCTTTGTCTTTGCTCTGAGGCGGAAAAGATTGAACAGGTTGCCGTTGCTCCGTGTGTGGAGAAAGATCCATTCTTCGGACTCACTGAATGCGTAGCGCAGGAGCAAGGAGAAGAATATGCCGAAAAGTGTCTGGGCCAGTACACACCCTTGTTTGACACCGCTCTTAAATTGGGAACGGGGCCGATGACGCTCCGTCATACTGAACAGTGCCAGACATTTTGTTGTGGAAAGATTCTACCATCTGTAGTAGCTTAGGAGGGCATCCAATCTTGTGGAGGAGGGCGAAGAGGCCAGACTGACTGACCAAGGCTTTTGATTTGGTCAGGTTGAGGAAGGCGAGGTACAGGGGACGTCGCTGTTCGTAGCACTTTTCCTGAAGCTGCCTTAGGAAGGACACCATGTCGTTGTTTGATCGCTTGGCCCGGAACCCACACTGTGACTTGGGATATACGCAATCTGCAAGTGTCTGCATGCAGTTGTGGACTACCCTGGTGAAGGCTTTACCCACGATACTAAGGAGAAATGTCCCAGGGTAGTTGCTATAGTCGCGGCAGTCGCCCTTGTGGTAACACTCCCTCCTCCCAGCACTGTGGCAAAAGTGTGTGGAGATGTCTAAGGAGGGAGCTCTCATTTGCGGCCTTTACAACCTCTGGTGGGATTCTGACACTGGCTGGTGCTTTCCCACAGAACAGTGATTCAATAGCCTTGCTGAGCTCCATGATGGTGGGTAGCAAGTCAAGATCTTTCATGGTGGGCTGCGGGGTGGTGTTCTCCATGGCTGGGTTGGCAACAACGTTCTCTCTGGGGTAAAGTTCCCTATAGTGTTCAGCCCATCTCTCCATCTGCTTGCCACAGTCCTTAATGATGTTGCCAGAGTTGGACTTTAGGGGAGCGATCTTGGTGACACTTGGTCTAAATGCTCCATACTGGATTTACTATCTGACTTTTCTCCCATAGCCTTTGACCAGGCAAGGCCGACCTGCAAGGCAGCAGAGTACTTGTGGAGGGCGAGGCCGTTCATTTCTCGTGCAGATGCGTACAGACATCTGCCCACTGTCCCAGTGGACTTTTTTTTCTGGTACTAGTAAGGTGTGAGTAATAAAGTGGCCAGTGAATGTATTTGCTATACACATAACACACAATAAATACATTAAAACATTTTCTAAGTTCAAAAGAGAACTGTGTATTTTTGAAGACATAGCAAATTCAACTTAGGCTAAATCTAGTGAGAAACAATCAAGACTGACACAAAGGCAAAAGATGGACATAAGTAAGATGCGGTGAAGTTACTGAAGGGTCAACAAATAGCAAAAAAAAGTTTTTTTTGTTTATTTGAGAAGATGACATTTACAACAATAGGTTAAACTGGAGAAGGTCATTCTATCATCTTGGTTTTTGGAGACAGGTCCTATGTGTTGAAGAAGATTTTTGTTGTTGGAGATTTTTAAATAGTCCACTGCAACATTTTTAATCTGGCTTAGACTTAATAAAGGTTTGAAAATATCAATTTGGGTAAAATATTATATAGAACATATTTGCCTGAAATGAGCAGTCAACATCATTTTGGAATTATTTAGTAAACATAACAGAGATTTAAAAGCAGTGCTGAAAATAGTTCTTAACAAATTGAGAAAAATGCATGTAGAAGTATTGCTAGCTTAACTATTATATTATAAATTACTATAACTATATTTTGTCTTTTATGAGCTAACAGAAACATACGGTGGCCCAGAAGGGTCACAACACATTAACTTACCACACAACACAAACTAACAACACAACACAATAACTCACAACACAACACAATAACACACAACACAACAACTCACAACACAATAACTCACAACACAACACATTAACTAACAACGGAAGTAAAGCTGCTTTGGAAGTGATTTTATTCTGAAATTTCCACTGGGCTGAGTGGCTAACTACTTAACAGAAAGTAACGTCACAGTCAGCTGTGGAGGGAGCACGTTTTTCTACAAGAGAAGCTAGCAGCAGTGTTGACAGAATCGGCGGTTTTGGGTCTAAATTTGGTAAAAAATGGCTTTGGGCGGGCATGCATAATTTGGGCAGTTTTAGGGGTCGGTTGCAGCTGAGAGTTGTTTTCCTCCCGCGCCCCTCAGTGAGTCCCACACAGAGATCGCAAAATAGGGTCATCATATGATGACCTGCTAGGATTCATAGTCGCAGGTTGACATGATAGACGGGGCGCTCGAAGCACAGCACAAGGATGAAAGAGCCGTACGCAGGTTAGAGCGGGTTGAGAAAATGAATGGAAGAATGCCGGTTCACTGAAGAAATATTCAATACTGTACTCGTATTACTAGATCAGGAGAAACAAGAATACACAGCTTTCGTTGAGTTTTTCCCCCTACTGGACTGATTTAGCAAACGATCCGATAATTTTTCAAAATAAAAGATAGTTCCGACTAATAATAAAAGGATTGATAAACACAGACACCGTTGTATGTAGCGATCAGACCATAACTTTAGCTGGTAGCTCCTCCCACACACAGCCGCAGTGTCAGGCTTTAAAGAACACAATTTCTAAGAGGGGGGGCAGGGTGTTGCACACCCCCAACAACAGGTTAGATGACAGAGCCCGGTCCATTTAGCGTCTCTGCCGTTCACGGAGCTTCAGTACATAGAACTCCAACAGCCACGTGGCCTAACGTAGTCCGCTATTAGATATTCATGAGGCAAAAAAACCTGCCGAACCGACACTAAAACCGCCCAAATTATGCACTTTTGACCGCAAATTTAGACCCAAAACCGCCCAAACTGGCAACACTGTGCTAGCTTCTCTTGTAGAATAAACATGCTCCCTCCACAGCTCACTGTGACGTTACGCTCAGCCCAGTGGAAATTTCAGAATAAAAGCACTTCCATTGCAGCTTTACTTCAGTTGTGAGTAAATATATATTGTGTTGTGAGTTATTGTGTTGTGTGGTAAGTTAAGGTGTTGTGTTGTGGTGTGTTGTGTTGTGTTGTGCTGTGCTGTGACCCTTCTGGGCCACCGTAGAAACACACCCACTATCTGTTTATAATCTTGTATCATTGAACAATAATAAAAGGTTATAGCAAGTTTGTTGTCAAAAACTACAAAAAGACTGTCAACAAATACACCTTAACATAGCTAGAAATGATTAGCTATTGGCCAAACTAGCTGACTAAATTGTTAATACAGTTTAGAAATTTAAAAATTATGTTGGGTAGGGCTAAATGTAGCGCTTGACTTTACAAAATACAATTCTGGGGTTGCAAGATCAACCAAAACTAGTTTCTCATTTTATTCTGTAATTCACAAGGGTAAAACTTCGGGGACAGTCTCCTATATTTTTTCCAACTAACCTGCCAATGAAGATTCTAAATGGCAATACATACTTAATTCCAGGTAAATCAACAAGTAGGCTGGGTTTCTGAAAAATCAGCAGGATGTTGGCCCTTAAGGCCTGGAGTCTGACAACCCTGCTGTAAGTGATCCATACCCTCACACTTAATTTAACCTGGTTATTATTAGTACGCACCTCCTGCAATAAATGAGGGACCACTGTATTTTTTTTTCTTTTCTATATTTGGTTTATTTGAGAAGGACCATGTACAGGAGCATCAATCAAAGAAATGATGCTCTGTACCAAACTATAGCTCTAAGTGTTATTTCCATCTGCACTCTCCAAGACGTACAAATACAAGAATTGACTATTAGCATAAAACAATACAGTGCCATTGCATAAAAGTTTGAAATGTTTAATGATAAAAGACCAGAGAGATTGTAAAAAACACTGTAAAAACTGTAGATGTCCGAGCCACCTAAGCTGGCTCCTTTTGATGTGGAGGAGAAGCTACCCTATGATGGGAGTTACAAGCGGCTAAAATGCTGCTTGTATTCAGGACCTCATTCTTTCGGTCATGACCCAGAGCTCATGACCATAGGTTGAGTAATGATCTTGAATAACAGCTGTAAATTTGCAGTTTCGATAATGTTTTCAAAGCTGATAATTTGATATTTGGATATTTTGCAATGATGATGTGGTCGTGATTTTCTATCAATAATTCTACGTGCTTGTTTATAAACAGATTCCCAAGGCTTAAGATTATTCCTGTAATCTGTTACCCCAGCACTTTAACTTGACAACAGGCTTACCAGCATCATGACCTTTTTTTGTTTTTGTTGAGTGTCAAGACCTTAACATAAGACAAAAAAATTGTTACAGTATGAGTTCAAAATCTATACAAACAGATATTGGCGCAAACCCCTTGGTGAAACCGAATAGTTCCTAGTATGCCTGCAAATTTAGGGTGTATTCAGTGAGGAAAACCGTTTGTTCAAGACCCAGTCTGCTTAATTTGGTCCGGATCGAGCTCTGAAACTTGCGTTTGGTCTGTATTCAAGCTGCCTTTCCTGATTTGAACCAAAGCTAGCAAGCAAAACCACATGATTAAAAATCTCTTCACTCACTGGTCAGGAATTACAAGGGCGGGGCAAAGTAAACATAGATAGAAAGTACGGAAGTCAAGTGCTTTGCAGTCTTTCTCTGCATAGTTCATTCAAACTTCACGTTTTGCTGACCAATTTTAAACGCCTGCATTAACCTCAGGCTCAACACTTTCTAAATGGCTGTCTGGATTTTAAATTGTAATGAACAGGTTTCGGTTTAGGTTAGGTGCATAAAATCATGGTGTTTTTTTCCCCTTTTTGTCCTAAACTAGAATGTAAATATATATCTTGTGAAATTAGGCTTTATGCTGGTTTGCACCATAGATCTGAAATATTACAGGTCAGTAATGTGTCAGAGCAATTTTGTCTTGCATTGTTGTCAAGGCCTAACTGTTACCTGAATTAAACTGCCAAATGTGTGCATTTGAACAGTAAGAGTTCTAAATGCTTCAAGGAAAAGACTGAGCCATTTTCCCTTCTTTTTCCTCTTTGATGTTCAGGGCAGGACCTTGAACTATTTAATTCATTTTCAGTATTCAACAATTTTCCAGTAAACTGGTGTCTTTCAATAAGTAAAGATTTTTTTCATCTATGCATTTTACTGTGTTCATGCTGTAAACCCCTTGACCTTGTGTGGTGGAGTTGTCAACAGAACTGAAGAGAGGCATTTTACAATTTGTCGGCAGATGACTATAATCTGAACTCTGAAGGCAAAATGCACTTAGAAAAATAACCAAACATGGCTCTTATTTGAAAAGCAACCTCTTTTTGAATTACTAAAATTGTTGCCTCCCTTCAAGAAGCTGGAATTTCTGTCATTGGAATAGCATAATTAAACGTTTTTAATGTATGGTAATCAATTCTTTTTTTAAGCAGCAGTAGAGCCCGTCTGGTCCGATTGCCTTTCCTGGTTTTAGTCTAGTGAAAGCTGCTTTAATTTACTTAATTGAAATTGGGTGTGATAAATGATCATTTTGATACTATTCTAGTGAGGGTAGATTCGAGGCACTAAGGAAAAAATCCATATGGTTTTCCTCCACAGCTTTGGGTTGTGAGTATAGATTACTTTAAATAAATAAAACTTAAACCTTAAAGCATTCTTAAAGAAATCCTTGTTTTGTTTCTGAAATACCTTTTTAATAGTGTTTGATCTTATTTATTGTCCTTTCCTGTTGTTGTCTATGTAATTAACAGTAGGGCAAAAAAAAGTATTTAGTCAACCACTAATTGTGCAAGTTCTCCATTTTAGAAAGTTGAGAGAGGCCTGTAATTTTCATCATAGGTAAGAGACAAAATGAGAAAAAGCAAGATTTCTGGTTCTCACAGACCTGTAACTTCTTCTGTAAGGGGATCTTCTCTCCTCCAGTCATTACCTGTATTAATAAGACCTGATTGAACTGGTTATTTATATAAAGACACCCGTCCACAACCTCAAAAAGTAACACTCCATGCTCCACTATGGAGACCAAAGAGCTGTCTAAGGACACCAGAAACCAGATTGTTGACCTGCACCAGGCTGGAAGACTGAATCTGCAACAGGTAAGCAGCTTGGTGTGAAGAAATCAACAGTGGGAGCAATTATTAGGAAGACCTTCCATCTACTACTTGCAAGATCTCACCTTGCGGTGTTAAAATGATCACAAGAAGGGTCCTATCATAATATATCTGCCTTAAGAGGGTTAGGGTTCCTCTGTGCTTCCTCTGTATAAACATTAATTTTCCTTTGTTTCTGTTTTACTTGTCAAAATTGAGTTCTAAATATCCTCACATTGTTTCATAATTTACCTTTGCCTGGCGATCTACCAGTTTATGCCCTTAAATTTTCTTTACAGCTTTAAGTAAGTCACATAATGTCAAGGATTTGAATTCGGACACAAAAGCAGGACGGCAGAAGTTAGAATCAAAATAAGGATCCTTTAATCCAAAGAAGGCTCTTTAAACTCGTGAAGACCGAGGTGAAACAAGTAGAATGATCCGGTGACAAGTGAAACACAAACAAGAGCTTATACACACATCATAATTGTAAACAGGTGGTTAGACAGGTGCTGCTGATGACCTGGGTAAGTTACCTAAAGAACCAACGGAAGACAGAACATGAGTTAACAAAATAAAAGCCCAAACCCGGAAGTGAGACACAAATGAACCACCCTGGCCCCAGTTCCTGACAGTACCACTCCCTCAAAGGGTGCCTCTGGGCGCACCACCGGGCTTGTCAGGTACTCCCTGAGCATGTCTTTGTCCAGGATTCTTGATGTGGGTTCCCAGGACCTCTCCTCAGGACCGTAACCCTTCCAGTCAACCAGGTACTGCAGGCCCCGGCCCTGACGTCTTACGTCCATGATACATTTAATTGTCCATGCGGGCAGACAGTCGATGATGCGAGGTGGCGGAGGTTGAGATGGAGAGGGTTGGAGAGGACTAATAACATGGGGTTTGGGTTGGGAAACATGAAAGACTGGATGTATGCACATAGTCAGAGGAAGGCGTAGTCGGATCGCCACAGGGTTGACGACCCTCTCCACCTCGAAAGGCCCGATGAATCGTGGAGAAAGCTTTCTAGACTCTGTCCGCAGCTTGATGTTGGCAGTGGACAGGAGTACTAACTGACCTGGCACGTAGGTAGGCGCCGGTAACCGATGCCGATCCGACAGTCTCTTGTTAGCTGCGGACGAGCGAAGAAGAGCTGCGCAAGCCTCCCTCCAGAAACCAAGGACACTTGGTTTCTGGGGGTTGGTAGCCCAAAGAACACTCAAATGGGGACATACCCAAAGCAGAGAATGTCATTGAGTTGTGGGCATACTCAACCCAGGGAAGAAGGGTGCTCCAAGAGGTCTGGTGCCGGGACCGGATGCATCGGAGGGCCACCAGGTCTTGATTGGTCCTCTCGGCCTGCCCATTGGACTGTGGGTGAAAGCCCAAAGAGAGACTGACCGTGGGACCAAAAGCTGCACAGAAGGTCTTCCACACTTGTGAGACGAACTGTGGTCCACGATCAGAAACGATGTCCACCGGGATACCATGCAGTCTGAACACGTGTACCTCAATGAGTCTGGCGGTCTCTGAGGCCGAAGGCAGCTTCTTCAGGGGCACGAAGTGAGCTGCTTTGGAAAATCGGTCCACAACAGTCAGGATCGTGATTCTGCCAGGGGATGAGGGGAGACCGGTCACAAAGTCTAGGGCTATGTGGACCATGGGCGGCTCGGAACAGGTAAGGGATGCAGCAGGCCAGCTGGTGGTCGATTGTTGACCTTGTTTTGGGCGCAGATCGTGCAGGCAGAAACGAACACCTGGGCATCCCTCGCCAAACTGGGCCACCAGAAGCAGCAACACAGAAAGGCGATAGTCCTGTGTATCCCGGGATGACAGGTGAGCCGAGTAGCGTGCGCCCACTGGAAGACCTGGCTCCTTACGGCCCTGGGAACATAGAGTCTGTTAGGGGTACCCCCACCAGGATCTGGCTCCCGGGCCTGGGCAGTCTTGATATCCCTCTCCAGCTGCCAGGAGAGGGTACCCAGAACACAGGAGGCAGGAATCACAGTTTGAGGGAGGGAATCCTCCATAGCAGGTTCCAGTTGTCGAGAGAGAGCATCTGGTTTGATGTTCTTGGAGCCAGGGCGGTAAGACACCAAGAAATCAAACCGAGCGAAAAAAAGTGACCACCGTGCCTGCCTCAGGTTAAGCCGTTTTGCGGTCCGAATATAAGACAGATTTTTATGGTCCGTTCAGACGACAAAAGGCTGTCCCGCCCCCTCTAACCAGTGCCGCCACTCCTCCAACGCCAGCTTGATAGCTAGAAGCTTCTTATCCCCCACGTCGTATCTCATCTCCGCCGGAGTAAGCCGGCGGGAAAAAAAAGCGCAAGGATGAAGCTTGCTGTCCGCACCCTGCCGCTGGGACAGCACAGCTCCAACCCCGATGTCAACCTCCACAATAAACTGGGCGGAGGAGTCCGGTTGGATGAGAACTGGGGCAGTGGTAAACAGGTGGTTGAACCGCCGGAAAGCGACCTCTGCAGCCTCTGTCCAATGAGAAGGAGAGGAGATGGAGGTCAGACCTGTAAGGGGGGCCGTGACTGAACTATAATCCCTAATAAAACGACGTAGTTAATTACGGACAAATCGTTTTCCGGATGAAAAAATGGTCTGAAATCTGCGAATTTTAGCTTTATTTTCTATATCTCTCCTCGGATCGCTTCCTCTATGGTCGCGGCCATCTCTCGTCTTCCCGGCCTAATTGACTGTGATGGCAGCATACCCTGCCACACCCACAAACAAAATGGTGGTAACCTCCCCTCAGCATTGCACACTTTCTTTTTAATTGTATTATTTCAGATTCTTTATTCTTGAATAAATGCACACATTTCTTTGAGTTAAAATATACATTCATTATCTGTATTCAATAATTTCTAGCACATGTACATGTTTTTAGTTTACTTATTTTGGTTTGTTTAATTAATGTCACCTGTTTTTGAGTTGCCAGTGCTGAGGGTGCTACTGGTCGCTACGGGTGGGGCTGAGGTGCTACTGCTGGAGCTGTGCTGTGAGGACTGGCAAAGGAGGAGCTCAAGTCTTCACAGCCTTTAAATACTCCAGCCAGGCAATTAGGAAGGCACCATCTACTGGAGCCTCCAGGGGAGGAACCAATGGACTTATTTAATGTTTATTTGCTTTGTTTCTGTTGGTCATTCATTTTTGTTCAGCTTTTGATGATTTTCTCTTCCACTAGGAGACCAAGTTTTGTGTTTAGTCTTGTCTTTATTGTCTTTGTTAAAATTGTCTGCGTAGTCATGTTAGTCTCCCCCCATGTTTCTCAAGTGGTCTGATCAGCCACTATATATGTTCCCCTGTTGTGTCTTTGGTTAGGTCAGTTTGTTTCTGTTACTTGGTCTGTTCAGTTGGTTAAGTTGAAGTTATTGCCTGAGTTACTTATGTTTCTGTTGACCTCTTTTAAGGGCCCAGTTTGTTCATCTTTTTACATTTTTTGAGAAAATTAAATCTTTCATTTTTTGATAAACTTCTGTTGTCCTCTTTGGCCGCTCGATCCCTCACATTGACCAATGACGGGACGTTTTAGTCTTTTTCGGATGCGTCGACGGCTCTGATTGGCTCTGTCTGTACCATGTGGTCAGCATGACTGATTCCCTAGAGACCAGAACTGGCGGACCCACGCTAAACTTTCACAAACAAATCTGAAGAGTTTGCGATCAAATTTGTGTTAAACTAATGGAGGGCATTGTCATTATTGAGCGTGGTCACGACCTCAGTTGTGAGAATAAGATTAAAAAAAACAACTTTAAGTGGTCTTGGCTGGAAGAAAAATATTTTTAAGGTAGTGTAGGTCCAATACATTTTGTGTAAAATAATCTCAAAACCAAATTTTGAAATAATTTCAGTTTTCTTATTTTGAATACATTTCTCTATTTAATTTATTTGTATTTCCTAATTACCATGATTTAGTTCAGTATTATTGACATTAATTATAAGTATTTGGTGGTTTGGACCCACACTCCCTTAAAAAAGAATGTTTACAATGTTTAATTTAGTTTGTATATTTGTTTTGATATTTCCCAGATTACTAAGTATTGGTGGTAAATAATTGATGTATTATGTTATAGAAAGATAGTTTAAAGCAGATCCCATATTTTGATTTAATTAAAGTTTGAGAAAACAGTGCAAGTGGATGTTGTGCATCTGTCATTTCTAAAGCAGAAATAATGTATAAATAAATGAGGTACTTTCATAGAATATCATAGTTACCGGTGTTCTTTTTGCCATTTGGGGATTTGATGTTACTAGATTTTAGGAATTGTATGTTTTGCAGCTTTAAGGAAATGCTTAGATTGTAGGATTGTGTTACTTTTAGCAATTATCCAAATTCTTTTTTAGTACCAGCAAGTGGTCAGACTAGTCAAACTAGGGGTTTGAATGACAAATCATGATCCTCCAATTAGTCTTAGTTTCTTGATTAAGAAGTGAATAACTAGCTGCCAGAATGTACCAGAATGCATCTAAGACCATGTATTTTTTCAAAATTTCTTTCCGCGGCGCCATATCGCTCAAAGAAAAGTTCAGGGATTTTTTTCCTTGCCTGACTTTCATCACTGCCCAGGTACGAGCCAGGACCCCCTAAGGGAGACCCGCTCCAGGCAGCCACCCACCCGGCCCACGGTTGATCCAGGAAGGAGCAAGGCAGGGTTCAGCCGCCCCCGCCCAGGAGGGGGGCACCCAGGGGAAGAGGGTGTCCACAAGAGGTGTTGTAAACATGGCCCGACCAGGCTCGGCCACAGTGGAAATGTGGCGAGGCCCAGCGCTCAGGGGCAAGGACCAGAACCCACCCCACAGGGACTCGGACACCCCCGGCGATGTGATGTGATCCCCAGCTCCTGGCCTTGGCAGAAAGCTCAGGGATCCCCCGTCCCTGAGCTGCCACATACATAGATATGTGTCAGCTCAGTAATATATGAGATGATCTTCTAAACATGCTTTTATTATTGTTATGGTTATTATGAAGCGCCTGTTTGCTCATCGTTTTAATTTTAATCTGTGTGGTCAGTGCTTTTTTTGTGGCAGAACAGAGCTGAAAGAAGGGTTAGGAGAAGGCTAACAACATTTAGCCTTGGATGAACATAAAATTAATGCGGGAAAAGCCGCAATCTGCATCACATCACATATGTGGGAATAACATCAGCCTTTATTTTATCAGGACAGGACTGGAAACACGAATCCACGTTGATTGTTTGAATGGTTTCTAAAGACTGAATGACATTTCTGCTTTGAAAAGCTCACACACCATCCCAAAGCCAGTGTGTGAGCTGGCGGACCAAGCTCTGCTCTGAGACACAGTTCTACCAGGAGACACGGTTCTCCTGAGACCGGCAGCTCACCCAGAGACAAAGCACCCCCCCCCCCCCCCCGCCCGCAAACACAAAGCTATAAGTCCGGCAGCTGTGCTCACAGACAAGGTTCACTCACGCAGAGCAGCCGGTAGGTCCTGTTTGCGCTCCAAAGCTTTCTCTGGAGCACATCACCATCTATGTGTGACATAAAACAAGAGCAGTAGTGACACATGTTCGAAATAAATTGTTTATATGTGAGACAACACAAACGGATTGAAACACACTAAATGAAAATTGGTGACTCAACCAGGTGGAGACGTGGTGTCACCTTAAAAAATATTTATTATTGATAAATAAAAACAGGATTAAAACCAGATTAAAACAATGAAAACATGAGGGGCCTCAAGCCCACCTGTAATCAGAGCTGGTACACAACAAAAACCGAAAACCCCATTCCCACTCCTGCCTTGCACGCCCATGAGTTTAAGTGTCCTTGGGCAAGACACTGAACCCCACCTTGCCTCTGGTGGCAGGCAGGCGCCTGTGTTTGGCAGCGGAGCAGCCACCAGTGTGTGAATATGTGTGTGACTGGGTGAATGGGTCTGTGACTGTAAAGCGCTTTGTCCTTGTAGGTAGAAAAGCGCTATATAAGTATACGCCATTTACCACTTATGGACCAGAGTCACTATTGGAGGTGGCCAGGGAAGGGTAGCTGGTCACGAGTCCCAACAGGCCTCCAATTCCCAGGAGCATCTCCCCAGTCATGTGGTGGGCCGCAAGAGAGGTGGGAGAGGGGACGCCGCTGTCAGTGGCTGACCCGTCGGACCAGCGGAGTGGATGAGAGACCCGTGAAAAACTGTAAAACACTCCCAAATGAAGGCCAAAAAGACGTCCCAGCAGCAGTGGGTTCCACAAAACACCCAATCAGTGCTGATTGCACCTAAAGGGAGGGGCAGGGAGCGATGCGCTCCATTCCACTTGGCCCTTTCCTGTCACATGCAGATTTGCTGTGTGACGAAGGATTATGACAATCACTGCCCTGACAGACAAGCAGGAACCCAGAACAGGAGGTTCACCTGCTCTCAAGGCCCTGATAACCTGTGTGTGAGACACCTGCTGTGCAGTCCCTTCTTGGTCCAAGGAGGCCTTTTGGGGAACCTCTTTGTTGTTCTGGTCAAATCAAGTGTAAAAGTTGTTTAGACTGTCTGGCAGGATGCCATTCTGGAACTCTGATCAGCTTGTGTCTGTCCTGTAGTTGGTGATCGTTTTGGTCACCTGTCACAGGCCTCTTGTGTTGTTTTCCCTGTGGCAACTCTCAAGTCTCTGGCTCTTGGCAGCCCTGATGGACTACTGGAGGTCATAGCAAGTGTGTTTATACTCTGTGTCGTCTCCTGACTTGAAGGCTGCATGTCGTTTGTTGATTTTTTTTTGCGTACATCTGTGTGAAACCAGGGTTTTTCGTTAGGGAAGATGCATATAGTCTGAGAGGACGGACAAGAGGATAGATGTAAATGGACGTGCACCTGTCTATGTAGCTGCTTACTGTGTCCATGCATTCATCAATGTTTGCTGAAGCTGCTTTGAATATGCTCATGTCTGTGGCCTCTAAGCAGCCACCACCAAAGTGTGTGTGTGTGAATGGGTGAATGGGATTGTGACTGTAAAGTGCTTTGGGCCTTTGAGAAAGGTAGAAAGCCCTATACAAGTATACGCCATTTACCATTTTAGTTCTCCCACAGCTGTCTGTCCATGCTATCACAGTCTTAGTTGTGCCTGGGTCTTCTTTAAGACTCCTGGTATGCGTGGGGTTCAGCAGTGTGGTTAAGTGGTTGCTTTGTTCTAGGTGAGGCTCTGAGGTGGCAGCATATGCATGTATGATGTTCCTGTGGCATTTATCCAGAATATTGTTTCCCCTGGTGGGGACGGTAATACATTTGTGGAATTCTGGAAACCTTTTCCAGAGATCAGTGGTTGAAATCTCCTAGAATAACAAAGCATCAGTATAGTTATTCTCATGCCTGCTGATCATGTTGTGAAGCTCCTTGAGTGCAGCTGCCTTGTTAGCTGAGGAGGGACTGTACACTGTGCTCAGAATGATGCCCTTAGGTCTTTGCGTGTCTTTTAACTTGCTGCCCTCGCTTCTCATTGTTTTCCCGCTCCGCCATCTTTGTTTGAATGTGTGTTCTTCTTCGTCCGCCCGCAACAGCCAATCTCGCAACAAGCGCCCCCTATCGACCCTCCAAGGAATTGTCTTACCAAAGGATGGTTAATATAACGTTTTACAGGATTTTTAAACGTAAATAAAAGGTCGATACTTGATGAAGACGTATCGATAATCAATCGCGGGTCTAAATATCGCGATATATCACCATATCGATATTTTGGCACACCCCTAGTTACAATAGTCCAGTCTGGAAAAGATGAATGCATGAACAACCCTTTCCAGGGTGTCATGGGGGAGATATGGCTTCACTTTACTGATTAATCTCAGAGGATAAAAGCTGGACTGGACCACTGCACTAACTTGTTTATCAAATTTAAAACGACAATCTCAAATGACCCCAAGATTCCTAATAAAAGACTGGTTAGAGTATAATGACCCAATGGCACTGGTGCATCTTGTCAGGAGGTCTGTTTTCACAAACCGAAGGACTTCGGTTTTACTTTCATTTAAACAGAGGAAGTTTATGTTCATCCAGGCTTTAACCTCCTCTAAACACCTATGTAAGTTCTCTACACACTGTTGTGTGTAACCCCTGTTGTAAAAGTAAAATATGTCCAACACAAGAGGCCTTCAGCTCTCATCTGTTTACTCAGCTTTTGGACAGGACTGCAGAGTTGGCTAAGAAAAGCGGAGGAGGGCAATGCATCTACATAAACAACTCTTGGTGCACCAACTTCAACGGAGTGGATAAGCTGTGTAGCCAGAGGGAATTTTCTGCTGTTTACATCTGTTCTGTGCATATTCCAGCGGACGCTAATGCTAAGCTAGCACAGCTACACAGCAGCATCAACAACGGCCTGGTAGCACATCCAGACTGTATTTTTATTGCAGCTGGAGACTTTAATAATGTTGACTTAAAATCAGTCTTTCGTAAATTCTACCAAAATGTGAAATGTGCTACCAGAGGAGACAAGACACTGGACCAGGTCCTTTGGGGGGGGCTGACTGGGGGGGGGGGGGCACTATCAGTACAGGTCGGGGCCTCCCAGGGGCGGGGGCCTGGACTTGCTCTGGGGAGGGGGGGTGGCGCTTTCTGGCTGATCTCTCTCTGTGTGGGGTGGGTGGTGTGGGGCCTGGGGTGTTGGCACCTCGGGGGATGGGACCCCTGGGCTGATGGGATGTGGGCCTTGTGCTGGGGGGGACTGGGGGACGGCTGTTTGACCACCGGGGGACAGTCTACCAGCTGTCTTCAATTTACCCCCTTCCACATATAATCTAATATTAGGGTGAGGGGGTGGGGGGTTTAGCCTGCAATGCACCTTGGGGGGGGGGGCTACTTGGCAGTGGTCCCTCTCCCAAGGTTGCCGCATGGAATGGGCCCCCCCTCTCTCGGTTTCAATCGCACCTTAGATATGTAGGGTCCTTGGTAGGGGGGGTGCTTTGACATCACTGCCAGCAAGCAGCAGATGTCCTCTTAGCACCCTACCCGCCAATTTTAACTGCGCCTCAGACACTTAGGGACTCTTGGTGGGGAGGGTGATGGGACATTACTGTGAGTAATCAGGAGATGGCCCCTCAGTGCCCTACTTGCTAATTTTGAATGCAATTTTAACTGGTGCTGGCTTCCTGGGTCTGGCAGCCCTCTCTCCACGCAGGGAGGGGGATCCCTGAGCTTTCCGGCAAGGCCAGAAGCCGGGGATCACATCACACCTGAGGGGGGTGTCCGTGTCCCTGTGGAGTGGGTTCTGGTCCTTGCCCCTGAGCACTGGGCCTCGCCAAATTTGCCAAAACTGTGGCATAGCCTGGTCAGGCCATATTTAAATCACCCCTGGTGGGCCCCCTTTTCACCTGGGTGCCCACCTCCTGGGCGGGGGCGGCTGGCCCCTGCCTTGGTCCTTTCTGGACCAACCGTGGGCCGGGTGGGTGGCTGTCCGGGGCGCGGAGCGGGTCTCCCTTGGGGGGTCCTGGCTCATACCCTGGGTTGGGGCGGGGGGATGCCCAGAACTCCTGGGTGGTAGGTAATGAGGCGCTCATCTGGGGCTGTGGGCCTCGGGTGGGGCCCCGCGGTGGGGGGGCTGCTCTCCTGGTTGAGATGGAGCTACGCTCTCTGTCCCCCCATGCCTCCCTGCTCTCTGGGGGCCTTGCGGCAGTCCTGCTGGCCCTGGCCTGGTGGCGGATGTGATCGCCCAGGGGTGGTTGCTCTCTGCCTGCTGCCGTGTGGCGTTGGGGGATTCTGGCTGCTACGGCGGGGGTCTTGGTGTCGGGTTGGCTGGTCACTTCCCCTCCTTCTTTTCACATTCCATCATCCATTTTAGAACAAAATGAACACTCACCTGAGCACAGGTGTTAGCTCACCTTTACACTAATATTTAGCTTGATTGAATGAAATATTTCACACTAGTTGGTTTGAAGGCATAAGTATGTGTGTGTGAACATTATCTGTATTGTGTTCATGTTGACAGGTGGACATTTTTGCAGCTAACAGGTGTGTTTATAACATCTGAGTGTGTGTATGGACAGGCCCCACCCCTTTGAGATTTGTATTGCATGTGAACCTGACCGTAATGATAAACATCCAGTAACTTGTGGCTTTATGCTGCTTCATGGTCCCCCCCCCCTCTATAATCACCCTCCTATCCCCCCTCTCTGACATCCCTCTCCTTCCCTCCTTTCCTTTTCCGTCCGGTCCAACACAAAAGATTTTCAAACGCGATTAAAATGAATAAAGTTTGTCCTGGATTCCAAAAGGGGTTTATTCAGACATACCTCTGGTTTGTCAGAAGATTCATAACCCATAATATACCCAACACAAGAGGCCTTCAGCTCTCATCTGTCTGCCCAGCTGTTGGACAGGACAAGTTAAAAGAAAAACTACTAACATGGCAAAAGCATACAAAGCCCAGGTTTATCCTTACCTCGGAAAATCTGACCACTTCTTTCTTCTGCTACATTCAGTTTATACACCCATAATCAAAAGGGTGAAGAAGACAACAAAAACAGTGAGAACATGGCAACGTGATGCTGTTCCTATGCTTCGGGACTGTTTCCACCACACAGATTGGGATGTATTCAGAGAGCAGGGCACAGTCACTGAACTCTGGATAATTATACCTCCACTGTTTTGGATTACATCTGTTTCTGCGTGGATAAAGTAACAAACTGGAGACAGTCTCGTGTGTTTCCAAATTTAACAACCTTGGACGACATGCAGAGTAAAACAACTGATTCGAGCGAGGAACTGTGCATTCAAAGCTGGAGATGAGGAAGCATACAGCAAAGCCAGGGCTGCTTTGAGGAAAGGCATCAACAGCAAAACAAAAGACCAATACAAGAGGCGCATTGAAGCCACCTTTGACTCCGCCACAAACCCCAGACAGGTCTGAGAGGGCATAAGGGCAATCATGGGCTATAAGAGGAACCCCCCCCCCAGTGGACTCCCCTACAATGGCTGAGGTCTTTAACCACTTCTATGCCCATTTAGACAGAGGAAATACAGATCCTATCCTGCCCCCCCCCCCCCCCCTGCATCCTACAGACACTTCCCCAGTCCTGAGCACACAATGGGGGAGGTGTGTTTTGCAAAATATCAATACCACGAAAGCATCTTTACCACCATCTTCAACTTGTCCCTTTCCACAGCATGGGTCCCCACCATCTTCAAATCTGCTACAATAATCCCCATTCCTAAGCAATCGAAGGTCACGTGTCTAAATGACTACTGACCCGTGGCGCTCACTGCCATCTCCGCAAAGTACCTAGAAAAACTGGTCATTAAACACATCAAAGCTGCAATACCACCAACACTTGACACATTTCAATTAGCTTGCCATCGCCCTTGTGCTCCATAGATTACTGGAGCATAAGAACGCCTATGCACGGCTTCTCTTTGTGGACTACAGCTCAGTTTTCAATGTTATTTGCCCATTCAAGCTTCGAGCCAAGCTACACCACCTTGGACTCAACACCGCACTGTGCAAGTGGACTACAGATTTCTTAACCAACCGCAAACAGAGTGTTAGAGCGGGAAAGTACACTTCATCTACTATTTTAATCAATATAGGGCCCCCCCAAGGGTGTGCTAAGCCCTCTATTCTACTCTCTGTTCACTCATGACTACTACTCATCATCTTCATCCAACCTCATCGTTAAATTTGCTGATGACACTACAGTGCTTGGACTCATCAACGACAATGATGAAACAGACTACAGGAAAGACTTGGCATCATGGTGCAACCATAAAGACCTGATCCTAAACATCACAAAGAACAAGGAAATTATTGTTGACTTCCGGGGAGGCAGTAAAAACCATCAGCCGCTTTCCATTGGCACGGAGATGGTGGAGAGGGTGACCAGTTTTCAATTTCTAGGGGTCACTATGACTGAGGGCTTATCTTGGGGTCCACACACTGCCTCGGTGGTGGGTAAGGCCCAACAGCGTCTGTACTACCTGAGGAAACGAGGAAACTAAAGACTGCTAAAATCTCCAGGCAGCTGATGGTGAATTTTTACAACTGTGCAATTGGCAGTGTTCTGACATTTGGTTTTCTAGTGTGGTTTTACAGCTGCACAAAGGCTGATCAGCAGAGACTCCAATGGGTGGTGAAAACAGCAGGGAAAATCATCAAGACCACTCTCCCAGAGATGAGCAGCCTCTACATCACCCACTGTCTAAAGAGACAGACTGCATCCTGCGTGACCAGCACCATCCATATTTTTTGTCAAGACCTTACTGTGTTTCTTTTTGTACCAATGCTGCACTTTGATTATTTATTTATTTATTGGGTATTTATTTGGAAAATTGAACTGAATAGCTGTTGTTGATGCTCCAAACGAATTTTTGTTGTTTCACAGACAATGACAAATAATTATTGCCCGCAGCAGTCACAGACTGCAAGGACCATATTGTAACTGCTATGAGGGTCGAACACTCAACAAAGTTCAAAACGCCAAAAAATCAGGTCATAAGTCGCCCAAAGCACAAAACAACATGACAATTGTGTAACTCAGCAAAAATACACACGCACAACACCACCGCAAAAACATCAAAAATTGTAATCGCAAAAATGACGACAAAAACACAAAAAGCCCTCAAAGGAAGGGTATAAAGCCAAAAAGACATGCCCAGCCTGCAGTAAAAAACAGGCTGCATTGAAATACATAGGAAACCTGACCGCAAAAACTTCTATATTGTTTCTGCTTTGTTTCGTTTTTATGGCCCGCAGCAGTCACAGACTGCAAGGACCATATTGTAACTGCTACGAGGGTCGAACACTCAAAAAGGTCCAAAACGTCATAGAAACGCAGCAAAACGCCAAAAAATGAGGTCAAAAGTCGCCCAAAGCGGCCATTTTGTGGCGAACTCTGACGATTGGCGATTGTGTTTTCCCACGATATGGGAAGACAACACTTTTGTTTGAGCGACGCAATTGCACACATTGGCTGCCAGCTCCAGTCTACAAACACCACATGTGTCTCCTCCATTATGGGTCTTATACCATCATTTCTATGGATAGGTGGTGTGTATCAATGAGCATTTACACATAGCAATTCTTTTGTGATTTGCTAATAAATTTGAACAATTACCAACTAGACTCTGATGGCAACAATTCAAACTATAGAATTAGTAAATCATGGTCAATTGCTCCAGCTATTCACTCCACCTCCAAGATGTAAAAAAGAAAAGGAACTATAAAAAGAACTACAACCCTGAAGAGAAGGCATGGCATTAAATATTGAGGCATGGTTACTCTCTCAGAAGCTGGATTTACTGGATTTACTGGATTAGCGCCAGTTTGTGCACACTTGAGCATGATTCTATGATAAAAAGAACAGTTCTGCTCCAGTCTAAGATGCTCAGAAAAATAATAAACAAAAAAATTAAAGCCATGGAAATCGGCTTTGACTTTGACACCAGATGTTTACTTTTCCTCTTAGTCATTACCAGAAATCACACATTTGGTCATCAGTCAGTGGAAGTCTTTCATAATTCAAATGACTAAAATCTCATTGGGAAGATGATCTATCACTGTTGAAATGAACCTAAGGCACGCTGCTGACTACTTGCTGCTTTTAAGCCATTAACAGAAATCAAATAAATCCCAAAGGCATCATTGTAAAAGTACCTGTGAATTCAGGGTGTCTAAGGTTCATTTAGACTTTGTAGCTCTCTTGTTGTCTGAGGTTAGTCTATTAAAGTAACCTCTGTATTGATGGCTAAAAGACCTTTGAGAGGCAGAATGTAATCAGCCTTGACATGTTTGCTGCTCTCTGGATGACAGTGTTTGCTACAGAAAAACCAGATGGAGATTTATGCAAGAGTCAAGAAATTACACAGCAGTGCCCCGTGCTGTTAGCCTTGAAATGTGAGTTATCAGACATGCCTTTTTAGTTTCTTAATGTTGCAAGCAAAGAGCACCAAACCTTACTAAAATTCTTTAACTCCCACGACCATTCATTTGCAAAACATCCTTAAGTAATCTCTGTGTAATAAAAGAGGTGATGAGTGATATTTGATTATGCTATAGTGGATATAGTAAATAATGAGCAAAGATGACAAATTAGTAAGACAACAGAAGATGAGATAAAAAATAAAACTGCACATAGAAAGATTATTTAATTAATAAATGAAATGTGCAAACGGAAGTGACCTGCATTAAAAAAAAACAAAAAAAAACTTTTGAAGTTACCCAAAAAATGTAAGGTAACAATTTGCATCTTTAACTGGTTATATTGACGTTTTATTAGGTAAAGACTGTCATGTTTTGCTAGGTGAAGCAGACCCAGACGCTGGTACCCGGAAGGAACACAGGAGAGTGAAATGGCAAATAAAGGGATTTATTTTCCTGGACAAGGGTCAGAGGGGGAGTATGTTGAAATCTCCGACCTCCTGGTCTGAGACCCGTTATTTGTCCTGTAGACGAGGGCAGAGGCAAGGTTAGCATAGAGTATGAGCAATGAGAGCATAGAGCCATACTGGAGACCAAGATAAATATTTCGTGTCTTGTTAAACAGCAGCATATTGGTGCTTCCCATTTTACAATTTTATGTTTGCCTCAGTTTGCATTTATTCTGATCATAAAATTTTACAATTCAATAGGTTCTAAAAGCTTCTTTTTATTCTTATTTTAGTTGGTTGGAAACCATTTTTCTTTTAGGTGTTGAAATGCAAATATTTTTCTTTGCGAATTTGTTAAACTATGTTTTAGTGATTTTGACCATGCAGAATTACTATACAGTTGCCATTCGGAAATTACTATCATGTTCATATGAGTTTTTTTTTTTTTCTTTTTTTTCTTTGTTTTGCAAAATTTTGAACAGTTTTTCTACAGTATTAAAACAGTCCAAACTTTGCTGCTTAGAGTTAAGAAATAGATAGTTAACTCAATCAACAAAATGGAGGTTCTTTTTGTCATTTGCGCCAAAGGTAATCATGTTTCTCCATATTAGCTAGCCTGTGTGTTCTGGTGCCTACAACTCCTGTCTTCATGTGCACTTTTCTCTAATTTCCCAAGAAGACAATGAAGTACGATTTGTCTTTTAAATTGCAAATTTAACAACAATAATAATGCAAATTTAACAACATTTAAGAAATATTTCAATGGAAATGAACCATAGTTGATCAAATTAAAGTTATTTAAACAGAAACAACATTTTACCTTTCATTTGTTGGTAAAATGCTGTCATACTATAAGTTTTGTGAGTTTTCATGTGACAAAAGGGGCTATCTTTTGAAACACTATAGACTAACACATGGAAGTAGAACTGCTCCCTTTCCTTGTCTGTACCAAGAATGTTTATGCACGTTTCATTCTATTATTATAGACTTAGACCTTGTGCTATCCTTTGACCGCACCCAAATAGTCCACAAACATTGTTTGCCGGACTTATAGTCCCTTTCCCTTAAATGCCGTCCATTCTACCAACCCAGAGAGGTAACAGCCGTGCTAATCACAGCTGTTTATATACCACGCTAACGCTAGCATAGCTCTCTCTCTGCTAACAGACACAATAAACAGACTACAGAGGATTCACCCCGACGGTTTTCACACAATAGCTGGCGACTTTAATCAGACCAACCTGAAGTCTGTCCTGCCTAATTTTTACCAACATGTTAAATGTCCAACCAGAGAGAAAAATACCTTAGGTCATGTTTACATAAACATTAAACATGCATACAGAGCCACTCAGCTTCCACACCTAGACCAGTCAGTGTCAGCAGGTAGTTTGTGACTGCTTGCACAAATTGCTGATGGTGAATGAAGGACACCTGTGTGGGAGGGCGTGGTCACACACAGAGCAGGGAGGCTGCTATTCTCTTATAGAGCACCAGTGCGCGGCCGCCGAAGGGGAAGAGGACTATTGGAGCCAGCGTGTGGAGCCTGTGCCATTTGAGTTTGGCCTGCTGTCGGAGCCAGAGACGCGAGGTCCACGACACTTGGACGCAACCTGCAAGGTGCAGGCAGGAGGAAGGCTTGGAGCCGGAGGTGCGCAATTCACGACGCGGAGGCGGCAGAACACTGGCCACAGCCACCACAGGTCTTCATCGGGGCGTGGACCAGCACATTCGCTCACGTGGAGGAGGAGGGAGGCAGCACACCCTCGGGAAGATCGCACACTGCCATTTGGAGACGCAGAGGGGTGAACGGGCTTCACCCCTCCTAAAGCTAAGTGTGCTAGTTACACCCCGGGATTCTATGAACAGCTTGTAGCTCAGTCACCAGTGGATTTTAATTGGGTTTTATAAGGATTGACTTTTAACTCTTTTGCATGACTGTTTTTGTGCTTTTAAAAACTATTTGTGGGTTTGCCTTGTTTTTATTGCATGAGTACTGGTGGCTTGGAGTGCAGGCCTGCTCGTGTGAAGGACTTGGGTGTGGGACGAACGTCAAGGTGGACACTTGGACAATAGCGTCATATGGACAACTACCACCACTGTTCTCCTAAAGACTCCTGATGCGACGGCTTTATATGTGTTTTATGGCATTCTTGTTTTTTTTAGTTTTTATCATTCCTGGTTTTAACTATTTTATTAAAACCTTTTAACTACCAAGGCTTTGGCTGTCTGTGGAGCAACTGGCAAACTCCCCAGCGGATCCCTAAAAGTTTTGATTGCTCTGGGGCTTCACCCCCACCCCTCTGACATCAGCTCACCTCTCTCTGCTCTTAACCCCTGCTTACACACCTCTGAGAAGGAGCTCAACCTCACTCATCAAGACCAACACAACTTGGCTTGAAGATTCACTCTTCCAGCTCCAGGACTGCTTTGAACACACTGGAGTATCTTCGAACACCAGGACCTGACAGTATTCACAGAGGCCGTGATGGAATACATCACCTTCTGTGTGGGGACTGTCACGGAGGTAAAACGCATCCGGGTCTTTCCCAACCAAAAACCATTGATGACCAAAGAGGTCAGGTTGCTCCTAAAAGGCCGTGACTCTGCCTTTAGGTCAGGGAACAAAGACCTGTACAAGACCGCCAGAGGTGACCTGAGGAGAGGGATCAGGAAGGCCAAGTTGGACTACAAAAGAAAAATAGAGGACCACCTCTCCAACAACAACCCTCGGCAGGTGTGGCAGGGACTACAGCAGCTGACCAATTTCAGGGGACAGACCAGCACCGAGGTACACTCCAGCGCTACAAGCAGAAGAGCTGAACGCGTTCTTCTCACGCTTCGAGACCACACCACTGCAGTCTGAAGTCCCACCACCTCACCGTCACTCTGCTTCCAGCTCTGAACCCCTGACTGTGCAGACACAGGACGTGGCACGGATGTTCAGCAGGGTAAACCCCAGGAAAGCGGCTGGACCTGATGGAGTTCCCGGGAAGGTTCTGTGGGCCTGCGACGACCAGCTCTCCCAGGTCTTCACAAATATCTACAACCTGGCTCAGGCTTCCATCCCTGCTTGCCTGAAGTCATCCATCATCATTCCAATACCCAAAAAGTCGTCATCCACAGCCTGCCTCACAGACGGTTCTGCAACAGACAGTTGCACTTACCCCGGTCATCACCAAATGTCTAGAACAGCTGCTCCTTGGACACATCAAAGACTCCCTTCCTCCAACCTTTGACCCCCACCAGTTTGCTTACAAAGCAAACAGATCAACAGATCTATATCCATCACCCTCCACACTACGCTGAGCCACCTGGAACACAGAGACACCTACGCCAGGATGCTCTTTGTGGACTATAGCTCAGCCTTTAACACAATCATTCCTGACATTCTGGTCAGCAAACTGTCTGACCTAGGTCTCCACCCACTCACCTGTTCCTGGATCAAGGACTTCCTGACAAACAGACCACAGACAGTCAAACTTGGTCCCTACTTCTCCTCCACCCGGATTCTGAGCACAGGCTCCCCACTGGGATGAGTGCTGAGTCCTCTGCTGTACACACTCTACACAGCAGACCGGCCCACACCATAGTGAAGTTTGCAGACAACACTACTGTGGTGGGGCTGATCAGTGATGATCATCAATGACTCCACCCATCCTGCTTTCCCTCTGTTTGAACTGCTGCCCTCTGGCAGAAGGTACAGGTCCATCAGAACCAGGACAAACAGACTAAACTACTGACTACTACGCATGTGTGCAATAACTGACTTCTGTGCAATAACCGGGTCTCTGTGCAATAACTCACAATATTTATTATGCTGCGCTCACAGCAACTTAACCCATTCCATTCTATTTCATCCATACGTATTTAATATTTAACCGTTTCTGTACATAATGTAGATTTTTTGTAGAGATGTGAATACAGTATTTCTATTTCTATTTTATTTTATTTAACTTCATCACTTCAAGGATGCTGCAATTTCATTGTATAACCATGTACAATGACAAAGAATTCTGATTCTCATTCTTCCATTGACGTGTACTTCCTACCATGACTAAGGTGGATACAGGTGGAGAGGATTTCATGTAATCCATGGACACCAGTGAAGATCACAAATCATTGAAGAAAAAAGGTTCAGCGCACTGTCTAGTGGGTCTAGATGACCCCACTCCCAATGTTAAAGTGCCTAGGATGGCACAAGGGTTACGGGGCATTTGTCAGGGTTTAGTTATAAAGCACCAGGAACCCAGCAGTCTGACTCTGTCCATGTGACTTTTCACTGTCAGCTCTGTGATTTTTCTGCACCATGCACAGAAGAGTCTTTTTTTCACATTTAAGAAGTAAGCATTAAAAGGTCAATCACAGGGTCCATTGTCCCTATGATGGGTACAATTTTCAGAGAAACGTGTACTCCACATTCAATACAAATACGCGTAAACAACCCCAAACAGAGAGCTGGAGGATGCTCAAACCTCAAATCATCAGTCAGTGAAACTGCTTAAGGGGTGGACAGTCCTCTTTTTGAAGAAAAGTTAATATCCCAGAATGTTCTGTACAGGAGGTGATAGAACAATTACAGCATACAATGTAAAGTATTGATACTTCTGCTACACAACTGTGTAAAAAACATAATGGAACAGCATACCAGTGTAGATGAGTTAACTATAACACAGCTTGTTAGCGCTATCTCAGACAACAATGTCCTTTTAAGATTTTGTGGTAAGGATGGCTCTTTATCAACTAGTAAAAGAAGAGCACCTCTCCAATCAGTGATGCATAACAATTTGAACCTTCGACGTGAGGCCACCTGCTTTTATTTTTATTGGGGCACCTAACTGGTCAGTTTATAACTTGAATACCTTGTGCTATGGCAAAAATATCATTTAAATAAAATCAGGATTAGCAAGAACATGTTAAAAAGATAGAGTGGTTATTCTAACCAATATAATGACAGTAAAAACCGTTTATTTCTCTATAGAAGTCTGTAAGATTTTGGTTTCTTAGAACCAGAGGGTACTTCCTGTTTGGAACGCCAGGGGGGAGGGGTCACTCAGTCCAGTATTCATGTACAGTCATGGCTTATGACAAAATCATGCCATTTATTAGCCTACTTTAAAATACAGATAAAAAACTTAAAGCAGAACTACATTGTGTATCAACCATTTGGTTTTGCCCCAACCTTTGCCTGAACTCTGATCGCCCTGTTTTTTCTCTGATGTTTTCATGCCTGTTAAAGACCCCTGCCTGCCTGAGCCCTATTGGACTCCCTCCACAAAGCTGAGCTAATAAACCTGCTGCATTTGGATCTGCCTACTGGACACATAAGACAGAGGATCTAACGTAGTAAAGTAACTTAGTACAATAAAGAACTACTTCACTTGGCATAGAACAATATCAACAACCTTAATGTGTGCCAATTATGTGACAAAAAATAAATCCAGTGTTACCTGTAAAACAAAATGCTCATAGCATCCTAGACTGTTCCTGAGAACAAGCTCCATCGGCTTGTTCTTCGAGCTCTTTGAGCCCTTATGTTTCGGTTTCCTTCCCTGTCATGAGCTCCACCAAACCATTTGAAGAGGGCCTTCTCCACCTCTGTTAGTGTGTTTGATTGAGTGATCGCATTTTTCTTCACTGCCCCTAAAAAGAAATCACAAAAAACAATAATAAAGTATTCATTTTAGCCTGGCTTGAAACTCACTAAATCATTTTTGTTGTCTATACAAAAGTACGACAGTCAAAACAGGTGTAACAACAATCAGGGTCAGGGATACATTTAGATTAATAAGAACATTTAAATTGGTCTAATAAATACTCCTACACACCTGTCGTGCTGATCTCTGCGAGGGTGGTGGCTGCAAACGACCTCGACAGAGCACAGTTTTCAGACCTTTTAGTGGCTTAAAAGCAGTGTCGCCAGCAATGAGCGGAGGTGAAAATGAGTCTGTGCTCTGACCAGTAGTTAGTTGGATCATGCCTCTCCAGCCGAGGCAGACCGAGGATGACAGGACAACAAGGGGACTCGATGGCAAAGAGCTGACTCATTATGATCACATTAGTCCTGTGCTCAGGTCTCTGCACTGGCTCCCTGTACCTCAAAGAAGAGACTTCAAAGCAGCTCTGCTTGTGTACATGTCTCTCCATGGCCGCGCACCAAAGTACATCTCTGACATGTTAGTGCCATACGAACCATCTCACACTCTGAGGACCTCAGGGACCGGCTTCCTGTTGATTCCCAGAGTCAGAACTAAACAAGGGGAATCAGCGTTTCAATATTCTGCAGCTAAATTCTGGAACAGCCTCCCTGAAGTCGTAAGACAGGCCTCTTCTGTGTTCATGTTCAAATCTAGGCTTAAAACATTTCTGTTTAGCCGCGTATATGACTGAAAGGTCCTGTCTGCACTTTTCTGTCCTTTCCTTCCTTCATTTTTAAACCAATTTTCTAATTTTATCTTTTCTTTTAAAGTAAATTTTACGTTGATTATTTCTATGATGTATTGTGATTTGAATGCATTTTTCTGTTTTGTGAAGCACCTTGAATTACTTTATGTACGAATTGTGCTATAAAAATAAACTTGCCTTGCCCTGCCTTGATGGTGATCTGATTAGACGACTGCAAATGTCATGAGTCAGGAACCGGATCTGGCCCAACCTGGGCGCTGCCATGTCTGCAGCTCATCCCTCTCCCAGTCCAGTGTGTAGAACAAGTATCACACCGTTAGGTGTGTGAAAACTAATTGTCCTGGCTAGCGAGGAAAACTGACCCAGACGCTGGAACCCGGAAGAATACACAGGTGAGTAAAAAGAAGGATTTAAGAGTTTTAATCTTCAGTTCTAGGTTTGTAGATGTTTGGGCGGAGCAGTCACGTCTGAGAGGTTCCCACGAAGAAGATTGAAAGTGTCAGCGGCCCATGGCGTCACTGGTGGATCAGCGGTTCGTGATGCGGCTCGAAACGGCAGAGGCTCGTGGTGTGACCGGAGGGATTCTGAGGCTTGGTTCCAGAAGCGAGGATGACTCAGCGACCACTAGTAGTAATGGATTCCTGTGGACAGACGGAGAGCAAAGACTTAAACGAGAGCGTGACAGCAGTAGCTGTGAGCAAGGTGACCATACTATGCACCATAGAGGAGCAACGATCTGGCACTGGAGACTGGTCCTGGATCTCCTTATGAAGGCAGGTGGCTGATGAGGTGAGTGGACGCAGCTGTGACGAGTCAGGAACCAAGCAGAGAGGGGAGGAGGGGAGTCTGACAGAGGCACCATGACACTAATGGAACTTTAATTTTTCAGCCTCAGACGCATTTAAAATACTTGCGGTCGCTCATATTAAGAGTGGCCAACATACATTTTTTGTTCTGGTCGCGCATTAATAATTGTCTATAATATCAGCTTTTTTAATGTTTCATGTTGTAATGATTTAATTTATTATTTATTACCTAAAAAATGGACAAACTTGCAGTTTTCAAGACATGTTGGGGTTGAAGTCAAGGAATAAAAAGCATTACTTTTACAAAAGGCTTTGTAGCCCAAGATTAGACAGGTTTACAGCCATGATACTAAATTCTATTAACTAAGCAATACCACTTTGTTGGTAATTTACCTGTATAAAACTTATAAAACTGCAGTTAGTGGACTAATTAATGGTAATTTGGTAGTTTCTTGTCCTTTGATTAGGCCTAAAGAGAGCAAAATGTATTAATGTTTATGTTGCTCATTATAGAAAACATACATTTTTACCAATATCCTGGACTCTTAAATGTTCTACAGATTCATCATTGCCCAAAAATACTATAAAACTCCACAAGATGCAATATTTTCATAAATTTATTTACTGGATTGTTCTCAACAATTGGACCAAAAAGTTTTCCATGCTCATTTTTCTAGCATTTATGAAGTTCTGTGCCTTAGTTTTTCTTATAAATTCCAGTGTTTATTTTATTTTTACAGGTTGGATTGTAAGACATTTTCCAAAGAATTACTCTGTACTAATGAAAATATTTGCTCACCTGTCCAAATGACGAGAAGCAGGTGTCCTAGACACTTGGCCTGACCACAGTTGTATACAGCATTCCCTCGCATATTCATGTTTCACTATTCATGGTTTCACATATTCGCTGACTTTTTTTTAGTCACGTGAATCCTCCGGTTCATCATAGAAAACTCAACTCAAGATCTTTATATGAGACTTTTGCGTCCGAAGGAGGTGCTGTGGGGAGGAGGGGAGCCGAAATGAAGTGCATGCCTGCCCGTCGACTTCTTTGGCGACTCCTAAGGAATATTTCACAGTTGGTTCTACCGGTTCCTGAATCATTATAATTAAAGTTTGCGCCCCTGCATGGAGAAATGGGTTAGAAAGATGGGCTTAAATCATTTTTTTGAGTGTACCTGGGTCATCCTTCCTGGTTCCAGCATCTGGATCTGTCTCGTATCAGAATCATGACAAAACTTTTATTAACAACATAATGTAACAATAACTTTAGTCAATTGAAAACTTAAAATTAACTGCCATCCAGTTTCTCTTTTGTAAGTGCAGTCTTCTTCACAAAAGATGACATTCAAGTTCACAACAAAACAAACAAAAACAATAAAACAGACATGTCCATAGTCTCTGAACAATAAGTGTCCTAAACTATTTCCGAACAGATGAACATATACCACACTGATAACTCCAGTAATCCCCCCGTATTCGCGGGGGTTACGTTCCTCACCCCCCCACGAATAACAAAAATCCGCGAATAATTGATGCTGTTTTAAAACTCCCAGAGCCTTATGTAAGCCTTACTCATTAATACGGTAAGAATCTTGTAATGTATAGTACTGACAAAGTACTTTTTAATTTTTTACATAGTAGTGTTTATTAACAGTAATAAAAAAATTCTGTGAAATATAGTAATATGGAATTTATTACTGTTCATGTATGATTATTAACTGCCGTCTATGGCTATTCCTCCACTCTTCGCACTTCAGGAGTCGAGAGATGGTGTTGTATCTTCTCCGGGCTTGTTAGATGTTTTTTTTAATGTTCATTATGAACATAGTTATTGGCAGCTTTTTCATACTGGTGAAGAGGGTTTTGTACGTTGACATAGCAGAATCACTAGCTTTCTCAAGCGATAGTGGAGTACCGATGTGGTGTTGGGAGGGAAAAACTCGATCCGGACACCCTCATGATTCAAATCCACAGCGTGACCGCCAGCGTTATCCATGAGCAGCAACACCTGAAAAGCCATTCCTTTTTCACGGAGGTATTCTCGCGCTTGTGGGATAAAGCTCTGATGAAACCAGTTGGATGTCAGGACCTTCGTAATCCAGGCCTTTGAATTGTGCATCCAGAACACAGGTAAAGTGTTTTTATTATTGTTTTTGAGAGCCCTCAGATTCGCGGATTTATAACTGAAACCAGGTTTCATCATCCAACCAGCAGCGTTGCCGCACACATTTTCTGCCGTTTGGGTTCATTTCCAGAAGCTGGAGATGATGCAGGGCGTTTGGATGGCATCTTAAATGCGTAAACAATACTTTACAGTAAAGTACAGAGTAAATCGTTTTTCAAAACTCGCGGAATGAGCGCTGTTCTGCGTTTTATGCTTGTGAAGTCACGTCATTTGTGGCCACCCGCGAATGGGCGGGCTGCAAATATTAAACCGCGAATGGGCGGAGGATTACTGCACTTTTTATCCCCTGAGGATGATGACTGTATTTTTTTATTCTTTCATGTTCTTCCTAAAGATGGATAGTTTAGAGCTAATCTTTGAGTTGTCAAAAACATTAACATTTTTTATAATAGAACAACACAAGACAACTGTAACAATTGTGCAGTTTTAAGTTCTTCTTAAAGAGCAATATGGAAAGAGAACTTCAATAACTTTCTCTTTTACATTATTATACATGGAGGGAATCACCGTAGCTGTGAGATGCGTTCTACTTGGAATTTCGAAGTTTTCGGAAACCAGAGTTTTCCACTACCGAATAAGGTTGCATGTCCGCGGCTATGAATACTCCTACTGCACGCGTAATTGCATTTGCCTGAGTTGAGTTGCTTGGAAGTTTAATTCCAAATGAAGAGTGGTTTGTGTAGTTTTTGGTTTAACAGATAAATCTGTGTTTTTGTGGTGCCTGCGGAGATGCCCTGCCATGTTAGTCGTGCTGCAAGTGAGAGAATATGGTACGCGCACATAGCACAACTGGCAAACTGTTGTTTTTTTGTCGACAACGCAAATGTTGTCAACATAACTCACTGGAAATCCAAAATACTTCCACACCAGCGACTTCAGTGAAAGAGGAGGGGATTGGAGTTCTGTTGATGAGTCTCCTGCATCTGCAGTTGCCATGCCATCTTTTGAGCGGCTGTTAGAGGAGGTTGACTCGCAGCACTTCAACAGATGTGTTTTTTTCCGCTTGGCAAGTAACCAGACGCAACATGGGGGCGTGGCAACATCGATAATTCCATTTTTTAATTCGAAACTCGAGACTGGGAAATAATTTCGATCGATTTCGACTTAAAGTCGAAATAGTGACACCCCTATATTTGAACATAAAAATTCTTCAGAAATATAGCAATCTATTGTTTACAATAACATTAACAACCTGAACAAATGGGATTTGTAAGTTTAAGCAGGTAAAACATCAGGCAGTGCACTGACATTTACCTTTCTACTTTGTAGTTAAAAGGACATCTAAACCATGAAACATATTTCAGGCTGTTACCATGACAGCATCAGAAGGCCGCATGGTAATTAATAGTGTAATTACAGATGGCTGAAAGCCAAGCTCCCCTCTTAAAGCAGATAAAGCTGTCACATTTCACCATCCATGATTGATCAGTTTTGTACCTTGGCATCATAGCATGTGTGCATATGTTCTGTGGGTGTTGTTTTCATCATGTGACCACACCAGACATTAATGCATGTCAGCTACTTGTGGTGTCATCTACCACTTTGGTGTGAATGCTGCTAACTGAAGCAAGGATAAAAATGCAAAATGATTTAAAAAAAAAAAGATCAGTCATAGAATGAAATAATTATGACTTGTCACATCTTCTCTGGTGTTGCTGAACATTTACTTAAATAACACCTCAGTGTGACAACCGACTGGTTTGTTTTAGTATGCTTGGTTATCTTCCTGGTATTTTTTTTTCAGTCCTATTCTGAATTCTTTTCTGTTCTGCTGTTTTCCTGGTTAGTCCTTTAATGGACACTGTCAGTTAAATCTTGAATTAATTGAAACAGATGCATGTGTTTTAATTGCTTTACTCAGTGCGGACAGATCACTGTGTTTTCTATTTGTTTCTTCTTTTTGTTTATTTTGTAGTGTTATGGTTTGTTACAATGTCTTTCTGCTCTTCTTGCCTGTGGGAGTTCTCATTCATTCCTTTCCAAAGCAGGGTTCTGTTTTTCAAGGGATTGAACTTCAAACGCTCACGGTGAAGATTCAGGTTCTATATCCTCCATAGCGGGGGTGCTCACACTTTTTTGGCACATGAACTACTTTTGAGATTATAAAGTATATATATAATATTTTTCATGCGGGGAGCATTGCCATTTAAAGGTGCTGCTGGCTGTGTGGGAAGCGCGCGCCACGGAAAACACTGCTTCCTTTGTGGGCTCGCATTCATTGGGCGGGAACTACAGAACCGGCAGCAGAGGCCCATGCTTCAATAAACACTTCAGTGGGCTGGAGTGGTCTTCTGCTGGGGACTTTAGGCGGCTGGGTAGCTTGATTGGTAAGGTAGAGGGGCTGCTCGGCAGGAATCCAGGGTTCGATTCCCAGAAGGGAGATAAACAATAGCCGCGTTTACATGGGCAAAATATCTTGATCGGATCAATGGTCGGGTTAAAATTCACCCGTGCACATGGGCCCAGAAAACCTTTTTCCGATTAGAACAAACGTTCCCATGGATCACACTTTCGGTCGGAATGAATCATTTGGGCATGCGCAGTAGTGTAAAAACACCCGGATGAGGAAGTAGGTCCCGTTGTAAATACACTTTTGCTGCCACAGACATTTATGCAGTAATATACGAGGCGATCTTCCAAACGGGCTTTTATTAATGTTATGAATATTATGAAGCGCCTGTTCGATCATCATTTTATATTTAATCTGTGTGGTCACTGCTTTTTTTGAGGAAAAACGGAGAACCCAGTGTTAGGAGAGGCTAACAACACGGGCTAACAACATTAGCCTTTTGATGGACACAAAATCCAGGACCAACCATGCAGGAAACGCAGCAATCTGCAGCTTGGCTGCACGTAAATGTGTGGGAACATCAGCCTTTATTTTGTCTGTGCACAACTGGAAACACAATTCCATGTAGTTTTTTGAACAGTTTGTAAGGACTGAGCGACATTTCTTCTCTGAAAAGCTCACACACTGCCCCAAGCCGCTCCCCTGTCTGTGAGCTGGCGGCTCGAGCTCTGCTCGGTTCTCGTGAGTCCTGCAGCCGCTAACCCAGAGCGGCGGGTCCGCTCGCAGTTCGAATTCTCACACATAACGAAATAACAAAACGCACACGTAACTAAGCACCCTCCCCTCAAACACATTAATAAATCCTGCTGCCCTGCTCAGAGAGGTTCACTCAGTCCACTGGCACTGGAGCCCGAAGGCAGAGCTCGGGTGCCGGGTCCAGACGTCAGTGGGCACGCATCCCCCCCGCATCTCCCTTGTGAGGGGTGAAAGAGAGGGGAGAGCCAGCGGGGCGAGAGCGGAGCGGCGCTTTACGCAGGGCCTCCTGGTCGGTCCCGTATGAGCTCCAAAGCTTTCTCTCAGCGAAACACCGTCTATGCATGACGTAAACCAGAGCAGAAGTGACACACGATCGGAATGAACCGTTTACATGCTCCACGATTGGATAAACGATCGGTATAACCCACCTATCTCGATCGGAAAGAAATTTTGATCAGAACGAGTCTGATCGGGGCAGACTATTCCGAACGGCGCGTTTACATGACACATTTTCTTTCCAATCAGGCATTCTTTCCGATTACTTTTGCCCATGTAAACGCGGCTAATGGTAATAAACAACTGGGGGCAATTACCATATCAATGGTGAGCAATTAACATCACCCAGTGGGGGTCCTTGGACAAGACCCTTAACGCTACTGCCTCCCGAGCGTGGTTCAGCTGCAGCTCATCACTCCCCCAGGGGATGGGTCAAATGTGGAGAAGAATTTCCCATTGTGGGATAAATAAAGTATAAATTATTATTATTGATGTGCTGATGACAGACAAAATTTGTGCTCAGTGAATTCAAACACGCATGTGCATGTATCAGAGGATGTTCGATTGGCTGTTCAAATTTCACACATTTGCGTGACAACGGTTGTGGTTTCTGTTCGTCATGCGCCTCTGCTGCATTAACCCAAGCTGCACTAAAAACAATCTCCAACTGCTCCACAAGAGATGACGCATATAAAAGCAGCGAGGCTGCATTTCCAATGCTATCGACCCCACTAGAAACAAGAACCTGTTGGGATCCAGGGTTCGCGCTTGTGCATGAGATAAAATAGAGCAAACCGTGTGCTGGAGTGCTTGGAAGTGTTGTAAGCATAAGCGAAAGATTTCAAATGGTCATCCCAATCCCCTCCCCCCATGAGACAACAACATCTTGGCGTAGCTGGTTAATTAGGGTACGGTTATGCCGCTCTGCCATGCCAGTTGATTTCAGGTTGTATTCTGCAGTACGCGTCTTAGAAATACCCAGCAACCGGCAGAGGTTTTGAATTACCTCTGCTTCAAACATCCGACTCTGGTCACTGTGCAGCATCTCAGGGACCTCATGCACAAACACATAGTCCTCAAAAAGACAGCGGGCAACTGTCTCAGCAGTCTGGTTGGGCAGAGCACACAGTAATCGTCTACTACCAAAACATATTTGTAACCCAGCGTACCATTGTCCCTCTCTGCACCGCCAACTCATGAGTGCTTCTGCGACCAGCTGGAGCACACTGGCTGCGACAACCTGAAGGTTTCACCGGGAGCCCAGGTCCGAGCAGACAGGCTAAAATCGTCTCTGTCCGAACGCAGCACCAAGTCTCTCTTTACAGGCATTGTAATGCGATCTGTAATCACATCTGGAGGGCTGTCCCTCAAAAGGAAAGCAAACTTGCTCAGACGTGTCGGGAGGATTTGGGCCAGCTCATCATCACAGCAACCGCCATGTCCCACCATGGCTCTGACGGCCACCTCCAGCTGTCTCACCCAACCAAGGAGCCCCTGGTTCTCATTGTCGGTGAATGGGGCGGGCAGATCCACTTTGAAATCACAGAAGGGAGACTTGGCGAATCGGTGCATACTGGACTTAAAAGGAGCCTTGTCCCCACACCACATGTTACTGGCGGGAACTTTGAGCTGCACTAGCAGGAGATGAAAGCTGAATAATGCAACTAGCGGGGTTCTGAAAACTTTTAAGCTACTTGCCAACTCGCTAACTCACTGACAGCGCTGCCACCAGTGTGACCAAGCGATGGTGGGGTTTCACTCTGCAGTAAAAAACAAAACAGGACAGCGAGTCCGGCCTTTTGGTGAATCTGCTAACCACTCCTTTTATTCTTGTTCTTCCAACTCAAAACTCACAATAGTAGTTGAACTTGCCACACCTCTCTGGCCTCTAGAGTAACCCGGGAGAGACACACCTCTGCCAAAATAAAAGACCCAAAAGTTGGTCAAAACACAAACAACATCCTGCTCAGAGGAGGGTGGTGTGTTCGTCAACTGAGCAGAAGCAAGGAATACAGAGGTGGAAAAAAGAAGCAAATTTCATTTTCTAGTCTAGTGCAAAATACGAGATATATTTATGTCAAAAGAGCCATTCTGTTTCGCAACTGGGCACATCACAGTTTTCTTTAGTCTGCCTTTCTTTTTCCTATATCCATAAATAAAAAGGGTAGTTTTTTTTAAATAAAGTCTTAAAACAGGAGTCTACATATCCTAAAATCAAAATATTGCTGTGACGAAGAAGAATCACATTAAACGCGTTTCATTATCCATTATCAAAGCAACAAGCAAACATTGTGCAAAAATATAGGATTTTGTGTACCTAGCCTGATGCCAACGGATCAGATGTTTATGTGGCAAAAAGGCTATGAGCAGACACACTGCCTTGGAATCCTGAGAAACCGGCGTCCTGCTCAACACCAAATGTACCAGTTGTCAAATTTTTACAGCAATGTTACACAAAAGAGGGTTTGTAGACTATTTCGGGGTACTTCATTTAAAACTATTCAACATCCTGTTTTAAATTGCCATTTCTCTGTTGATTAACACTTTATTAAATTATATTCATACGTGACAGATTTTCAAAATGTCAGCCACTTTTGTACGTGTTGCTCCTTCAGCCTAAAAGACTTTCATTAACGAACCCGACAACCTGTCTAATCGGGCCACGAATGTCTCTTCAAGGGGTAGTGCCACAAGTCTCTGAAACTCTGCCTCAATCTGAAAAATACATTAAAAATTGGAAGTTATGTGCAAACAAATTGATTAAAAAAATTCAGGTGAATATTTATTTGCATTACTACCTCTAACTTTGTCATTGTCCCTTTTCTTTATCTCTGTCAACAGTTCAAGCCTCTCTTTCTCCATACTTTCTTGAGTTTCTCCAACAGGAAAGGATGGATAAAGTTAGCTTCAGCTTGTCTTGGCTTCTTTATTTTTTTGACACAAGACAGATCAGCTTTGGATTTAAGCGAGTTCACAGACAACTTTGGACACCCATGTGACTTGAGCTGAGTCCGGTAGTTTCCCATAGTGTATTGAGTCTCTTAACAGCCAAAATTTTTTTTGCTGGCTTGATACTCGGATTTCCCTTTCTGTAGCTGAAGCTCTTTGTCCTTTGAAAATACGGGGATAGGACAGTCAGTTGGCCATTGCTGTGTGTGCGATGACACAGATTCAGTGGGGGAGAAGAAAACTGTCATTCAGTGTCATCCATAACTGAATTGAAGAAAATGATGATGAGCCTTTTTTTTTTTTCCAACTTGCTGAGAGCCATCAGACTGTGTTATAGCAGGAGATCAGAATATTCGCTTTCAACTTCATCAAGCAATGCACGGAACTGACGGCGGTTCATTTACATCAGCCACCTGCCTAGCGGTCCGCCGCGCTGCTGGTAGAAACGTGTGTCGTAAGCTATGACGCTAATCTCTGTTGACAGAAATGTTGAAACTTAATATTGTCATGACCCAGCCAGACCGTCATCTAAGCGGGGTAGCAGCAGCCAAACTGCTCATCCAGAGGCTTCTTTGGAGAGCTGTCCGTGCCTCATTCACCGCACAACCCCAGACAGTCTCAGTGATGAATAAATAGCAAGAGAGGCAAAACCTCCTTTTAAGTAACAAGCCTGTTCATTCCAGCACACAAACAGCCCAAACAGCATGGAGGTCATTTCAGTTCACAACACTCTTATGCAAGGTTTTACCCCAAGACTTCCCACTTCCTATGAGCCTTAGGGGCTGAAGGCGGGGCTAACCCCCAGGTCGCTACAATATTGTAGTGGCGGTCATGTGCATTTTAGGTCTGTTAGCAGCAGGGGATTGTGGGACGCAGTCCCCTGATCTAATTAGGGCTCAGCATGAGTTTCTGTTTGCCCACGTTTCTTTTCAAATGGCAGTTTTGTTGTTCCACCTTAGTTTATTCTTCCTGTTATGTTTGTTTCTTTATGTTGCACCATAAGTGTGGAAGGGAGAGAGGTTGATGACTGCTGTGGGCGGCCGTGGTGCAGTGGTAGGGCGGTCGACTCATGATCGTAAGATTGCAGGTTCGATTCCCGCCTTGCACGCCCATGTGTCGAAGTGTCCTTGGGCAAGACACTGAACCTCACCTTGCCTCTGGTGGGAGGTTGGCGCCAGTGTTCGGCAGCGGAGCCATCGCCAGTGTGTGAATGTGTGTGTGCATGGGTGAATGGGACTGTGACTGTAAAGCGCTTTGGGCCTTCGTAAGAAGGTAGAAAGCGCTATATAAGTATACGCCATTTACCATTTTGCTGCGCAATGTTCAATGTGTTGCGTGTTCAAAAGAAACGGGACTTGTAATGTTGGAAAGGAGAGTGTGCTCTCAGTTTCCCTTTCTATCTCCTCCTCTCTGAGACTGTGCGGAGTCATGCACAGACAGGACACGGACTGTTCTCCAGTGCAGCCAGTTGATTGACAGCTCAACTTATAGGTAGCTTGGCTCCCGGTTTCCAGCTGCAAGTGACGTACCTGCTGGGCGTTACAATTTTAATTCTACAAGCTCTTACAGTATTGGAAAACGTTAAGAATATTTGTGTCTTGTTTATCCTCCTACAGAAACACTATTAAAACAAAAATATTTTTCTCTCCCCCATCTTTTTACATTTTCAAAAATTTTTGAAAATGCTCCAGGGAGTCACTAGGGCAGCGCTAAAGAGCCACACGCGGCTCCTGAGCCGCGGGTTGCCGACCCCCGTTCTAGTGGATATCCATGTTTGAAGTCCAGAGGTTCCTTCAGTTTCAGTTCTTTGCTAATGTTTTGAGTTCAAAGATCGATAATGTTCAATATAACACCCATCGAATTTCCTCACAACAAACGACAACTGTTCTGCAATATTCAATATTTGGATGATTTCAATAAACTATGGCAGTCCTCCCAGTGAGCCGTGGACCAAGATCTGTATTTTGGTCCATCATACGTTGCACTTTTAGTCAGGCTAACAGTGTCCACATTTGAAATTTTTTTCTTGAGAGCATCAGCAACTCCCTTGTCAAGAACATAACCATTAGAGTGCTAACATTTCTCACTTCCAAAGGAGGTTTAGGGGACCCACACAAATGTAAATGATGTGCCATGTGAAACTGGTGTTTCTCAGCGAGGAAAGAGAGCCCATTTTTAAAGCAATTAATATTCCTAGCAACCCTTTTAAAAAGACTATGTTTAGCTTCAAAACGCATGGACCATACCCCTTCCAAAAGACCAAATTGGCGAATCAAGTGTGGGTGCTGCCCCAAAGAAATGGTGATTAGGTTTAAGGTCACAATGTGGAAATACCTCTTGAAAACGGGTTCAGTGCTTGCTTATCTTAAAATGGAGATAACCAAGTGAGAGTCTGTAGAACAAACAGGGCAGACATGTCATGCCAGCAGCCGGGCAGCTGCTGCTAAATGTCTAATTTCATCCACTTGTGCCAGCTCCTATAAATCTCTGCCTCTGCCCTTCACTCTCTGCTGGATCTTTGCACTGCTTCAAGCTAACCTGCTCGGCCATTCTCTGGGCTCTACTCTCTGCTTCATGCTGCTATGGCCATTGTTTCCTCCTGTTTCTCTGCCACACCATTTTGCCTCAAGCTTTGTAAGTCCCTGCACCTCTTCAATTTTTTTTTTTTTTAAATACCTCAGTTTTTTCAAGATCATTTCCCGTCACAAACCCTCTTCTACCTTCTCACAATCCGTACATTGCCCATATTTCTCCAGGACCTGGGCTCCTTCAAGTTGAAAAAATAAAATGTTTTCTTGAGCTCCTGAGTTTGTCCTATTTTGGATCTCAGAAACAATTTGTGATAGACAACGAGATCAATAATGTCCTTTAGGTCTGTCAAGATATGCCATGCTGGTTCATCATGTCAAACTTTGTGTCCAATGTAAGGCAAAAATCTTATCAAGTTCTCATGTGCATTACCTCAAAAACTTTTCCTGGGTTCAAAAGTCAGAGCAATGGGATGAAATTGCTTAGTTTTATCTGTTCCTTTGTATTAGAAAGATATTGCTTTATTCAAGGTTGACAAAAGGACATTTTTCCTAATGACTAAAACAAGGCACACAGCTAATTCAAATGGAACAACTCCTTCAAAAAGATCATGTACAATGTCTGGAGGAAATCCTGAGTTGACTTCAAAATAAGACAAAGGTTGTGACAACACAAGATGACTTCACACCACAATAATTGGGTACATATTGTAAGTGTTCTGCATGGATGCTTTTCTCAATGAAATTTCAACAATTTTTGCTTGTGTAGGTAGAAATTCTGTTTTAGTTGCAAGGTAAAACCTGCATGTGTATGGCCCTGTGAAGCTTTCCACACAGCAACCTGTTCTGTGGGCAGCAAGGTTGTCTGCAACTATACACTGAACTGTCCCCTTCACAGCTTTACCAAATTTTGACACAAAAATTCCCTGTTCCATAATGAAAAGTTAATTGCTAAAGGTTTTAAAATGTTTTCATAACCATAGCACTTCAGATAATGTTTCGATTAATGCAGTCAAATAGATGAAAGAGCGCAGAGTTACACCCAGATGGTAAGAATAGCTTTCTTTAGATGTACCCAGGGCATTGCATTTTCCAAACCATCAATGTGCAGTATTAATAAAAAGCTGTCCTCTCTGGACAAAAGTTTTATTTTCCTGAAAAAATGACCCATCAAATAAAGACTTATATTTGTGTGTAATATATATATATACCTTTGACCCCGGTCTGAACTGCCCTACCCCCATAGGAAAATTACCAGGAATGATGGTGGTTGGCAGCCTTTGACGAACTCGGTGAATCTGCGCTGAAGTCAAATCCCTACGACTTGTGATTTGTCACAGAGATAGGACAATTTCCCAAATTATCGCACCAGTTCATTTGGGGAATTAGGGAGGGGCCTTCCAAATTTGAAAATCTCCTGCATCCGCCGGTTGGTCTGCAGTTTGAATTAAATTGATACACTGCTTCAAATTAAACCTATAACAATGCATGCATGTATGCCAGGATAAAACATGAGATTTTTAAGCTGTAATATTTCTCTTCATATTAAAACTGACAGGTACACACCTGGCAGCGACATTATGTTATGACAAGTTTGAACTCCACCAGAAAGGGTGGGCAATCAAAAAAATGGCAAAAAATTTAAACAAACACTTTTTTTATGTTCTATATAAACCATACAAAATGACTCATTTTCCTACTCAAAGTAGATAGTAATGAAAAGAGATTTATTTTCTTTAAGTCCACAAATGGCTGCTAGCAAAGTTTCTTTTCATGTATTCCAAGAGCAAAGTTTCAGAAAAAATGAACTTTTTTATCAAAACTAATATGATTAAAACTCACCATCGAGGGAGTCTGCAGTCGTATGTGCTTACGTTATGACATAATGACGCATTCACCCAGCAGCTTCACTTAGTTAACTAAATTAATTTAAATGAAAGTAAAATAACTATTTCATATAGCAAAATGGTATATTTTAAGTTGATTGAACTAAAAAATATGATTTATTATCACAATAATTAAGTTAAATCAATGTGCTATATAAGTATACGCCATTTACCATTTACCAATGTAAAACGTTTGTCTTTACAACAAAAGAGGGGGGTTGAGGTGCAACGCAAGACACATTTACCGTGGACAGGGGGTGGTATTATCTCTTTAGTAATAATAATAATAATATTCCCCTTGTCAAAGAAGTTTGTTTTTTGCTCATTGTGGTTGTTTGGGTTTCATTTTAGCGGGGTGTATCACCTGATGTTTGGTGTCGCGACTTTGACGTGCGTCAAGTATGACGAATGGAACAGAGAGAATCCGGTCACTTTTCAAAATAAAACCTTTTTTTCGGGGGGAAAAAAAATGGAAATTATTTTTTCTTTCTGTGCGTCCCGGTGCCAAAATTTCCCGCGGCCCGGTACCGCTCTGCGGCCCGGTGCCAAGTGTCCCGCGGAGCGGTACCGGGTGGTTGGGGACCACTGACGTAAATCACCATGTTGAGTTGCTCATTCGTTGCCTGCTGCGCTTCAAGATCAGCATCCTAAAGCAGGGATTTAGAATAAATTACTTATGAAGATGTGTTTTAAGTGTTTTTCAGATAGTCTTACTGTCACGTTATATTTATATATATATAATTCATTAAAGTTCAAAATGTTTTAAGGCTTTTACCAACAACAAATACAAAATCAATTACAATAATAAAAAACAAGAACTAGAAAATACTTAAATATAAGAAGCTTTACCTACATCATGACATTTTCAGCCTAGAAAAAAATAATACTCCTGATATTTACCCAAGCTCTGGACTTAAAACCTGTTAGAAATGTTGTACATTGCTGGACGATTTAGCATCAAACCTTGTAAGCACACTTTAAATTCTAAGCTTTACAGGAAAAATTTAGTTTTATTTGTTTACGAAGCTGAATACAAAACCCGTATGAAGATAGTCTTAACATTTCTAAGTGAAGAAATGTTACACCCAAGGATTCATGTCACACAAATTTGACACTTACCAGGGACTCCTTTATCCGGTCATCAGGACTTTCATTGAGGTAAACACAAACCACTTTCAGGATGCACTCTCTTCGTTTTTCAACAGATGTGTTCTGTGAAAAAAAACAAAAAACTTTCACAAACTACACACAGTAATCTCTGTGCACAGGTTGCCTGAACTTTATTTTACAGAAATGGGAAATGGAAAAAATTAAACCAGAACAGAGTGAAACACCCATGTTTGCATTGCCCATACAGGTGAGTAAGATTAAAAAGTAAGATTAAAAATCAGTGTATGTGTGGTTAACAGAACCTCAGGCAGTGAGAAAATAAAGAGAGAGACATGGTGAATACTATTTTATAAGCTTAATGTGAAACAGTGATGAAAGTCAGGCAAGGAAAAAAATCCTTGAACTTTTCTTTGAGCGATATGGTGGGCGTGGAGAGAAATTTTGGAAAAATACATGGTCTTAGATGCATTCTGGTACATTCTGGCAGCTAGTTATTCACTTCTTAATCAAGAAAATAAGACTAATTGGAGGATCATGATTTGTCATTCAAACCCCTAGTTTGACTTACCATTAAGGACTTGCTGGTCATAAAAAAGAATTTGGATAATTGCTAAAAGTAACACAATCCTACAATCTAAGCTTTTCCTAAAAGCTGCAAAACATACAACTGCAAAAATATAGTAACATCAAAGCCCCAAATGGCAAAAAGAACACCAGTAACTATGATATTCTATGAAAGTACCACATTTGTACATGATTTTAACTTTCAACACCCACTTGCACTGTTTTCTCAAAGTATAATTAAAACAAACATTGGGATCTGCTTTAAACTATCTTTCTATAACATAATACATCAATTATTTACCACCAATACTTAGTAATCTGGAAAAAATCAAAACAAACATACAAACTAAATTAAACATTGTAAACATTCTTTTTTTAAGGGAGTGTGGGTCCAAACCACCAAATACTTATAATTAATGTCAATCATACTGAACTAAATCATGGTAATTAGGAAATACAAATAAATTAGATAGAAAAATGTATTCAAAATAAAAACTGAAATTATTTCAAAATTTGGTTTTGAGATTATTTTACACAAAATGTATTGGACCTACACTACCTTAAAAATCTTTTTCTTCAAGTCAAGACCACTTAAAGTTGTTTTTTATCTTATTCTCACAACTGAGATCGTGACCACGCTCAATAATGACGATGCCCACCATTATTTTAACACAAATTTGATCGCAAACTCTTCAGATTTGTTTGTGAAAGTTTAGTGTGGGTCCGCCAGTTTTGGTCTCTAGGGAATCAGTCACGCTGACCACGTGGCACAGACAGAGCCAATCAGAGCTGTCGACGCATCCGAAAGCAACTAAGACCTCCCGTCATTGGTCAATTAGGCCGGGAAGACGAGATATGGCCGCGCCCATAGAGGAAGCGATCCGCGGAGAAATATAAAAAAATAAAGCTAAAATTCGCCAATTTCAGACCATTTTTTCATCCGGAAAGCAATTTGTCTGTAGAGATAAGGTCTTTATTTTCCAGAAAGTACGATCGGTTTGCTCAAAAACCCGGATTTTCGGGAATTCCCGGAAGACTTTCATCACTGGTAATATAAGTGTAAAATGGTGACCCAGTGCCTAAAGTACTGTATTTTCATGACTATAAGGTGCACTTAGGTCTTAAATTTTCTACAAAATGTAGGGGCGCCCTATGAGGCGTGTTGTTGTAGGGCATAGAAGAAGACGGCATAAGAACGGAGGGCGGTAGTGTGGGCGTGAACAACATTGTTTACAACATGGCTGAAGCACAGTTTAAACGAAAGCTATCAGCTACACGGAGGAACATGGGAGCAGCTGCAGAGAATTCAAGATGAATGAATCCATGGTTCACAAGTGGAGGAAGCTGGAAAACAAACTCAGACAGTCAAGAAGACGCAGCCGAGTTGCAGTGGAAAAAAAGGTGACTTCTCTGCAGTCACCATTTGACTGAGGGCAGTAACGCTTACAGAGGAAGCTTTTTACTATAGTTTTATGAAACGCCGTCATTTTTCCATCTGGTTGAGGATTACGGTGCCGCAGTGACTTCCAGCAGATTACAATGAAAAGCTGTTCATCTGTTTTTTTTTTTTTTTTTTTTCCCGGTTCCGGGTTATGGGCAGGGCACGTTGCGTGCCTCTCTGCGGATACAACTATCTTCAAATTACTTAAAAAGTTGATTTTCTCCAAAAAGAGAGCTGACCATGCCCCCTGAGAAAACCCAGGAATACGAAGACCTCAAAAAGACTCTTGATGATATTCAAGCTATGCTGAAATCCTTTATGGATCAGGTGTCGGCTAAGCTAACGCCACTTTGGGAAATGATGGAAGAGTTCAGAAGATTTTGGGCTCAAAACGAGCAACAAGAAAACCGGGTCGACATTCTGGAGAAAAGACTGGACGATGTGGAACAGCAAGTAAGGATGAATAATGTCATTCTCACTGGATTACTGATCAAACCTCCAACGAAGCTGAATGAAGCGGGAGCTAGCACTGCTAATGCTAGTGCTAGTGTAGCTAGCAGGGCTGGTCATACGGCGAGCGGTGGAGAATCTCTGGAACATCAAATACATTCATTTCTCACATCTAAAGGGATTTCCCTGGATCTCAACACCATGGAGACCTGCCACCTGCTCCCCAGGAGAAAGGAGACGGATAAACCAGCGATCCTCATCAGGTTTGTGAATCAAAAACACAAGCCATCTCTGATGAACCAAAGGAAGAACCTGAAGGGTTCTGCTGCTTATCTGAACGACCATCTGACCAGAAGGAATGCTGAAATCTCCAAACATGCACAGCTTCTCAGGAAGCAGAAGCAGATTGAGAACACTTGGGTTAAAGGCTGCAGGATTTACGTCAAACCACTCGGTCCACCGGACCGGTCCAAGGTTCTGGTTGTGAACACCATGAAGGATTTTGAGAAGTGTCTTTTCACGGTCGTCTGAAACAACATGGAGTAATAAACCAAAGAGCCAAATAATTTCAAGAAATATGACACCTGGATTCCTCACTTTCTCCATATGTCTGACGTCACCTGAATAACAGCAGAGAGTTCTGACCTGCAGACAAGTTGACCTCAACTTTCACCTCAGTTGATATCAGCTGAAGAAGGATATAGAACTGAATCTAATGTCTGCAGACATAACATGGAAGAGACTAAAAACTGTTTTTAACCCAGAAAGACATCTGTTATTCAGCAGAAGAAGAAATACCAACCTTGGACAATCGACAGAATATGGACCCTTTTATTTTCCCTTACAGCATTACTTTATAATAAAAAAAAAGGAAAAAAATATATATAAAGTAAAACAAATGATTAATCACTTATTGAAAATGGTTAAATTGATCGATGTTTAATGATATTACTTCACTTGCTCCATAAATTCATAAATTGATTCAAAAATCTTTCCTAATGTAGCATAATTTTGCATGTTTTAAACTTTTGATACTTGATGACATTTTGCTATGAAAATTCCTGAAACAGTGTTGTGTCTATTTTACTGATATAGTATTATGTTTAATCATATGAGACCCTGATACCACTCCAAAACTCTTTTTGTTTACAACATATTCTTTGTAGATTTATTTATGTTTTATATTGACTTGTAAACTTATCATATTCGATGTTGGCATTTAATGGTGACCAATGCACGAAAATGTACTTAAAGATTTAGTTTTTTTTTCGATATTCGATTATAATACTTGTTAAAAAAGATTAATTTTCATTTGTTTTTTACATGTTCAACTTTAATTTCTTAGTTATTTAAAAAATCAGAAATGTTACAAGTCACGTTATCTAAAGCTTTTTGAAATGTACTCTTTGATGTTAAACTCTATTCACCACTTTATATCATGTCTCTGTTTGGTTTCATATATTTGTCAACTAATTTTACACAATCATAAAGCAATATAACTGATCAATAATCCGAAATAACAATATTTTAAAAATCGATTATGTCGGTAATTTTTTTATGGTAAAAAATTCCTCTTAGCTTCAAAACTATTTTTATATGATTTGATGGGTTAAATTTACATTATAGTGGAAATCATAAGTAAAGTATCATAACAACATGATATAAAAAATTTTTAAACGCTAGGTCATGTCAACGATGATAATTATGTTTTCTATGACTTTTCTCTTCCCTTTTAGCAAATAAATTAATTGGCCTACAATCCTTTTGATTTTAAAATTAATTTTATTGAACTTCTTCTTTTGATTGTTTACGGAAAAATTTTTTTTTCAAAACAGAGATTTTCATTTCATCATCTGTTTGTGATTAAGGTATTTTTAACGACAAAATTTGTTATACCTAATATTTTTTTATGGCATAAGTCTGTTGTAAGTCCGAGTGCAGACGAAATGGAGTTAGACAATAAGTTTCCACAACCTCAATAACAACGATACGCTAAAGAGAAAACGAGATTGAAACATAATAGAATTTAACGAAAAATTATGATGATCGAACCTTCAGACAGTTTAAATATTAATGAACTAAAGATTGATCTTGTAAGCACATAATTTACTGAACTGAAACTGACTCCAATTGAAATTTTTCATAGCTGGCATTTAAAGTTGAACAGAAAGACAAAAGTCTAATTACTTTTATCCTTTTGTTTCGAGGTCGATCAAATTTTAATTATCGTAGCATGTGTCAATGGAAAAAAACAACTCTATAATTCTTTTCCACTACACTGTTTATATTTGAGTCCTTTTTCTTTATTTTCAAGATATGAAAATCCTCGAAAATTACCACGGAAAAAATTTACGTCAGTCAAACGTCTCGTATTTTAAAAACATCTTTATAATGATCGATTAAACATGCAATATTTTTCATTTTTAAACATATATAATATTTTAAATTGTACTATAATAAATTTATATAAGTTCAATGTTCATATGAGAAAATATATCTAATTCAGTAGCATTTTTCATAGGTTAAGACAAAACGACTCAACATATTCTATTTTTAAGATAAGACTATTTTAATTATTCCAGTGTATCGTGGCTTCAATAGTCAAGAGAGTTTTCCACGTTGTAAGTGGTTAATTTGATACCACTAGATCATAGGTTTTAATTAAAATAACACGATTCTTGGTTTTAGTGTTTATTTGTAGAAGACTAACTCTTTGTTAAATCCAATCATGTACCATCAATCAATTCATTAAATTACAACGTAATAGGTCAAGTAAATTTTATAAAATTAACATATATTTTTATCACGGTTAAAAAATTTAATAGTTAATTTCTATCGATTATTTTCGTTGCTTTACTTTCCATAAAAACGTATTTTCCATGTCTAAAATTAATTTTAATTAATTTTTTGTCGTTAATTATTTTTTTGATCACAATGTTTGCAGGAAAAGACTTTTAGAAAGAATCTAATATCAAGATAATTTTTCATATTTTTCCTCCATACCCAGACTTATAAACTAAAAATTCATAAATGATTGATAAAACGTAAATTTTAATTTTGATTCGTAAAACCACTTATGCCATTTTTAACTGTTAATTCTTTTGTGCAATTTTGTTACTAAGAAATAAATCGCTAACAAGTGAACCAATACCTGTAAAGAAAACATCCAAATAAGAAAAATTTTAAATCTTGAACAAAATTTTCCAACAGATTCTTGAGTAAATCTACAATCGATGTATTCTCGAAAGTATTTTTAGATATCAAAGATAAACAGAGTTTGTTTATAACGCATCAGTTAAAATAATATGTTACTTCAATTACAAAATATTATCAGATTTTATAAAATAAATATTTTTTATTTTTTAAAATCAATCTTTATATTTACTCTTTATAATTTTAAATAATTAAATAAATCATGGGCCAACGACCATTAGGGGCAAACACAAGCCTCTACATTGATAAGCAATGATCAGATTTAACCCTTTCTCCAAAAAAAAAACAATTAAAATTGGAAAATAACATTTAAACACATGCAGATTACTATATAAAGATTTTTAAATGTTAATTGAAAATCTACATTACTAAAGAAACATATCAAGCAATAAGTAAAAGAAACTTCAATACCTAATATGACTGTTACTGGTGTCATTTTACAGCTTTGTTTGTGATTAAATTTCTACTTTTTATTCTAAGCTATCTATTACGAATATTCGTGATACCAATTAAATTCATTATTAACGACTTCAGAAATATAGTTTTATTTACACACAAAGGGTCTAAAAACATGAGTACAATGTTTTTAAACTAATTCACCGATAAAAAAATAACAATAATTGTTACAATAGATCTTACGTTTGATAAAATTTAAAAAAGGCAATGGTATGTACAGAGACATCAAAAATATAGGAATCTTTATGATAAACATTAAAAAATTAAAAAGTTACTTAAAACTGATATATATGGTCAAAAATATTGAAAAGTTATCATACCTTAATATTTCTTCGATAAAAATCCTTTTGCGACCAATAGAGACAATTACAAATATTTAAAAAATAATAACTTTTTCAACAGATAAAATGTTTACTTTTTAGTTTTTAATCAATTTAAAATCCAAAAAATACTATTAAAATTTAGTAGATAATTCAAACATTTACTTTATAGGACCAATTCTAATTGATCGAAATAAATTTTTTTTAACTTTAGAGATTGGAAAATAACATATTTTTTGTAATTTTACTTTTTTGCAATATGAATAAAAATAAAACCGATAATTGTTAATTAGATTTATGAAAAATTTAAAACCTGTAATTTACTATAAAATAAAATGTTCCTTTTTCATTTACACCACCTTACTTCATTATAAACCAAAGATATTTAATGTAAATCTCATTTTTTCTTTTGTTTCAAATACATCTTAAAACATCAAATTGGTACATTTCCATTAAGGTTCTTGTTAGAGTAATCAAACTTACGACATCAATATTTTTTAATTAAGCATGAAAATTTTATTCTTAAAAGTCATATTGTGTCAAACAATAATGAGTAGTTTATATTGGAATATTTAATTACAATTTTATAGCAATATGATGCGATAAAATTTGCATAACGAGTATATTGTTAAAATATGAGAAATTTCTACGAAAAACATTAAACATATGCAATGTTGTTTTTTGAATAATCTATCGCCCATTACAAACAGAAGGTATTGATTTACCCTCGGTTGTTTAAACTTAGATTCTTCAGAACTTAACAGCTAACTCTCTGCTCAAATTATGTTTTACAATGTTTTAATAACTAAAACGTGTGTTATCTTTTCACACAACTTTAATCGTTAATATTCGTGACTTCAACACTTTCATCAACCTAACCAGTGTACCTTTAAGTAAAGGGTCCCAAAATTCTTTGTTTAAACCCATTCTAAGGTTATAACGTTCGTGATCTATGTGCTTAAGTAAGTCCACCCCGTTGCGACTTCGCTGATATTTGTCAAAACTGGTTTTATATCATTGTTATTTATTTACCCTTGATAAAATTAAAGGACATGTAAATTTTTACTACTTTTTTGTTGATCTAAGTTTTTACTTGATCTGAGATATAGTCATAAATGGTCTATTTCTTCCACAAAAAGAAACATAGCTTGCAACATCTATCTAGCAGAGTAGGTATTCAATTTCAAAATTATTTTAATGGTTTCAATTTTAACCCTAAACGGTCAAAATTCATCATATAAATAAACAGAAAAAGCAAAAATATTAATGTTTAGTTGGTTAGTAAGATAAAATTATCCAGAAAAAATTTTCATTTTATTTTAATTTTTTTTAGAGTGTAATTTTTCATTTTTTTGGCCATAACTTTTCAGATTTGTATAAATAGTCACCAGATGATGATTATGAATCGACTGAACTTTGTTATTTTGCTATTTTATCATTGATAAACATTATGTTTATTAATGTAACTGTTCCTTAAATCTACTTTTGTCAATATTATACGATTTCAATAAATTGAGTAAAAGAATTAGACATGATGGAGACAAACTATTTTATGACGTCACAAAGTTGATGAAGTTACCCACTGAATTTACAATGATATTTCATTAATTATCAAATCATCCAATTAATTACAATAAAAAACTCATGTAAATAAAATTTAACTTAAAAAGAAAAAACTACCTTAATGTAAATTAAATGATATATTTTAAGAAAAAAATAGAAAGATATTTTTAATATGAATTATTGGCAAAAGTTAAAAATTGAGGAAGAATCTTTATCCCATAATAACCAGATTAAAAGTGTAAATAGTGTCACAGACGCCTACTCCTTATTAAACCATCAATTATTTGTGAGTAGGGTAAATAATAAAAAATCTGATAAAAAATAATTGACCATTTTTTTAAACTAATAATGCAATAATTTCTGAAAGTAAATATAAATTCTATGAAAGTTACAAATAACTTCAAAATTCTTAAAAAAATTATTCATTTATGCAAACACCCTTTTGCCAAAAATGTTCTGATTAAAAGATTAATTTTAATAATAAAAGATTTTTTACATAATCCAATAAGATGCTAAATGATCTTTTAAACCTTTTTTTTTCTTTCTTAAATTAAAGTATTAATTTTAAAAATAATATTTATTTTTTTAAATTTATTTTTACTCAAATGGATAATATTTTATTAAATTAATTTAATTTAGAAAAAAAGATTTAATTAATAAAACTTCTACAGTAGAATCTACTCTTACCTATTAATTAGTTTAATTTTCTTAATTAAAACAGGAATTATCGTAAATTTTGTTTTTATTCCACTGATAAATACGAATGTTTTTTTGGTTTTTCTTTGCAAGATTTTACAGTTTTCTTTAAAGTTATCCTCATTTAAAAACAATTACATCGACACAATGATTTTGGATAAATGAAGTAGGAGGTTTTTTGAGACATAAAAAACGAAGTGATTTTCATCAGATTATTTCATTAAGTTAACCTCGAACATTCCTTGGATGCAATAATTTCTCCGCAGTTAATGTCAGATTACAAAGTGTTTTACACATTTGGATCAAAAACAAAGAAATGTGTTAAATTCATGCTGGTTCTTCTGCCAGATCTTTCTCATCATGGCGAAATAAAATCATTCGGAGTATTCAATCTGTAATAAATTTTTATTATTTTTTAAAAATATGTTTATATAGTTTTCATCCATTGTTAAAATATATGAATTTGTTGTGAATAAGCTTGGTACCGCAGTATATTGTTTTAAAATTCTATGTTTTATCTAGATGATTTAATATTTTAAGATTTTTTAATTCAAAAAATTTTCATGTCTCTCAAAAGGTGTATTAACGCATCCAAGTGCTGCTCAATCTATGAAGATTAAAATTATTTCTATTTCTGGTAATTATTTAACAGGCGTCTTTTTCTTCCATTTGGAACAACATATCATCCGATATTTTTGTTCAAAATCTAATTTTTAGACCTTTGTTGCCTTTTTAGCCAATCTCCAACTCGTTAAAATCTCCTTAAGTGACATTCTGCAAGGTGATACTTGAATGTTTATTATTTATTTTTTTATTTATCGTAACAAAAACAAGGTTTTCGTTTTTTGTCCTTGATAATTGCAATAAGCCATGATCGAATCTGGGAATCCGTACTTAATACTTGTTAGTTGATCAATTTTCTGTCGATGTCGAATTTTTCATTTTATGAGGTTGTTTGATATTGGATTTTCCCTAATTTTATTATTGATAAATTTAACAAGGATGGGTTAGTAATTCAAAAAGCTCGCCTTCCTTCTCGTGATCAAGGAAAAGACCAATTATGGCAGGATACTTCTACCTAACTTTAACTCATATGTTGTTCTTAATAAAAGTTCTATTGCCAATAAGTCACCAAAGGTCGTTGGTAATAAATATCTGATATTATATTATTATGCATTATTTCTTCCTCTTTAAATAAATAGTGCCCCTGATACGCTTTTCTTACTTTAAAGTGCTTTGAAATTGAAGTGATGAGCCACAAGGTGTTAATCTTTAACATCAGGAGGAAAAATAAGCAAAAAA